>CM076583.1:136453769-136924384 GCA_034641835.2 Pinus albicaulis | reverse complement strand
AGAGGGGGAATGCCCATGCACAACTCCATGTGTATGAGAAACTTTGATGGTAAAGGATCTGATCATGTAGAGAAAGATTTTTTATTTTATTTGTCACATTCTTTTACCATGTTTTTGCAGGCTATGACTCCTAAAGGGAGTGAGAGATCATCTGGATCGCATGGCTTTTGGTGGGCCAATAGAAAATTTCAATTTTGCCACTCCCTTGTTGTGATAAGGGAGATTCCTTTTCGTGATGGGTGCTTTCCAAAGGCACAAAACATATCTGACATCTTCAACTATGTTAAGATGACTCATGCAAAAAATGTGTGGTGGGAATGCCACTTGCCACACCTTGATCTAATGCAGGTAGGAGATGCACTGCGCTGGCATCACATGTGGGATTTTGAGCCACCTCCTCAAGCTCAATTTTTTTTTTGCACATATGTAGTTTTGCTTCCATACTTGGATGACACAGTTGTACTGTTTATGGGATTGTATGGAGGGGGGATGGGTAGTTTGTATGTACCACATGGAATGGAACTTCTCCCTGTACCTCATGCTACATGTTTTAGAGAAAGCATTCCTCTAGCCATGTTTATTTCTGTTGAATTCTTCACTCCTTGTGGGATGGACTATGTACATCTTATGATGACCCTAGAGGAGCAATTCATGATGTGTTGGCTCGGTGAAAACTTGGCTTATGAGAAGGAATTGATCCTTGATGGTGTCTGTTTCGGGGAAAAACACCCTAGAGGTTTGTTGGGTCAAAACCTCCACAGATCAGGGCATGCTATTCAGAAGGACTCACACACAGCCATACTTAAATGCTAAAAAATAGATATCAACGATAGCAGAACTCACCCGTAGTCCTACGTTCGATGTAGATCCCGTGGGGTTCAAACCCCCAGCAGCACTTCTTCCTCCTTAACCTGAAAACCAAGAAGAAACGTGCACGGAAATCTAGTTGTACAACATATATTCCTCCTAAACGTTAGTGTAATCCATGTGAAACGTCATATAAACCATAATGAATGCTCAATAATCAATATTTTCACATATGCAAATAGATATGACACGTAAGTTCAGGAACAAGATGGTTCTTCATTATTACGAACAACATGTACATAAATAAAGAGTGGAGAGATCACCTGAATCCTTCCACGATCTTCGAACAGACCGTCGTCTGGATCCGTCCCACCCTTGCCTCGCTAAGATACTTTCAAGACTTGTGCACTCGAGATGGCATATAAATGGATGAACATCTCTAGGAAACAAGGGTTTCCTGTATAAATCTGGGAAAGTGCAGGAGGCACGGGGAATCAGACTTGAACTGGGATTCTAACAGAGTATAATGTCTATAAAATTTCTCTCTACCTTAAGCCATGCACATGAGGGGCTTTTATACTCCCTCAAAGTAGTTTCAATCAGTTGGAAACAGTTGGCCACGTGCTCGGGTGGTTGAACTACCAGAGTAACCATCAACCCAGCCCGAAAAAAGGGATTTTTAATATATTTTTTAATGATTTTAATGGAATACGCGGACAAGTACATGTGGACTCACGTATCCACACGGAAAAGTCTGGGCATATCCGCGTATGGGGATTTTAACACTGTTTTTTAGTGAATTTTGTTCAAGTCTGTAGGAATGGGTGCCCAAAGCCATAAAAGAAATCATGAATCATATGAAGGTGAAAAATGATGCTATAACATATGCCCCCTAATATATGAGGTCAGAAGGGGTACATGATGGCCGAAATGTATTATGCACATAGAAAGAATTTCGCAAGGACAAGAGAGGACTTCACCAGATTTCAGCCTGCCAAAAACCAATGAAAGAAAACAGAGAGTCAACTCATGCTGAGGCGGGCATACCCATGCTCAGTCAAAAATACATCATATAGAAAGTACAGAATAGATCCAAAATGTATACAAGTATAGCTGAACTGAAAGTACACAATGAATCATCTGAGCATGGCCTGGAAGTACAAGTCTGAATCAATGTCTAAGTATCACATATAGAAAGCTGAGCAATGATGCTGAAACTGGATGTCTGATCATATAAGTAACTAAATCTCCAAGTACCAAATCATAAAGGGTAGATCTCATGGTACAATCACGCAACTCGGGAGCCAACATATAAGATGCTATTGTACTGAACTGCAACATATAAGGGTGAACGACATCACTGGTAGAAATTGAGTGGACTGTCAAAAGTGAACCGAAAAAATGCTGATGCAACCCGAGGTCTTCACCGATCTCGACGGCACAATTCTACACAATGGGAATAAATGAGCTGAAGTCGACCATGTGAGAAATCGTTGGATTACCAGTCAATGATGTATATCGTTAACCAACGTGAGACAACCCACCAATAATGAAAATGAGTGTCAAGGTGCCCCAATACAATCTAACAAGTGCGAATAAATGATTTGATGTCGAACACTTGAAAGAATCTACCAATCAGGAGGCAATGATGAATCCCCACTGTCGATAGCGAAGAGTCTGCCACTAATGACTGCAAACCCTAAGGTACTGAAAAAAAAGACTCTAGACCTTATTCCCAGAGCAATGAGTCGGAGTCGATGGGAAAATATCTGCTGGAAGGAAGGCATTAAGGCATCCCACATCAATCCAGTGCGAGTGTAACTCGCAGGCCAAGATTTGGAAGGAATCGGACAAAGTAGAGTGACGGAACCAAACCGAAGTACGTTTCCAACATGCACAAGATGAAGCTAGCGCATGGAAGAAATCCTCTGAACCAACCAATAATGAAAGCTAACACAGAGGCGAGAAATCCACCGATAGGGTCAAATGGAAATCAAGGTACTGCACGAATCCCAAGTGTGATAATGTATGCTGATGTCGAACACAGGGGAAACCACTCAGTCAAAGACCCATAATGATGATCAAATGCTGAGCACAAGGTCACCTATCAATGATAGAAATAGGGCCAGGGTGCGGCTCTAGGTTTGCTCTCAGAGCAATGTGTCGTAGTCGATAAGAGACAAACCCGCTAGCGAGAAGTCAATGGAGACCTTCTCAAACCAGCAGGAGTGGAAGACCAAAACATCTGATGTGATAGAACAAGATACTGACAAGACCGGGAAGGCCGACTGAATAATGAGTCAAGAGACACTGCACAATGGCCGACTCTGGTTAGACTTCCCTTGAACAAAAGCACGACTCGTGATGACCATGGCAGTAAAAAGTGACATTGTATAAGTCTGTTATGCAGGAGGCAAAAACAAACTCTCCATATGATTGGAAGAGATAACCAACCGGGGGAGAACTGACTAGTGAAACAAGGCAAAGGTTGTCCTAGGTCAAAACTAAAACCATCCCAAATGAAGGAAAAAATATATAAGTATATGTGCTTTGTTCAAGGGCGACAAACTGACACTATACTGCCATCAAATTACGAAGTTACATCTCGTTCCCACTCTTTTTGTTATATTTGATTTTTTTGTCTTTTTCATATAATAAGCCTGAAAAAGAATAAAAGAATGCTATGGTACAATGGATAGAACGAGTATCAAGAAACATATGCCCTAGTTCCTGGGATTGGAACGATCCTATGCTCAATGCAAGGTGGCGAAAACTGGTAAGCGATACTCAGATGAATGTTCCATCCATGGGTAAAATGGTGTCAAGTTGCGATAGCTAAGTGCATGCAATGGGTAACTTGTATAGATAGACAAGGTCAAAAGTTGGCTTAAACATTGAGTCCAAATGAAGCCAGCTAAAGGCCAGGATAAACAAGTAGCCAATATGCAATGCAGCAATACAACTTAACAACACCAGGGAGCCTCTAGGGTAATAGCCAGAAAAAATGATAGTGAAGAAGAAGAAGAATGAAGCTTCAACACATAATTCATGGAGGGACTAAAGAGGACTCCCGAGCCTACATAAAATGCAGCATGGGCAACAAGTGATAACGAGGAACTAACTAGGAAGCCCATGTAAAGGAAGGCTCTACCACCAAGTCATGGTTAAATAAACGGCGAGTGAAATGGGTGTAATACTCATGACCTGATGGGATCGACCCTACGACAAGTGATCAGAATGGAGGCTAGTATGCAAAATGCAACGGAAAGTGGATTCCCTAACCTATATGCCAGTGAAGATCATATACCTGCCATGACGGGTCAGCAGTCATGGATCAAAAACCAGAAAAAATCTCGAATTCGTCAAAATATATCTGAAAATATACCAATCTGGGCACTTCCATTCATACAGGTTATGCAGCTTAAGATAGATTGAAAAATGAAGCATAACAAATTTTTGCAAAAAATTTCAACTTTTTGGGCATAAATAGACAAATTACCTCATATTTGGTTCATTGTTACATTGCTGATTTGGAAAAAGTGCTTTGGAGAAAAAGCCTCTTTCATCAAAACAGGAGCAATCGACCATCAAAATTCACCGAATTTGTCAGGTAAGCTCTTAATTCATCCTTACTATTCATTTTGTCCATTCATAAGTTAAAAATTATGGATTTTCAGCGTTGAATCATTTGCTAAAAATCACGGGTTTGCGCATACGCAGGTTGATAATGACCAAGTCGCGTATACACGCGACTGTGCACAAAGAAAGTCACGTATGTGCAACCCAAAATGAAAAATGCGTAGCTAATGAACGAATTATTGAAATTTTGCAGGATGACCATATCATGGAGAGAGCGTGAACACAGTGCCATCGATAATGAAGTCATGCGGGACCAAGCATCACAAAATATTCTCCGAAATTGTGGATTGCTCAAGTTTTTCAAAATGCCAAATATGAAGAGTAATGTCCGGTTGCTCGAAATTCTTGTGAACTATTGGGAACCGGAAGAAGACTGCTTCATTATAGATCAGATGCCCATACACATTGAAGTGGAAGATATATATTTTATTACTGGACTCTCCCAGAGGGGGGAGCCAGTAGAATTGCATGGTAAGCCTTTGGGAGGGCTAACCGTGGAAGACTACGTCCATGTCTATTGCGTAGAGGGTTCCAAGAAAGTTGGAACTCAAATTGCGATCAAATATTTAAGAGACTTGCACATGAAAATCCTCCTTTTCACCATTGGCAGGGTGGCAGGGTCTGCTTCCCTACACCAGGCGTCCAGGACTCAAATGAGTATAGCAGTGGAATGCTTAACTCATGTATATGATTGGTGCACAACCCTACTGATGAACATGAAGCAACAATTAACTTCTATCCGAAAAGCAAAGACAAAACATTTTGGATATGGTACAATCTTGATGACATTCTTCTTCGAGAAGATTCCAGCGCTGAGACCCAAAGTGATCTCTTCTATCAACAACCCTAGAGATCCAGGAATTGCCCGATGGGCTAACTTAATGAAGAGATTGGGGGGAAGTGAAGTTCCCCGAACCACTTGGGATGATGAGTTCTTCCTTTGGTGGGGAGAACAAATCATCGTTGTGGAAGACTATTCCTATGCCAGGATGGATTTCAGAGGTGATCCAGACCTTGTCCTTCCACCAGGCGCGGCATGGGGCACAGTCGGTAAGTTTGTAATTTTTGACTTATATAATTTTTTTTGAATTTTTTCAATATGTATGAAAAAATGTGAAAAACAAACATGTTTTTGATTGGATTCAAAATGACTTACAATTTTATAATGATCATGAAACAGATATTGGACCAGTTCGACCTGAGGGTTATCCACGTCATAAGCGTCGCAGAGGCGAAGCAGATACAGTAGATCCAGACAGAACCCTCCAGGTTGTACAGAGGAACTTGGAGGGGTTAACCCGCCAAGTACCTATGGCTGCAGTGGAAGATCTCCCTGAAGCCATCCAGAGACGGGTGGTAGGAGTACCCCGTGACTGGGTACGGTTATTCCGCCGAGTTTCCACCGCGATCGTGTTCTATAGGAACACAACTTCTGGGCAGGGACCTCAGGAGTAGATAGATATGATGTATCAGATGACTGTATATTTTTTGAGACTGAACATGATCGGGCATAAGCCCAAATTTTTGTATGACTTATGGATCCAAATTTTTGTATAGTTTTGAACACTCTGATGATATATATACAACGATGTTTGATGTGATGTAACAAATGTATGAAAATGTATGATGTTTTTGATGATTAAATTTTATTGTATGGAATGATTAATGTGCCAATCAATTGCTTGATTAGCTAATGAGTCTGCCAACCAATTGTCAGCTCGAGGAATATGAATGAAAGTTAAAAATTGAAATGATCTTTGTAACAAACATACCCTCAAGAACAACCGGAGTAAAAATGGATCTCGAACCCGATAAGTATTGTTCAACTGTGACACCACCAGCTGAGAGTCCAAGAAAACTACTAACGAATCAACACCCAAAGATATTGCCTCCGAGAGTAGATGAACAACTGCAGTGTATTCTGCTATATTATTGGAAGCAAGACCAATGCAGACCCCTCTTGATACTAACAGCTGACCGGATGGATAATGAAGCACCCAAGCCGCGGAAGCTAAGTTCCGGGTGTGTCTACTAGCACCATCAGCGAAACCAAAATGACTCATGACATCCGACACAACCTGCCAAAGAAGATCAAAAACATCACCAACCCATCAAATATTGAAAAACAACCAGATATGTACAAAGAAAAACTACTATATACAAAAGCAACATGCCAGGCCGAAGCCTAGGCATAATACTTCTTCAAATAGAGCCCATTTCTGGGCTCCGGCAACTCGTTTCCTTCAAAATCAACCAAGGTATATGCTCCTTTCTTAAGGAATTTTTTAACGATAAAGGGGCCATACCACATAGACTTAAACTTTCCTGCCCCCAGGGCATATTTTTCTTGGGCATAGACCAAAACAAGGTCACCTTCCAAAAAAACCCTAGGCTTGACCGCCTTATCGTACTGAACTTTAACTCGGTTTTTATGCGCTTCATTCATCGTGGCGGCATCCCGACGCTGCTCATCGAGATGTTCTAGATGAAGGAGCCGTTCTTCAAGACTAGAAGTGTCAGGAAGAAGTTCAACAACTAACTTAAGAGAAGGAATCTCGCATTCAATGGGAAATACAGATTCCAACCCGTGCACTAGCTGAAACGGAGTAAAGCCAGTTGCAGTTTTCACTGACGTCCTGTATGCCCAAAGTGCAGGATATAGCATAATATGCCAGTTGGATCTAGCTTTATCGATTGTCCTTTGAAGAATTGTCTTCAAGGATTTATTCACGGCTTCCACTTGCCCATTGGCTTGGGGATAATATGGAGATGAATGCTCCTGCCGGAAACCTAATTTTAGAGCCAACTCAGCCATCATGCTATTCTGAAAATGACTACCATGATCAGTGACAATCTCTCTAGGAATACCAAAATGAGCAATAACCTGGTTGAAAAGAAAAAGAGTTGTTATCTCACCATCATTCCCAAAAGTAGGCATAGCCTCAACCCACTTCGTAAAGTAGTCTACTGCTACAATAATGTACTTGTGACCTTTAGCCGAAGGTGGGTTACAAGTAGTATAATCAATACCCCACTTTGTAAAGGGACCGACAGTAATGACTGGAAAAAGCGGAGCTGGATGAGCGTGCATTTTTCGAGTATAAACTTGACACGGATGACACTTTTTTACCGACTCCATACAATCTTTGAAAATCGAAGGCCAAAAGTATCCAGCACGCAAGATCTTTTGGGCTATAGCAAGCCTAGATAAATGACCACCACAAGCTCCACTGTGGCAATCATTCAGCACAGCCTCAGCTTCTTCGAGAGTTAAGCAGCGTCTCAGGATTGAATCAACCCCTCGACGGTATAAAGCATCACCAATGATCAAGTAATTCTTAGCCAAGTGACGCAACTTACGGCGCTCATCTTTCGAAAAAGTAGAGGGAAACTTCGCAGTCTGAAGATACACAATGATATCTCCATACCAAGGATCCCGTGGAGATATAAGAAACAAATGTTCATCCGGGAAAGGATTCATCATAGACTATCTCATCCCCACAGGGCAACTCGGAGATCAATTCTGCGAAAACCAATGATTTCTTGGACTTGGCAGACATAAACTCAAGATCAAATTCCTGCAAAATCACAATCCATCTATTGTATTTGCCCCCAATCACTCGCCTACTGAGGACAAACTGAAATGGATTGGTTGTTGCCAAAACATAAGTTTTTCGTAGAATAATGTAATGCCGGAGTCGCTGCACAGCATGAACTGCTGCTAAAGCTAACTTTTCTATCGGAGTGTACTGGAGTTCAGGTCCTACCAATCCTCGACTAAGATAGTAAATAACATGCTCTGCAAGAGCATCATCCTCCTGAACCAGAACCATACCAATGGTAGATTCTGCTGCTGCCAGATACAAAAGGAAATCCCTGCTATAATCAGGTGGACTTAATAAAGGAGCAGAGGTCAATGCTTTTTTCAAAGCATCGAATGAGCGTTGAGCGAAGTCATCCCAAAGAAATGGAACTCCCTTCTTCAACAATCTCATAAATCCCTTGGTAACTTCAGCATAATTTACGATAAACCTCCGAAGAAAATTAGACTTTCCTTGTAGACTTTGAATTTGACGAACAGAGGATGGGGGAGGCAACTGAAGTATTGCCTCAACCTTGAAGGGATCTATCCTAATCCCTTCTCTAGACACAATGAATCCCAATAACTGACCAGATGTAACCGCGAAAACGCACTTGTTCGGATTCAACCTAATCTTATAGAAATGACATCGTTCAAATATTTGCCGGAGGTGAGCAGGATGATCCATCCTCTTTCGAGAATGAGCAGCTAAATCATCCAAATACGCCTCGATAATCTTTTTGATGTCATGGAAGGCATATGACATGGCCCGCTGAAAGGTAGCCCCAGCATTTTTAAGACCAAAAGGCATCTTCTTGTATGCAAAAGTACCCCAGGGACAAATAAAGGCAGTCTTATGCTGATCTTCAGGACGGATAGTAATCTGATTATATCCGGAGAAACCGTCCATGAAGGAGAAAATCTCATCACCGGCACACTCATCAATGATCTGATCTATAAATGGTGTGGGGTAATTATCTTTAGGACATGCTTTATTAAGGTCTCTGAAATCAATGCAAACTCGAATTGTTCCTTTTTTTTTATCTACGGGAACAGGGTTTGAAACCCATTCAGTCAAAGGAACAGGGAAAATGAATCCCGCCTTAAGCAGCTTCTCCACCTCAGCTTTGATAGCTGCTGCCTTCCTAGGATTGACCAGACGAAGTTTTTGCCTCACAGGCTTAGCGTTTTCGTAAGTCTTGATCTCATGCTGGACAATAGATGGATCTATACCAGGAATTTCCTCATAAGACCAAGCGAATACATCCCTATACTCTTTAAAGAGATCGGTGTAAATCTGAATCTCTTCAGGGGAACATTCAGCTCCGATGAAGACATTCTCAATAACATTGGGATCCCTGGAGATGTTCACCGGGATAGTTGGAGAAATCACAGCCATGTTCCCTTCAGCATATACATGTGTTGGTGCTAAAGGGTTCAGGACTGGGCGAACAGGACTAGGAGACGTAGGACTTGGAAAAATCGTTTCAACTTTGCTTAACTCAGGTAAAAAGTAGGACCGATGATGCAAATCATCCCACGGCCTATCTATACCAGTCATAGCTTCTAGGATGGCCTCTTCAGATGGAAGAGTGGTATCAAGGCAATCTTGGGCAGAAGAAGAACTAAGTGTCCAAGCCGGAGCCACATCTCCATCCAACTCTTCCGGTGAAAGAGGAGCTGGAATGGATTCTGCAGAGTCAACAATAGATTGATAAGCAATCTCAGCTGCAGACATCGGAAATGCCATTCCACCCACTTGACCTTCCGCTAATGTGGCGGTAGGGGAAGGTAAGGTCCAAGGGTCCGAAAAATAATGAGTTCTAAAGAACTCTCTTCGAAGAGGAGCCCTGGAGGATGAAATTGCATTTATATGAACCGTAGGAGGTGGAAGATCAAAAGTACCCATCAAGGAAGAATACATTCCAACTCCTAAATTCTCAGTAGGCGACTTGGTATTATCCAACTTTGGAATAGTTGAGTCAGTAGATGCATTTGGGTCTACAGGAGGACATTCCAGTTGGTCCACTGTAACAATCCTCCCTTCGTGAGGGAAACAAATAAGCTGAAACAATGAATATGCAATGGCATCCATCTCATAAATCCAGTTTCTCCCCAACAGAAGGTTGTAGTCCAAGCTTGCATCCACTATCTCAACCTCTATATTTACAGTTTTTCCCCCAACACAGATAGGCAAAGCTGGGACAATACCATGCGGTCTATGAGAATGACCATCAAACGCAGTCAGAAGAGTAGCATATTGAGCAGCTGCGGGAGATCCAATTCCCTTCCAGCATGCGAGAGACATCACACATGTGGAAGCACCCTCATCAACGACCATCTGAAAAATATTGCATTTCCGGTACGATGATTTGATATGGAAAGCCATATGATGGGGGAGTCTCTTCTTAAAATTAGTCATATCGAAAGTAATCATAAGAGAGTTCTTTGGATCTACAGCCCCAAGAGCAGTGAGCAGAGCACTGCGCTGAGCCGGACAAGACTGGAGCACCTCTAAAGCCGACATGGCACAAGGACTCTGTGCCAGATCTTCCACAATAGAGTAGTTCTGGGCAGCCCTAGCATTTGGATTAATCGTCGACCGCTTGGTAGATGCTTTGGGCATCCGAGGTATAGGCTCAACAGTAGGCCTTGTAATGTGAAGCGGCTCAGTAGCATCAGGAGCATCCTTAGCTTTCGAAGACTCTTCTCCGCCATAATCACGGGATCTCGTAGCGACATCCACGTGAGCACTCATCATGAATATGTTCGATGGAATTTCCCCTTCCTGGGTGCCCCCAGAGGAAGCCCCAGGATTTTGATTCGCGCCAACAACTAGCTATTGCCCTTGGGGAAAAGGGTTTGTCAACACAGCCTAGGAACTAGAAGAACCCTGTTGAGCTAACAAGTGCTGTGCATCCTGAATTTTAGGGAAAATGTGTGTAAGATGGTCTCCAACACACAACTTGCATGGAAACTTCACTTTCTTTTTATCCTTTGGACCCTCACCAACATGCTCGTTGGTTTTATTCGCATTACCCTTCCCATTCTTGCCCTTTTTCTTATTATTCCGTCCCTTCTTCTTCCCTTCGGATTGTTGATTTCCTTTGGGATCGGAAGTTTGGACAGCATTTATCGACAAATATTGGGAAGGCGATGACTCAGCAGGCACAGCCTGACCAGAAGGAGCATATTGTATAGACAACTACTGCAATTGAGTAAGTAGGCTAGTTGCACCACTATTGATCGACCCAATAAGTCCATCACCATGAGGAACATGCTTAGTTTTGGATAAATCTAATTTGGAGCGAGAAGCATTGGGAAAATATTTATGGAGGACCCCAGACTGAGAATATATCAGTTCCAACTGCTGGGCCCTAAAAATAGCCTGTTCCTCAGAAAATACCCCAGACAGGGATACATCTTTAGAAATGTCTGACTGCAGAGATTTCAGAAACCATTCCAAAAGGAATTCTCCTGGAATATGAGCTTTAATAAGCCTCTTCCTTCTCCGCCATTCCTGAATATGGTTAGAAATGTGGGTTGCGTCGTCCTGCTTAAAATTAGCTAGGAGTTCAGTCCCGGCGTCATAACGGACGGGCAACTGGAAATGATTTAGAAATGTAACAGCCAGATCTCCAAATTTAGCAAAAATTCCCCCAGTTAACTCAATGTACCACTTGGCAGCGTTTCCAGTTAAGGTGCGTTGAAAAAATCTCAACCTAATCGAATCATCGATCAGGGAGTTAGAAGAGCACCATAAATGGAAGGTGGTGATATGGTCGGCTGGGTCCTCTCCATTCTTGCCTTCAAATCAACGTCCTCAAGGAAAATTTACGAATTTATGTCACCCCTTGTGTCACACTGATCGGATCATTCACCAATTTCACAACTGCAAGTTTAACGCCAGCGTAAAGCAAATCTAGGCTAGCTCTATAGATTCCATCCTTGATAGGATGAATTCCCAACATTTTGAAAAGAATACCCTGGATTTGATGAGGCACTGTCACAAAATAACTCGAAAAGGAGAAGAACCTCTCCCAACGCAGTTACCAAAGACCGACCAAGCCTCTCATCAAGTATGAAATGAAGAGAAGAGCTTTATAGGGGTTCTGTGCATTAGAAAAGAAAGAAAAGGTCCTGAGCAGCACTTGACGAAGGGAAAGAAGCATTCCCTTGGTGACCAGCGTAAAACTGATTCCCCGCCCCCGCTGTAGTGAATACAAGGCTCCAACCTGGAGAAGTAGTCGAACTTTGACCTCCAGACCAAGGGTTGAAAATCTGGGTCTGAGAAGTAAATGGAAAGGACCCTAAAGAAGGATTCAAACTAGGAATATGTCCAGTTCCGAAGGGGAACCCTTGAAAAGAAGTTGATCCACCAGCCATGGAAGACATGGGTGTAGATCCAGCTGCAGCAGCAGAAAAGGACAAAGAAGGACTCCCACTAGTGGGCATTCCAAAACAGAAGGGACCAGATTGAGAAGCATGTGCTTGGGTGAAACGAGCCAAACACAGCAGCACTAGAAGCAATCGAAGAAATAGCAATAGTGCCTCCTCCTCTGGGCCGTAAACAGAGTCCCGAATGCCCGGTAAGACTCAAGGCACAGGCTGCGTTCCACCGTACATCGAAAGGTATGTATAATATGAGGATCTTCCGGCTTCTCTTCCGACCTTGTCCGATGTATTCAACAAATTAACGTATAATCAGGCCAAACAGGAGGAGATGGAAGGACGAGGGGCTGAGATACTTCTTCTTCCTGCGGAAATAACACTCGTGAGGTGAGTGGAGCGCTCCTCTCAGAACCAACACCAGAATCAGCTATGAAACCTTCAGACCGTTGTGGAGGATCTCTCTCCACAGCATAGGATGCCACAAGGTGGTAACCACCTGCTAAATCACTCCTATGCCTTCTTGAAGAAGGCTCTGAACTCTCGGGAAATAACCCCCAGATTCTCCTCGATCGACGAGGTGCTTGATCAGCGACTTTAACACATTTTAATTAGAATAAAAAATTATAAAGCTAGGAAAGCTAGGAGAAAAGAGCACTCACTACAAAAAATGATCCCTGAGATAAAATCAAGAAAACAACCTTCAAGTATTTCCGCTCCGGGTGATTAGGACCGGACACCAAAATACAAGAAAGTGAAATATAGGACCTCCCGAAAGTAGTCTGGGATAAGTACCTTGGTGGCACAGCGAAGGTAATAAAATAGTTGGCGCCCGACTCCTCCTAACATCAACATTTTCCTGGGGCATAATTACCCAAGCTCGCAAGGGTACCCTTACAAGTAATCATGGAAGTGATACAACATCTGCCTGTGTACCACGGGTATTCCCCCCCCGCAGTCACCTATGTGGAACCTAGGAGTGGCAACTATGGGCACCAATCCGTGTCAGAAGCCGAGCGGAACGGTCTTGAGGTCAGATTCATCAAATCAGAGAGGGGGTATCTCTCTTCTCAACCTTCACTTCCCCTCGCGCTTGACTCTCTGGAGGAGAGCTTTCCTGGTCCACCTAACGGAGTTGGATTTCACTCAATTAATCAACTTCTATGTTTTGTTTGAGCGGCCTTGGAGAGTTAACTCTCCACTCACCTAATCCAAGGCCCTACAACCTAGCTAGTTGGTGTATGACACTTAATAAAACTTGCTAGTTTCTTTTAAATTATAGCGCTTATTTTAATCGGCTGTTATGTTAAGTCAAAGGGATACGGAAATGAAACTCATGGTGTTTTGACGCAGAAAAGAAATTAATAACAACCAAACTACATGTAAATGCAGTAATTTCCTTTCAATGAAAAGAAATTTCTACAAAGGTTCTACGAGACTAATTTTTTTTTTCTTTTCAGATAACAAACTTCACACTCACAAAAACTATGAAAATGACTAAATGCTTAAGTGCACCTGATGCAAATCACTAAGAGCATGCAAATTCTAAGATGCAAAATCTACTAAAGCAGAGAGAAATTTCCCAAATATCCTTCAGTTTTATCACTTTTTGATTGTCCACAAAACTAGTTCCCAAAAGTAGAAACTCTCAATATGAAGACATCAAGATATGCTTGAAACAAGAGGAAGAAACCAATGAAAATTCCTTTCCAAAATAAAGTCAAAAACCAAAGGCAAGAAATCTCAACAAAGCTTCAAAAGATGTAACAAAACGAAAACAAAAATGCAAAACAAAAGCAAATGACAAAACAAAATGTTTTTTGAGCTTTTGAATTTTATAAAAAGGAAGAGCTCTAAGAGACCAAGAAAACTATCAAATTCCAAGCCAAACAACTCTGAACTTCAAGCAAAACTTCAAAACGCTCCAAATATTATAAGGCTACTTTAGTAGCAAGATTTATATGAGCAAAAGAAGACAAGAAACTCAGTCACTCAGCCTAGAAGAATAGTACAACCTTGCAGCAAACAAAAACTTCAAAGAACCAAGAAAGACTCTTCAAAAATTGCAACAAGACCTAGTCAACTGAACTCAAGAAAACCAACCAAACGAAGGGCAAAAATCGAAGTGCAAAGCAAGACACAAAGGTAGGAAAGAGTAAATGAGCAGAGGCTCTCTGTTCTGATGAAGCAGAACAGCCAAGAATCCCCAGGAAGAGATCTTGGTACTCGAACCAGAAATGCAAGCACAAGAAACAAAATTTGCCAGATAAGCTAGTTTTCAACCAAACAAGAGAGAGAAAAGACCAATGACCACTTTCAACACAATCCAGAAGATATAAAGACACTGCAGGAATAGGTCTCCACAGGCAGACAAGACTAAAAAGCCAAGAAATCCAAAATTTCAAAATTTACCCAGGCATACGCTACTTGACAGTTTTGAAACAAGCGTGCATACGCGACTGTGTTAAAGGAAACCCGCGTATACGCGACTCCCTTTAACAAAAACTGCGTGTATACGCGTCTGTGTACAGACAAACCCGCGTATGAAAATGTAAATAATAAAAAATAAAAAAGATCAAGCCTGGATAAGAAACCAGGTCTTTAGTCTGACTGAGAAAGAGTTAACTGGACTGGAAATAAAAGTTAAAACAGTTGGAAACCTTTCAAACAGCTGAAACCACCCAACAGGGGAATCACAAGAATGTGATCCCCAGCGGAGTCGCCAGTTCTGTTTCGGGGAAAAACACCCTAGAGGTTTGTTGGGTCAAAACCTCCACAGAGCAGGGCATGCTATTCAGAAGGACTCACACACAACCACACTTAAATGCTAAAAACTAGATAACAATGATAGTAGAACTCACCTGTAGTCCTACATTCGATGTAGATCCCGCGGGGTCCAAACCCCCAACAACCCTTCTTCTTCCTTAACCTGGAAAACAAGAAAGAACATGCACGGAAACTTAGTTGTACAGCATATATTTCTGCTAAATGTTAGTGTAATCCATGTGAAACATTATATAAACCATAATGAATGCTTAATAATCAATCTTTTCACATATGCAAATAGATATTAACACGTAAGTTCAGGAACAAGATGGTTCTTCATTATTACGAACAGCATGTACAGAAATAAAGAGTGGAGAGATCACCTGAATCCTTCCACGATCTTCGAACAGACCGTCGTCCGGATCCGTCCCGCCCTTGCCTTGCTAAGATACTTTCAAGACTTGTGCACTCGAGATGGCATATAAATGAATGAACATCTCCAGGAAACAAGGGTTTCCTGTATAAATCTGGGAAAGTGCAGGAGGCACGGGAATTCAGACTTGAATTGGGATTCCAACAGAGTATAATGTCTATAAAATTTCTCTCTCCCTTAGGCTATGCACATGAGGGGCTTTTATACTCCCTCAAAGTAGTTTCAATCAGTTGGAAACAGTTGGCCACGTGCTGGGGTGGTTGAACTACTGGAGTAACCATCAACCCAGCCCGAAAATAGGGAATTTTAATATATTTTTTAATGATTTTAATGGCATACGCGGAAAAGTACATGTGGACTCGCGTATACACGCGGAAAAGTCTGGGCATACCCGCGTATGGGATTTTTAACACTGTTTTTTATGAATTCTGTTCAAGTCTGTGGGAATGGGTGCCCAAGGCCAAAGAGACAATCATGAATCACATGAGGGTGAAAAATGATGCTATAACATATACTTAAAGTATGAAAAGAATAAATGACATCGAGTACTCAAGATCCAACTTCAAGAGAATAGAGAGGATTATTTGCTCATATTTCTTGTCTATTCCACATGGCTTGAGTTGTGGCAGTGAGGATTTGAAATTTGTGAAGAAGCATTGCAAGGTATCATAACTACTTGGTCTCAATCATATTATCTTGTTCTCTAATTGGTGTCATTGTAGTTCATCCTATTTCCCAAATAGATCCTTAAATGTGGTCTAGAATTTGTTTGGTGTGGAAGTGGATTCTACATGGATGGGTAGATCCAAAGATATTGGCGAGAACAATAGATTGAATGATTTTTACAAACCATTAAAATAATTTTCTTTTTCAACTATAGAATAAGCTCTCGTTTTATTCCCATTGTAATCTTGTAGAGTCCTTAGCTTCTAAGTAGAGGGATAAATTTTTTCTTCCATTAAAAACGATTGAATTGTGTGCACATAATTGATATGGGATAATAAATTTTATACATGCACTCTAAACCTTTTCCACCTACATAGAAAATGTGTGCTTCTCATTACAATCTCCTCCTGTGCTCTAATACCATGTAAAACTTTTCTGATAACCTACACTTAAGAATCTAGTTGCAAAGAAGAAACAAAAACTTGCAATCTTAAGATCAAAAGAATTAAAAGAATAAAGGAATTTATTATAAATAGTACTCTCTATGAGATAAATAATGCACATTTGGTTGGGATTCTATTATATTCACACAGGTAAACACAAGCAAATAACCCCTTAGTCTTAATTAATTCGAAATGCAATGGATTTAGCCTCAATTAAATAGCCATTCCAAGTGAAATGGGCTAAAAATCACCCATTCATAACAAGCCTTAGTTAACCATATATGCACAAGTGAAAAAATCATGCATGCTTCCCTATCCTCATGGATGCGAAATCTGCATTCTCTAATGTTGTTTCTAAAATTGAACACATACATGGACTGATGAGATAGTAATTCGTGTAGAACTAGAATCCACTTGAGTAACTAAAGTGTAACTAATGCATAACTCAAGGATAATTGAACACTTGTCTAGGAGGAGAATATTCTCACCCAAGAAATAATATATAATACCAAGTTCACTTTCTATCCTTGAGATATAGATATAAAGGAAATATGAACCATGTAAATATGCATGTACACTAAAAAGGATGGTATATGAACAAGAAAAAATAAATTTCTAGTGAGAACAAATAACTCATATAGTGATTTCTTGCTTGATGGAAAAAAACAATATATGATAATTTTAATGGAATCCTTGCTTTACTTACTAATACCATGGGTTTTACTTCAACTAATAACTGAATAAGAACCACCCTTGATAAGTTTTTCCCCTTCAAGGTCCAAATGTATATAGACATATATAAGGAAATATTTATGCAAGAGTAAGAGAGATTGGATACAAGAACTAGAGTCCTATTTTTTCAATAATATCATAGAGGCTCACATGATCACCATATGATGGGCCATTGAATTATACATTTAAAGGCCTAATTATAACCTCTATCACCTAGGAATACATGTATTTTTTTACCTTTATTATTGTTCATTTTTCTATTTTACATGTTATTCCTTATTTTGAAGTGTGTTCCTAAGCGATTTAACCATGTTAATGACTTTTTTGACCTTTGGAAGCCTTAACATCCTAATTTGGACAAGTTTGTGAAGGTCGATGAGCTCCTCCAACAGATATCCAATAACCTACCATGAAGATAGGGGATCTATACCCTCCATTTCTAGTATACATTTATAGGATCACTAAAAAATTGGAGATATCAATAGTAAAATACAAGATGGTTGCACAACAAGCCATAGGATAAAAATTACCATGATTCTAGGGGATTTTGGATAGAGAATAATCCCTCCTTCCAAGGATGTTTCTCCCTCAAATTTTGTATAAAAAGGGGAACATGGGCCAGTAAGGGGGATTTTGGGGGGAGAAGACAATCATGTTGTCACTCTACAGACTCCTAGATTTTTAAATTTCAATTCCCATAATGATAGTTTTCCATTAATGAAAAGACATATCTTTTTGTAAGTTTTCTAATTGTTAATTTTTTAGGATCCTAAGAACCTTAGGGAGGTCCCACCCACAAGATATTTGGTACCCTTCTCATACTTTATGTACCTTATTTCCACATGTTATCTTAAGATGCTATAATTTCTTATTGTTGTACGATGATATTGGCATAATTTAATATTCCTATAGACGTTTGAAGTTAGCATTTCTGGTTTATTTAGTGATGGTCATATTCTCTGTAAGTTGCATGCACTTGATTTAATCTTTCCTTCATTGAATTGTTTCACTTATGTCATTCTAATGTTTCCTATACAAATACAAGTCTTTGTATAGAAATATAACGTTTCTTGTATAACAAACCTGAGAGCTCTATTTTTGCATTATTCTTTAATATTTCATGTTGGTTATTTGCAAAACACCTTAGTTATTAAATTTAGAATGATTAATTGAATGAGGAGGAATTGAAGAAGAAGTTGTCACAAATACGAGATTACCTACAAGATCATAGATTTTCTTAATTTAGTTTTGTTGAATGGATTGCTTTACTTTTCTCCAATAGTAGCATAGAAATATTTTAATTACAAAATAGTGTATTAATTTCAGTCCCATTACTGTATGTTTAATTCTTACAACTTTTATTTCTAATATATTTACTTATACATCTTTGATTCCTTTGAGTCCTGAAACTTTAATTTTGAAATTTTAATTATTTGACTTAGATTCTTGAGTCTTCACTTCCTAGAAAGATAGAGTAACTAAAGAAATATTATATTAGAATTACCACTTTGTTCACTTGATTAAGAAATTAATATTTATCATAGATTAGTGTGCATTAAAATAAAGGAAAATTTGTAAATTACATACATAATGTGGGATACCTCTTAACTTTGTACAAACCCTGTCTTGACATGTTAAAGTCAAGACCCTCAGGGCTATAAAATTGTTGCTAAAATACCAAGGACCATCACTTTTTGGTTTTGTTTCCAGGGAGGTGTCAAAGTTTGCAAATTTTATTTTCTTCTTATCATAGAAAAATACAAATTTGTTCTTTTAAAAAGCATGCATGACTCATAGACTCATATATAAATTAGGATGTGTTTTATGAAAACTCCCACCTTTGAGACTCTAAGTAGAAATCAAAGTACATAGTTGAATGTGAAACATTTCCTTTTACAATACAAATCTTTGAGAATTACATAGAAGATCAAGCTAGATCATTGGGAAACCTTTTATAAGGAGGTAGATTCCCATCTCATATACAATGTGTTATCACTCCAACAATTCTCAAGGGTTGTTTATATTTTGGTTTAAAGAATATTAGAGGTAACCATAAACCTGCTTTTAAGCCTTAGGATCTAGCCTTCCTAATGTGCAGAGAGGGCTCTCTCTATATGATTTGTATTTGTTGATTTAAGTTGATTTTAGCTAGTTATGTAGGATTACTTTGGATTTTGATTTTGATTTGGTTTGGTGGTGAAATCACTTACTCAGATGGATAGATGTAGGTCTGTATTCCATTGGGATAATGGAGTCAATGTGTCAAGCAGTCAGATCAGGATCAAGGTCTAAAGGGAAATATTTACAGGGCAAGATAACTGAGTTACTTCAGATCTTCAAGGCTGATGATGAAAATGGTTTTGGTTTTAATCAGGGTAAGAGAGAAATTAAGGGTTCTCAAATCCAGATAATGAATGAAAAGGCAGAGGTCAGTTGAAACTACGGAGAAATTAAGAATTCCCTAATCTAGATATCAGTAGAAAACATGTAACTGATAAACAATTCAAAACAAAGTGCTTTTAACATATTCTGAAATAACATTCCTGATTTATCATTTAGATTTAAGAAAAACACAAGAAATTAACAAAGAACAAGTGAAAATACTTCACTAAAGTGGCCCAACACATGAATCTTGTAATATGATGCTTTATTGCTTTAATCCAGTATGCTGACTTGAAATTGGTACAATCACCGTCAGGTTCCAGAATAGTACAACTATAGAAATGTTCAACAATTCATCCACCCTCAATACTTCCAAATAAGAAGTATTTATACAAAAAATCTTACAAAATATCCTAAAACAAAATTAGGAATTATTCATGGAAGAAGAAATATCTTCATGCAAGAAGATAGTGACAGCTATCTAACTAATGTTAGTTGTCCCTACTTTTATTGATTTTCTATTCAATTGTTGATATTTTGTTGTTGATTTGTCTCTTGATTGTTTCTCAACGAGGGCTGCAGTTAGGCAGTGGAGTGTCTTCTACACTGGCAATCTTTATCTCTGCTTGGTAATTTTTTATTTGACTTTATCTCTGACAGTAAATTGATACTCGTTACTCTGATACTCTTTAACCTTTTGAATCTTGTTTCATCATTTACTTTTCAATGTCTTGTTTCCACTACAAGGCTGTTATTTTTGGTTTATCTTTACTGCTTTGTTCTTACTGCAAACTGATTTCACAGTAAATCAGTTGTCTTTTCCCAAAATTCCACTTTTGGCAATTTAAGCTTCATCATCCTCCTGAATATTTCATCTACTTCAGTATACTTTGAGAATGTAGGCATGCTAAAAAATATGTGTTTCACCTCATGTTGTAGGTAAAACAGGTTCTCAAAATTCTTGTAAAGTACCTTCCCTATTGGAATACCTTGTGAGGAAGACAGATTAGCCTGATCCTTGGCAACTTCTCTCATTTTCTTGTCATATTCATCTTGCTTAATTAGTTTGTCATGAATAATCAGAGGATTGGGAAGGCCTTTCTGCCTTAGGACATCAAACTTCATCATGAACCTTGTGATAGAAATCTCCATATTCTGGCATTTCTCTTCTAGCTGTATCATAAAATTATTTTTAGAAATAACCTTCCTAACTTCTAGGATGGTTTTTGTTTTGTCATTAATTCCAATCTCCTCAAGTTATTGCCTATTTTTGGAATTAATAAATTTGATGATTTCAAGAGGTTCTTTAGGTTTCTTGCCAAGATCTTCTTTGATATTTTGGATAGCTTCTCTTGCTGATTTGAATAAATATTTATGTTCATATATAACCTATATGGATGGCCAAATATCATTGACAGATTCAATGATATTGGGCCAAAGTTGTTGCTTGGCTTGTGCCATGGGTTCTTTCAATGTTAGATCTTTCTCTAACTTCTTCAATTGCCCATTCAACCTATTTTCCCTATGTTCTTCATTTTTGTGCATTATATTAGCAAGTTTCTTTTCATCTTCCAAAATTTTATGTTGTTCTTTAAGTCTCTTAATTTCATTTTTCTGAATAGACATGTCCTGCATTGCTTTAATTAACTTTCTTGCTTCATGTGTAAGTTGTGTTGCTGTTGTTGAACACTCTGTTGTTGAAGTTGTTGATGAGGTGACAAGTAGTGTTGTAGCCATTGGGATTGTAGGAGCCAATGATTATGCCAATGTGGAAGGAACAACTGTGGTGACTACAAGAATGACTATGACTGGAACTTCTCCTGCTCTGTCTTTTTTCTCCTGGACCAACTTGTCCATTTCATTCTCCATTTCTTTGATTTGGGCAGTCAACTGTAGTATGAGATTAATCATCTCATCTTTCTGATTTGCATCTTGTAACACCTCCTTTTCTTGAGGATGTTCAGTAGGAGGGAGTTTAAGTTGCTTCTTTAATGCAACAATGTCTGCATTTTTTTTCTTAATCCATTCATCTGCAACTTTGACATTACTAGGATCAAATCCTACTTCAATAACCAAATTTTCCAGTGATTTGATTCTATTATCTTTTGCCCGTGAGGATGTTTTTTCTAATATGAGTTGATCTTTGATGTTTGCAAGAGTGTTTTGGAGCTTTTGAACACTCGTTGCCTTATTTTTCATTGTTGAATAAAGCATTTCACTAGGCTATTTGTGAAATTCAATGTGATCATTGGGATGAAGGTCATCTGCTTGAAATTCATATGATGACTTTTTGTAATCTGCTGGTGTTTTAGGATGCTTTACTTTAGGCTGCAGGAAAGTCATCTGCATTTTCCTAGTCTTATAGTCAAAAGAAGAAAGCAATCTTCTTTGGTAACTGGGTGACTACTTCCAATACTGATTGTATGTATCATTCTTCAATGCTTCATTTTTCATCTTTATTTCTCTGTATTTCTGCATGATATCCATCTCCTTCTCTGCTGGTTTACTGGAAGAAGATACTTCAACATTGTGTTGCTTCTGAATAAACTGAGTTTTAGAATTTGTAGGCTGATATTCTTCTTCAATCACTATAGGAGGTGCATTTTCCTTTGCTTTTGTTTCTATATCAATCACTTCTATTGTTTCTACTCCTTCACTGACAGGATTTAATTTAGGATTTTTCCTGTACATTAATTTAAATTTGGTTTCATTTGTATTCTCTGCAGTATATGATCCTTCCTCTTTGATTCTCTTTGAGATTTTATCTTCTTGGGCTGGAGTTTTCAAAGTTTGACTAGTATCACCTTACTTCTCTGTCTCAATCAAGGTGTTCTCCAACCATTCAGACTGGTTAGATTATTTTTCAATATCCGGTTTCTTCTCATGTACATAAGGATTCAGTTTTCATTTAACTCTCAGTTTACTTATTACTCCTAGAGGATCATAATACCATAGAAAAATTTTACTGAATTTAAACTCCTTCAAGTACTTTTTAGCCACTGGACCTGCATCTTTGTTGTTACAAATGAAAGGGCCAAGCTGATTCTTGATTTTGAACTATGTCTTTTTCTTAGCAACAAGGAAATTTTATTGCATCAGAATTAATAATCTATCTTATGTACTCAGGGGAAAATAACCTCATTGGGAGGTATTTGGGCAGTCTATATGGAATAAGATTTTATCCATATACTCTTATCTCAGTATGGTTTTGGTACAAATACCAATATCATGTCCTATTATGTTCTGACAACTGTAGGACCTTGTTAATTTCCTCACTAATTCTGGGCTGCCTGCTGCTGTTAAGAAAATTGACCATAAGATGAATGAAGGAATCAATAAACTCTGTAAAGGTGGACTATGTGAAATGTTTTCTTATTAAAGGAGTCCAAAATATGACTGACTGTGGGTTTCCTTCAACATCAAGCTTTTGAAGATTGATGGAAAATTTCTCAAACTGAAAGTATAAAAACATGTGGAATATGACTGAGTAATACTTGAAAACACCTTCAAAAGGCATTTTGACCAAATTTTCATGAATATTGTTAGCAAGGTGTTGGGAAAAATTAAAAATGGTAGCGGGAGGCTGACCAAGTCTGAATGTAGATAAAAAAACTAGCACTGCAACATCAACATTCTCATCTGTGAAATATACAAGAATAATTTCAGAAAATTTTGCAGATGGGTATGGAGGGTTTATCTTGGGAATTTCTACAGAAGAAGGCATGAAGGTACGGAATATCTGGAACCTCTTGGGGAAGTCCGGATTTAGATAGAACTGTGTGAGAGCCTCAATGGACAAAGGAATTTCATCTGGCCTAGATTTTATATAGAACATTTGATTGACCGACTCAACAGTAATAGTGAACAGGATTTTTTTTCAGAGTTTATTATGGCTCTCTAATCAGGGAAATAGCAGGATTGACATAGTATAATCACTTATGGGCAATGGAAGGTCTAAGGGAAAACATATTTTGGCAAATTAGACTCCCAAATAAAAACTTCATCAGCTTGATCTATGGATTTTTCATGGCTCCAGCAGTGGAGCTCAAGAAGGTTAAATTCTGGGGTTGTTTCATTAATCTTAAAATCTTTATCAGCTAAGGGAGTGTGTTCTACATCTACAACAAGGGGTTGGAGATGATTAACAGATACAATACTTTTGGAAGCCATTATTTCGTTATTTTCTTCAATTGATTAATCTTTTGACTTATAAAAAACTAATTTAGGCCTGTAGGAGCACCTCAAACAGATGATAATAGTTTATAGACTGATTTAGGATGAAATAGGGGTTTTTATCTATGGTTTTCAAAGGTTTAAATTTCTCAAATTTCAATCTATATGATTTAAATCAATTTCAGGCCTTAGAATTTCTGTGAAAATAAGTCTAGGGATTGCAAAAAAGGGTTTGGGAATCTACTGGGATTTCTTCAGGTCTGCAGATCGTTTCTAAAGGATTTAATTAATCAAAATGTTCTTTCTATGAAAAAAGAAATCTCAAGACATCAAATTTATGAAAAAGGACACCTAGGGTCTATAGGAAAGGTTTGAAAGGCACAAAAGGTTTCCTATACTCTGCAAAGGCTTCTATTTTGATTCAATTACTCATTACTTTTTCTTTGTATCAAGAAACAGGCCTTTTCTTTGAGGAATACCTGGGAAAAATGAATATTTTTGTCTGCAGAGGGTTTCTGAGGCAGTAGAAGGCTTTCTGTGGTTCTCTTGATCTTTATAGAGCTTTGGATGACTTCTGTAACAGTTGTAGCAGCAAATTGGTGAATTCTGTTTGAATTTGGCTTAAAAATAGAGTCAGTAGATTGATCTTTGGCTTAAAAAACGGTCAACAATGCTCTTCTGAGGAAAATTGTAAATGAAGTGGTAAAAAAGGGTGTAATGGGTGGCTATATGCATTTTTATCAAACAATGTTTTAAGATTAATGTGCGGTCAATTGAATTGACATGGTGGTTTGCGCAATGGGCAGGAGAAAACTGCTCAGTGTTTTTCACATGAGCCAAAGGTGGTTGGCGGTATTATTTGTGGCGATGTGATCAAATAAGAATTTGACACGTAGCAGGGAGGAGAGCTCCGTAAACCGTGAATTTCACAAGGTCTGGGGTATGTTAACAATCATGCTATTGGATGTGTGATAGGAATTATTGGTCATTAGATCTAGTTAATGCTGATCTAACATATGAGATGATGCGATGGATGTGTTGGGATTGATGGCGTGGGGCCCAGGGTGCAATTGGTTACATATGTGATATGGTCGGGGTTTATATGATATAACCAATGGGGTTAAAGCAAGTGGGACCAATGTATAATAAGTGGGATAGTATATAGTAAGTGGGGTTTAATACATGTGATATGGTTAAATAAAGAACCAATGGGATTAGGGAAAATGGAACTTTATAATAGGCAGGGATAATTATTAGTGGGCCCGAAATATATGACATGTGGGGAATATTAAACCATAGATTGAAAATAAAATATGGGTTGGGAATAATATATAAAAAGGAATTAATATAATATGGGTTAAAAGGTATAAGAGGAGCTAATACATAAAGTTAAATGTTAGTAATATATAAGCGAATTATAAAAATACACTAAGTTTCTAATGTAAAAAATTATGTCAGGGAGGGATATCTGTAATGGGGCCTGACATATAGATTTAACCATTTAGACTTAGGATTAAAGAATTTTTATGGGTTTTTGGTGTATTTTTGAATAAAGGGAAATTAGTTAAAGGGATTTTACTTTTCCAAAGGAAAATATACATTCTAACTTAGGAAAAGGGATTTTTTTGTAGGGAAAAGGAGTGAAGTAATTGGGAAAAGGTAAAATGAAGGGGAAAAGGTATTTTTACAAGGGGAAAGGTTTTGAAGGTAAATTAGTAAATGAAATTACCAATTTTCTGCTATCCATGCTTGTGAAAACTGCTTCTACCTACCCATCAACTTTGCTAGCATTTTTTCTTCCTTTACTTGGGTGCATTTGAGCTTTCAGACCCTTATTCATTTTTCTTTTAAACAACAAACTAACTAATTCTATCCTTATTTCTTCCAAGGGCTTAGATTAAACTGTTGAGCTCCTCATTATTCTCTACCTAACTACTGATCTGCCAAGATTAAACAGTTTGGATAGATCTTTATTCTCTATCTATCAACATGAAATTTAAAGCATGAAAGGTCAAGATTAAGCAGTTTGACTTTCATGTATTGTGGCATTTTTAACAAGCTCCACACAATATTATTTTGCAAAATGAAGTAAAAAGTAGTGGAATTTGAATTTGCATCACTTTCATGTTCTATTTTTATCTCTTTTTTGTTTGGGGTTCATTTTCTATTCTTTTTTGATATTTTTTCTTTCAATTCCTTTGATTTTTCTCTTAGGACTTTTACCCTCTTTACATTTTTTATTTTTCTAATATGGGAAAATAATTTGCAGAAAGAAAAATATGTACATATTTACAAGACTAATCAAAGTCAATTCAAAATTATGAATCCTATTATTATAGGACCCTAACATAATGGATGAGAATGGAGACATGCTTGAGGTCTTTGAATTTCCTTTTAAAACACCAATGGACAAGGTAGAATAAAGGACGTCAATCCATCTGTACTTCTCTACTTATATGGAATAACATTAAGGGTCCTTGAAAAATTCCTTTTTTATTTTGATATGGTATGTAGAACTTGTGATTATCCTATAGATAAATAGAAACTCAAGATTTTTCCTTCTACCTTGAAGGATACAACTTTAAAATGGTTTAAGATCCTTGAATGGAACAACATTAAAAGTTGGGAGAAAATGAAATAAGCATTAATCAACTACATAAGGGATGAGATATTTCGAATGACCCATAGAAAAAATTAATCCTTGGAGGATTTTGAGGAAATATTTCAATTGAGCTGAAAAAAAACACGCAACTATACCCTGCATGATGATTCCCTACAAAATTTTCTATTAAAAGGAGCAAGGGAAGATTAAATGGAAACATTGAATCTATTGTCCAATGGGGAAATTTACTAGTTAAATTATGTTGAACCATATTTTCAAAATCATTATATGGCTAATAAGAATAATGCTGGTGGGAAAAGCTCCCTAAGGAAAGGGTTGAAAACCTATACAAAATAGAACAAGATAATAAACAAAGTGCACTCAAACAAGCATGCAAAACACACAAATTATCAAAGTTGGATTTTGAGACATACATGGAGGTCCTACATTTGCTAATGCTCCCGTAGGGTCCAAACCCTTTGCTTCCTCCAAGACGTGCATACATACAAGTCAATCAAAAAATAATATACATAATATATAATTCAATGTGAATATATAAAATATATGTTAGATCATCATATATAAACACATACACTATCATTCATGAGATAATAACATATCAGGAACAAGACTTGAGCTTCTCTATCGATTAACAACAATAAGTGCAGGAAAGGTACAACTTGATCCCAACCAGAGGCACCGACGAAGCCTTCCTCTGGATCCCTCCAGCCCGAGCCATGGAGACAAACTCTCTAATAAGTGAAAGAAGATGATATATGAGGATGATGAACATCTTTGAAAAGGAAACTAGGGTTTCCTAGAGACTGGGAGTGTAGGAGGCATGGGAAGAATAGACTTGATCAGGGAGAAATTGGGTATAATGTCGATATCATTTCTCTTCCTGTAATTAGGCCTACCCAAGGGGTGTATATATACCACCTCAAATTGGTTATTTCAGTTAGGCCATGGGATGATGTAGGTGGGCTCTCGATAAAACTCGTAAACCTTGCCTAAAAAATAACATTTTATATTATTTTTCCATATTTTAAAAGGTATACATGGGTATAGTGTTGTAGGACCAATGTATGTATGTGATTTAGTATGGGCAGAGTCACGTATGGATTTTGAGATACTTTTTTTAATATAAGGTCAAGTCTACATGGGAAAAGTGATCTGTATGAGATCTTAATGAAAATGTGCTTGACGATTTGTAAATTGCAAGTGTTAAAAATTTGTTTTTATGGGCCTTTATGTTAAATTTTTTAAACACATAAAGCATGAATTTAAAACTATGAAATAGTAGAAACAACAAACAAATACACCATAAAAATAATCACAACACAACAAATGATGAAGGAGTTCACCCCTCCTAGGCTACATCTCCTTGGCTCAACTTCCAATGGCTTGGCCCTACTTCATTATCCTCAAAATGGTGATTACATACATTTACAGTGATCAAATGGCTTCAAAACCTGTTCCATCAGTTCCAGAATTGTCAAAAATGCATGTCTAGTTTCTTTCTACTCCAAAATGTGTCAAAAAATGAAGAAGTTATGAGCCTCCCTAGTTTTGCTGCTAACCGCACCACAATTTCCCCAAAATCCAGATCGATCCTATAATTTCGCCTTGATTTTGGCTAATCGAGAAAAAAATTTATAGTATTCCCGGCAAAATTTTCGGATCATTAAATTGAATAATAACGCCTTAAATCCAAACTTGTAACCATAATAATAGCGGATTGAATTAATTTTTTTTAATTAAAAAAATAGGGCGGTAACCACCAGGGGTCAAGGTGGCTGTCACATGGGAAGTTTCCGGTTGTGGGTTAGGTAGATGTTAATACTTCCGTGCCCTAGGTTCTGATAACTGGTTGTATGAGCATACAAATATAGGGGTGGTCAGGGCTTAGCCTTGGCCCCTTATCCCCGAACTCCTCCATTGTAACCTTTATATAAGGTTTGTAACGTATGTTTTAATAAGGATTGCGGTAAACCGTTGGTAAGGCTTGGCACTGTTATTCGGGAGGTATCAAAATAAATTCTCATGAGGTGCAGTTTGGCACTAGACATAATTTTGGTGGCCCCCATGATGCCACGTGGTAGACATCAGTTGGGCTACGTGACAGCATGTGGTTGGCCATCAACCACCCAATGAATATTCACCCACATAGAACCAATCATATTCCGACAAGTGGTGAGGCTTGATTGGCCTTAAAAAAAATTAACTTTCGACCAACCAGAAAAGTCCACATGGAAGCCTTCCACTGGCCAAAAATACACAATCAGCTGTCATTTTTTTTTTTAAATCCTGTTTGGGAAAACAAACAAAACGCATTTTTGAGAGCATACGATGTCGGTTTTCAATGAAACGAGGTGAGCCAAATTGAGAATGATGAGATCTATGTTGTTGTTTAGGTTCCACGTCATTCTAACAACTTTCATTTTTTAGCATATTTTTGAGCACTCGATCACACCTCCCCACTAGAATCTCTTGGACCCAAAAAGCTCTTTTATTATTGAACATTTGGATGAGGGTACAACCCCCTCATGCTTCTAGTCTCAATCCACTATAATTTTTTTGTATTCAACAATTTGAGATTTTCATGAAAACTGATCTTTTCCCTTGACTCTAGAGACTCTATCTTGTTGTTGTAGATACCATCTTGTTGAAATTTCTCAGAATTTGCAGAACAAAAAATTGTCCTTGAAGAAGCAAACATGTTCCCTCCTTAGTCTTCAATCAAAGGAAACTTAAACAACTTGAAATTATTCTCACCTCGAACATTGTCGACATGACGATGTTTAGCTTGTCTTGCCTTGTACTTGGCTCGACTCTTGACCAAGTGTGATCACCATCGCCATGCAACATCCCGTTTAAAACACAACATATTGTGAAACCCACAAGAAGAAACTTTGAGCCCAATGCCCTATTTTTCAAATTTCCTTGACGCTTTCTCTTTGACCTTTGCACTCTCTTGCACGAGCATCTTGTTTACATAACTACTCAATAATGATGCATGCTTCTGTAATTTTACCACATCTCATTGAAATATTTTTGAAGGCAACATGTTAGAATCCTGAAACATATTATCACAAACATTAGAAACCTCAATGAAATCAAAATTTTCATTTGATTCATCACCTTGAAAGGCCTCATTCACAACATCTTGATGCTTGAACATTAACAAAGAAAAAATTTGACTATCATTCATGATTCTCTTCATTTGTCCAACATTCATAAGAGAAGGATTTGTCTTCTTAATATGCATTCTAATAATATATTCAATCCCATTCTTAAAGAAGTGATAATTATTCTCATGGTGATGAAATATTTTTCTCCTATCATAAAGATATGGGCTACCCAAAACAATGCCAGAAATATCAAGCAGAACAACATCAAGTTCAACTTCATCAAGAAAGTTTTCATTGATTGCAAATCTAAGTATGCACTTCCTCGTCACCTAAACATTTATATTCTTACATATCCAACCTAAAGGATATGGTATTGGATGTGGAATGGTCTCTAATTTCAACTTCTTGACTAAGTCTTATGAAATAAGATTTGTTTGTGAACCACTATCAAATAGGGTGTCAATCTTGGTATGCTTTGAAATAAATCTAACATGGAAAAGTTCATTTCTTGTTTCATCATCTTGAGTACTATATTGAAAACTTAAAGAACTAGTACTTGTAATGTCCTTACCTTTCAAACCCATTCCGATGATATTTGTTTCATCTCTAGAATTAGAACCTAAATCATGTGTTATTGTTGCAGTTGTCTTCTCCTTCTCCTTGTTTTTAAGCTTGTTGGGTCTCATCTCTGGATGAAGTTTCCAGCAATGATAATCGTCATGTCTATCTTTGGAACAATGTTTGCATGTGAATTTTTATTTATCCATATTTATGAATGCATTCTTATTACCTTTACCCTTGAACTTACCCTTTCCTTTCTCTTCAGACTAAAAGGTATCCTCACTTATCTCCTCTGAAACATATTTCCTTCTTGCCTCTAGATGTGTGGCTTGTACACATACCTCATCTAAATTTGAAGGATTAAACATGAAAATAGTATTTCTTAGGGAACTATGCAAAAATCCAATATACTTTAACAAAGTTTCTTGAGATGTCAAATCTACACCCAAAATTAGTGCTTTTCTACTAAACTATTAAGTATATCTTTGCACACTTTGTCCTTTACTTTGCCTAAATTTTTTACAGTCCATTATAGCCTTTTGCATGTATGCTAATGGATACAATTATCTCCTTAAGGAAGCAACAAAATAATTCCAAGACGTTAAGACCTTACCATGTTTCTTTATGTCCTCTTGAGTTTTTTCTTCCCACCAAATAAGAGTTTCACTTTCCAATCTTAGTGAAGCAAGTTTAATCTTGGTGTCGTCATCCCTGATTCTTTATATCCCGAAATACACTTCAAGATGATATACCCACCTAATATTTCAAAATCTACCTCTCTATCATACATAGGGAAATTAAACTTAATGGCAAGCTTCAAAAATTGAGTTTTACCATGACTTTTTTGGATACTGTGGAGGTGTTTATGAAGGGATTGTTGTGGAAGAAGATTACGGTGAAGATGGTGGTGAGGCGAATGGTGGTGTCAAAGGTGTTTTTTCACCATTCCTATTACATTTTGGAGGCTTGTATCCATCTCCTTATTATCCTTTTGAAGACTTATATCACTTTGGAATATTGGAGAACTCACCTTGCATCCTTGTGCTTCTCTCCTCATAAAGAAATTTCACCATTATTTTCATATCAAATAATGCTTTCCTGAAGGATTTTTCATCCTCTGACATATTGTTAGGCTCATCTTCATGTGACATACTTGTTGATGTTGGGAAAGATACTGAGAGGGGGGGGGGGGGGTGAATCAGTATCTTGATTTTTCAATCAACTTTTTACTTTTCTTTTCTAAAAAACCCATACGCTATTTTACAGAACAAAACCATCGTATATACGCGGATATCCTTAAGAAAAATTGTGTATGCTCAGATCTCTTATTATGCAGATAATTCTTATCTTATATTATTGCATAATTCACTTATTAGATGTTAGCAAGCAGTAAACATGTATAGTACGAACAGAATAAATCAACACACATAAGCATCACACATGAACACCAGGATTTTAGGTGGAAACCCAATTCGGGAGAAAACCACCGCTGTCGTCGTCTCAGTCTTCAATATTTATTATAAAGAAAACATCTTACAACTGTGTACTGGCGCAGACTCATACCAGCATGCAAGCACCCACCTTTGGTATACAACCTTCGTTTGATAAACGCCTCCCCGGAAGGGAGCTACAACCCCCTCGCTCTCGCTACCAAATGCCCTCTCCCCGAAAGTGAGCTACTACCCCTCGCTCTCGCTTACCACGCATCGGGAAGGAGTTACTACCCTCATCGAAGACTTCACCTCAAAGACCACCGCGTACTTTTGCGCCATCTTCACCGCTCTTTCCGTATCCTCTTAGAGATTCATCATCATCAGATCTAAGGATTTAGAAACATCCATGGATGCATCATAGATTCAGATTTATCAATCAAGAACAAATTTCAATCATGCAGATATACTTCAAAGTGAAGTATTCATTCAATACCCAGACACATGCACACCTTTGCACAATGATCTTCTTCTCCTTATATAGGTTTAGCCTTTATCAATACCATGAGTCAAAAGCCACACCACTTCTGATGGTATTCCTGGACGAGACCAAATAGATAATCAAGTGCTCAATAAAATGGGTCAATACCATGGTAACACCCCTTGGTATTCTAAATTTGGAGCGAAAAAGGGCATACGCGACTTGGCACGTACTTTTCCGCGTGCATACGCAACTTCACCTTAACAAACCCGCGTATGCTTTGTGACACATCATATTTATCATTTTTCTAGCACTTCCTTTCTTCTGTTCCTTCTGAGCTGATCTGTAGATACATCATCCTTCCTTTTAACACATAGATACATCATCCTTACATATTTAACACATAGGTTGCTTCTAAAGAACAACTTCATCAAATAGGTTGCCATCAAGGACAACACATTGCATCATATTGCCGACAGTCTTATTTCATCAAGTAGGTTTCCATCAAGGAAAACACATGCCAACAATCTCCCCCTTTGGACCTTATGGCAACCATGATGGTGTTTGATCACCAAAACAACAGATAGATACATTGATTATAACCATTATGCAAACACCATGATATTCTCCCCCTATTCAAACACCATGCTACTCTCCCCCTTTGACATCAAGGGCAAAGGGCGGATCAAAGCCAAGACAATGTTTTTCTCCACATGTAGAAAGAAGAGCTCCGTAGATCTGATTTGAATTGAAGTTACCATGCTCCCCCTAAGTTGATGCTGAGTCTTCAACATAATATTCAATGAAGTACATGACTTTATGACCTTTCCTATCACTAAGGACTCATAATTACATCAATGATCCAACCAAGTGGATTTACATATGTGACACAAGTACCCAACCAAGTGGGTTTACAAATTTGAACAAGCCCTTTACAAGACTGAATATTACAATTTACATCATAGGTCTCAACATAACCTTTTCATCAAATTACAAATATGAATTTTTATAACCAAGACCAAAAATACCTCAAGAGAGATCATATCATAATGCCAACAATGCATTACATTCAGCAATGCTAATGCTCCCCCTCTGTGCATCCAATGCATCCTTTCCACATGACCAGTGCTCCCCCTTAGCTTGTGCATCCTGAACACTTTCAACAGCAAATCATCAAGGCATCTTTATCAAGAGACATCAGAGAATGAAACAGAATTATGAAAACTGGAACACCACCAGAGATACCATACATCACTGCAGTTGTGCTGAAGAATACTGACCCCAAGTAAAATTTGTCAGCAACTAACAATACGCGGTTTTCTTTGCATAAACTCGCGTATATACGCGACTTTCGTTCAGGAAACCTGCGTATCCAATTTAATATTCTGAATTTAAGCAGTTCTGATTTTTTACAAGGAAGAGACTACTCCCAGCTTCTTTCTGAGATATTCGAACACTTCCCTGGGCAGAGGTTTGGTAAATATATCAGCAACTTGCTCTTTGGAGGGAACATACACCAACTTCACCTTTTGTTCAAGCACTTGTTCACGTAAGAAGTGATACTTGATGGGAATGTGCTTGGTCTTGGAATGCATAACAGGATTCTTTGAAATACTGATGGCACTTGTATTATCACACATAATGGAGATAGGAGGTGAACATTTGATTTGAATGTCTTGTAAGGTTTGCATCATCCAAATAAGTTGAGTGCAACATGATGCGGCAGCCACATATTCTGCTTCTGCTGTAGATAGGGCAATAGAGCTTTGCTTCTTGCTGAACCAAGATACTAACCGGGGCCCCATATAGAATGCACCACCACTAGTGCTTTTCTGATCATCAACATTTCCAGCCCAATCTGCATCAGTGTAAGCATGAAGAGTAAGATCAACATTCTTTGGATACCATAGTCCAAATTCTTGAGTTCCTTGTAGATATTTGAATATTCTTTTTATAGCCTGAAGATGAGACTCTTTTGGATTAGCTTGGAATCATCCAAAAATCCCAACAGCATGCATAATGTCCAATCTAGTCCCAGTGAGATAAAGTAGACTTCCTATCATAGATCTGTATTCCGGTTGATTCACCATGGGGGAATCATCATGAGAACTGAGATTACATCTGGTTATCATTGGAGTACTTACAGGTTTGCATTCTTCCATGCCATACTTCTTCAGAATTTGCTTAAGATATTTTGCTTGTGATAAGAATATACTATCAGTAGTTTGATCCACTTGTAAACCAAGAAGAATGTTAGTTCCCCAAGTAAAGACATTTCAAATTCTTGCTGCATGACAGAAGCAAATTTATGACTCATATATTCTTCATTACTTCCAAAAATGATATCATCAACATATACAACCACAATCAAAAGTTTATCATTTTCAATTTTTGTGTATAAGTTGCTATCAGTAGACCCCTTTGAAAATCCTTGTTGGTGAAGATATTTGTCAAGACGATAATACCATGCCCTTGGAGCTTGTTTGAGACCATATAGAGCCTTTTTAAGTCTACAAACAATATTTTCATCATTTGCCAAAATGAATCCTTCTGGTTGTTCTATATAAACTTCTTCTTCTAGATCACCATTGAGAACTGCAGATTTAACATCCATTTGATAAACTTTGATTTGTTGAAAGCTTGAAAAGGAAAGAAACATTCTTATGGCTTCAAGTCTAGCTACAGGAGCAAAAGTTTCTTCAATGTCTATACCTTCTTGTTGAGTATACCCCTTGCAAACAAGTCTAGCCTTGTTTCTTACAACATCCCCATTCTCATTTAACTTTTTTTTGAATATCCATTTAGTTCCATTGACATTTTTGTTATGAGGTCTTGGTACTAATTCCCAAGTGTGATTCTTTTCAATTTGATCAAGCTCTTCATTCATGGCTTGAACCCAACATTCATCTTTGCTAGCTTGATTGACATTGTGAGGTTCAATAGTAGATAGAAATTCCAGATAGCTAGAAGATCCCACAAGAGTCCTTCTTGTTTGTACACCCGATCCCTTATCTCCCAAAATTTGAGATTCTAGATGATTCTTTTGAACATATCTGGATGGAGCTTTTTCAGATAAATCATCTTCAGGTTCTTCATTGGGTTCACTGTCTATATCATTGCTATTTGATGTAGAAGGACATAAGTCACCATCGTCTTCATTTGTTATCTGTTTTTCTTCCTTTGGGGCTGCAGGAGACTCATCAATAACAACATCAATACATTCAAAAATATTCCAAAGTCTTTTATTGTAACATTTATATGCTCTACTCGTATAGGAGTAACCAATAAGTATTCCTTCATCTGCTCTAGGTTCAAACCTGCCAAGTTTTTCATCATTATTTTTGATAGAGCATTTACTTCCAAAAACTCTAAAATGCTTCACAGATGGAGAATTACCATACCAGAGTTCATATGGAGTTTTGTCACTATTTACACGAACATGTGCCTTGTTGAGAATGTTTACCGCTGTATGTGCTACTTCTCCCCAAAATGTGTCAGGTGTTCCAGAATCATCAAGCATAGCTCTAGCCATTTTTTGAACTGTTCTATTCATTCTTTCTGCTACGCCATTTTGTTGTGGAGTTCCAGCTATAGAAAATTGTCTTTTTATGCCATGTTGTTCACAAAATTCAAGAAATTCATTTGAAGTATATTCACCTCTTCGATCATATCTAAGACATTTGAGTTTTATATCTACTTCATTTTCAACCAGCGCCTTGAAGATCTGAAATTTCTCAAATGCTTCATCTTTGTGCTTCAACAACCCAATCCAACACATTCTAGAGAAATCATCAATAAATAAGATATAGTATTGTTCACCACGAGGTGAATTTTTCCTCATAGGTCCACATATGTCAGTATGAATGAGTTCAAGAGGCCTACTTGATGATCCTTCCTTGGCATTAAATTTCACTCTGGTCTGCTTGCTGAATTGGCAAGATTTACATATGATACTTTCAGGTAGAGTAATATTGGGAAGACCACGAAAAACATTAATTCTACTTGATTTGTTGATTTGAGAGAAGCTTAGATGTCCCAACCTTCTATTCCATAGCCAGTTTTCTGAAGATTTACTCAAGTAAGATTGTTCTTTGCAGTTCTTCAATACATATAGGTTTCTTGGAGTTCTTTTTCCTTTTATGATTGTTTTACTTGTATCAAGATCACGAACCACACATTCTTTTGAACTAAAGACAACTTCAGTTCCTTGATCACACATTTGACTTACACTTAACAAGTTATGCCTTAATCCATCCACATACATGACATCATTAGCCTTCACCTTATCTTTTAGAAACACATACCCTTTTCCTTTAATTACAGCAGGAGTATCATTTCCAAAAGTAACTTTATTTTCCTTTTCTAATGTACTATATGCACGAATTTTGGTTTTGTCACCTATCATGTGTCTTGAGCATCCGCTATCAATGTACCATTCATTTTCTTCTCCTTCTGCAAATAACGCTATGCCACAATTTTCAACCTGTAAATCTTTCTTTTTCCATACTTTGGAACTTGAAGAAAAATGCTCTTTTGGCTGAACTTTGCTCCTGCATTCAGATTCTTCATGCCCAAAGTTATTGCAATAAGAACATTCAACTTCATTTAGAAGAGGAGAAAAATTCTTATAGGTATTCTTCTTTGTTTCAATATCAATCCTTTTCTTTCTCGCTTCTCTTGTCATGATGGTTTTATATGCAACACATTGAACAACTTTGTGACCAAAATTGTGACATGAGAAACATTGTCCGTTGAAGAAGAAATTTATGTGATCATGAAATCTTCTACTTGAATTTACCTGTTGATTGGTGTTTCTTTGAAAGATATTCCTGTTAGTGTTATTTGAATTGAGATGATCATGCTTTACCTGTAAAGATTATTTATTCCCTTGCTAAGTGGCAGAATTTTGTAAACCAGTTGTAACTGCTTTTAGATAATTTGGTGTTGAAGCCTGAGAAGATTCCCCAGTATATCCAAGACCTGTCTTTACAAGAGGAGAGCGTTGTACCTTGATAATCTCATTTAAGGTTTCTGATCCTTTAGTAAATCTAAAATTTAGAGTCTTTTCTTTCTCAAAATCTTTTCTTAGACTTACCACTTCACATTCTAATTTCTCAATTTGTTTCTTTGCTTCTTCAGACTGCCTTTTCATAGTCTCTATGGTTATTTTCCTTTCTTCTAAGAGTATTTTACATTCTTATAAGTGTATTTTGAGTTGATTGTTTTCTTCAAGAAAATCATTTTCCTCTAGAGCATCCACAAAAGTATCATTTTCTTCTCTAGATTCAAATGCCATGAGAAGTCTAAGATATTGTTCACATTCTTCCTCACTATCAGATAACCCATCACTATCTTCATGAGTATAGTAACTTTTTCTAGTGCTAGACCAGTTCTTATTCCTTCTTGCTACTTCTTTCCCTTTTGTAGATATTTCTTTATAAGGACACTTAGCAGCATAATGACCAACTCTTCCACAATCAAAACATTTGAAAGGAAGCTTACCTCTTAACCGTCTTGTGCCAAGTTGAAGTTTCTTTACAAAATTTACCTCATCTTCTTCTGAGATATATCCCGATCCTTCTGCTTCTTACACTTCTTTCCCTTTTGTAGAAGCTCTAAAGATGGCTTCTTTGACTTCATATGGTCCTCCTCTTCTCATTTCATATGCAGTTAGTATCTCATTAAGTTGCACCACAGTAAGATTTTGAAGATCCTGTTTTTCTTCAAGAGCAGAAACTTTTGACTCAAATTTTGTCGTTAGAGATCTTAAAATTTTCTCAACCAAAGTAGATTCGGTTATTGTTTCTCCCAGATTTCTCATACGATTTACAACATCATCAAGATGTAAAAAGAAACTGGCAATACTTTCATCACTATGCATCTTTAAATTTTCATATTCAATTCTGAGAATTTGGAGTTTTGCACTTTTTACCTTTGCATCACCTTCATAACTTAGAATGATTTTGTCCCACATTTCCTTTGCTGTATTTAGCTGCATAACTTTGACAAATTCACATTTAGTTAGACTTACCGTTATAGCATTGACCTCCTTTGCATTTGATTCATAATTCTTCTTTTCAGTCGGATTTGTTGGTATTGTACCTAGATATTGATATCCTTGTTGAAAAATGGCCCATACATTTGTTCCCATAGACTGAAGATAGGATCTCATCCTGGTTTTCCAGAAGATTAAATTGCTTCCATTAAAGAGGGGAGGCTTGATAGATGTTGTTCCATCTTGATTGCTCGTCTTGCTTGATCTTCCTTCTAGCGGCTAAGATTTTTCAGAAGGACTTGCTCTGATACCAATTGCTGGGAAATATACTGAGGGGGGTGAATCGCATTCTGATTTGTCAATCAACTTTTTACTTTTCTTTTCTCAAAAACCCATATGCTACTTTACAGAATAAAACCAGCGTATATACGCGGATATCCTTAAGGAAACTCATGTATGCTCAGATCTCTTATTATGTAGATAATTCTTATCTTATATTATTGCATCATTCACTTATTAGATGTTAGTAAGCAGTAAACATGTACAATACGAACAGAATAAATCAACACACATAAGCATCACACATGAACACCAGGATTTTAGGTGGAAACCCAATTCGGGAGAAAACCACCACTGCCATCGTCTCAGTCTTCAATATTTATTATAAAGAAAACATATTACAACTGTGTACTGGCACATACTCATACCAACACGCAGGCACCCACCTGCAGAAGGCTACAACCTTCTCTCGTTTACCAGCCTCTCCTGGAAGGGAGCTACAACTCCCTGCTCTCGTTTACCAGCCTCTCCTTGTTGGGAAAAATACTGAGAGGGGGGGGTGAATCAGTATTTACTGCATATTCAAAACTTTTAATTTTTCTTGCTTCTAAAAACCCATATGCTACTTTCCTGAAACAGACTCGCGTATATACGCGGATACCATTTATGAAACTCACGTATACACAGATATCTAATTATATCATTAGTTCTTCACTTAAATCATTCCATCATTCATTCATTAGATGTTTAATAATCAGTAAACATATGCAGTAAGAACAGAGTAAACCATCACAAAAAGCATCACACATGAACACCAGGATTTTTAGGTGGAAACCTGGGCGGAGAAACCACCACCGTGTTTGCTCAAATTAATATTTTATTACAGAGAAAACATTTTACAACATATGTGTCAGGCAGACTTCTACCATCACGCAGGACCCGACTCGCGTCATTTTCCGCCCCGGAAGGAGCCCAATCCTCGACTCATTTACCAAATTTCTCTCCCCGGAAGGGGAGCTACGACCCCCTCGTCTGCCACGTCTTCACCCGGAAGGGAGCTACAACCCCCTGACTGAAGGCTACAACCCTCAGCACCTCTATGGACCACGTTTCATCAATTTTCACACTGGATCCAAAGATTCCTCTAGGACACCTCTTGCAAGCCACGTTTCATCATATTTTCAGACTGGACCCTTTCCATACTTTTAAGCACAGTCAACCATGAAACATATACATATAACTCACTAACAGATATCAGTAAACCAGCAGAACAGATCAGACATTTCTTACCACAGACTTCAGCAAACCCTAGTTTGCATACGCTCTTTCACTTCACTGATGTCGCGTATATACGCGCTTCCGTTCACACAAACCAGCGTATACCTCTGTACATATTTCATTGCGCACACGGCTGCTTTCTTCAGCAACCGGGGCCGCATACACGCGTCTTCCTCTGGCGGCCGAAGCAATTTACAGATCTTCAATCAACATAGAGCATCATACACTTCGTACTCCATTCGCTCGCATTTACCCTTTCACTTCGTACGATGTTCGCCCCTTTTTCGTACTCCGGCCTACAAGCGTATCTATGACACAAGCACATTTTCGCATCTAGATCTTTCCGTCACATCATTTCTTCACAGGTGCATCATACCTTCAGATCTATCATTCAACTGTAACCCTTTCAATTCAGATATACTTCAGAGAGAAGTATTCATTCAAGCTTAGACATCTTGCACCCCCTCTTCTCATTTGCACAATGAATTTCTTCTCTTTATATAGGTTTACCCTTTTTCAATACCATGAGCCCCTGTTTCAATACCATGAGCCAAAACAATAATACTTTCGATGGTATTCCTGGACGGGGTCATTTAGACGAATCATTACCCAATACAATGGGTCAATACCATGGTGGTTACCCCTGGTTTTTCACTTTTTGAGCGCTTTTTCCCATACGCGACTTGGCACGTTGTTTTCGCATGCATACGCGACTTCCCCTAGGCCAATCCGCGTATACCAAGAGACATATTCTTTTTCATCATACTTTGAGTACATTCTGAAATCCTTTCTTCATAGCCTTCTGTACACACTGTAGAAACATCATATTTTCTTCATCAGGAACATATTCTCTCAAGCACAACTTCATCAAGCAAGTTGTCATCATCTTCATCAAGTGGGTTGCCTTTCAATGTCAACACTTCCGAAAGATCACATTGTCAACTACTCTGTAGACACATCAGATTTACATCATTTACCCAGTCCATCAGGTCAAGACTAACTTCATCAGGTGGTTTTCCATCAAGGACAACACATGTCATCAGTCGCATGTCTTCTTCTTCATTCAGTGGGTTGCCATCAAGGACAACACTCTGCATCATATTTCCAACAATCTCCCCCTTTGGACTTGATGGCAACCACAATGGTGTTTGATCATCACAACAGATAGGTACATGACACCATGTCACTCTCCCCATTTTTGACACCATTCAAACACCATGTCACTCTCCCCCTTTGACATCAAGGGCAAAGGGCGGATCAAAACCAACATACTCTCCCCCTTTTTTCATGCTGGATCTTCAAACAAATTTTTCAATGAAGTACATGACTCTATCAAATTCCTATCACCAAAGACTCATACTTACATAAAATATCCATCCAAGTGGATTTACATATGAGACTCAACTACCCAACCAAGTGGGTTTACCAAAATTGACTCAGCTACCCAACCAAGTGGGTTTACAAATTTGACAAGTCCTTACATGACTGAATATTACAAATTTTACATCATGGGTCTCCACATGACCTTTTCATAACCAATACCAAAAATACCTCAAGAGAGATCATATATCAGAACCACCATAATGCCAACAGTGCATTATACTCAGCAATGCTAATGCTCCCCCTGAATCTGTGCATCCAAGCATCCTTTTCATATGACTAAGGCTCCCCCTTAGTTTGTGCATCCGGAACACTTTGACCAATAGATCATCAAGGCATCTTTATCAAAACATTAGAAATAGAATTATGAGAACTGGAACACCACCAGAGCTACCAAATAGTATCAGAGATACCAAACAGCACTGCAACTGTGCTGAAGAGAGCTGACTCCAAGCAAAAATTTGTCAGCAATCAGACATACGCGGTTTTCTGTGCATGAGCTCGCGTATATACGCGACTGTGTTTCAGGAAACCCGCGTATCCAATGCCATCTTCTAAATTTATGCAGATTTGTTCTTTTGACTGGCAGCGAACACTCCCAGCTTCTGTCTTAGATACTCGAACGCTTCCCTGGGCAGAGGTTTGGTAAAGATATCAGCAACTTGTTCTTTGGAAGGAACATACTCCAACTTCACCTTTTGCTCAAGCACTTGTTCACGTAAGAAGTGATACTTGATGGGAATGTGCTTGGTCTTCGAATGCATAACAGGATTCTTTGAAATACTGATAGCACTTGTATTGTCACACTTAATGGGGATAGGAGGTGTACATTTGATTTGAAAATCTTGTAAGGTTTGCATCATCCAAAGGAGTTGAGTGCAACAAGATGCGGCAGCCACATATTCTGCTTCTGCTGTAGATAAGGCAATAGAATTTTTCTTCTTGCTGAACCAAGATACTAACCGGGGTCCCATATAGAATGCACCACCACTGGTGCTTTTCCGATCATCAACACTTCCAGCCCAATCTGCATCAGTGTAAGCATGAAGAGTAAGATCAGCATTCTTTGGATACCATAGACCAAGGTCTTGAGTTCCTTGTAGGTATTTGAAAATTATTTTAACAACCTGAAGGTGAGACTCTTTTGGATTAGCTTGGAATCGTCCAACAATACCAACTGCATGCATAATGTCTGGTCTAGTTCCAGTGAGATAGAGTAGACTCCCTATCATTGATCTGTATTCAGGTTGATTCACCGTGGGAGAATCATCATGAGCACTGAGATTGCATCCGGTTATCATTGGTGTGCTTACAGGTTTGCATTCTTCCATGCCATACTTTTTCAGAATCTGCTTAAGATATTTTGCTTGAGATAGGAATATACCATCTGCAGTTTGATGCACTTGTAAGCCAAGAAAGAATGTTAGTTCCCCAAGTAAAGACATTTCAAATTCTTGCTGCATGACAGAAGAAATTTTTTGACTCATAGATTCTTCGTTACTCCCAAAAATGATATCATCAACACATACAACCACAATCAATAGTTTATCATTTTCAATTTTTGTGTACAAGTTGCTATCAGCAGACCCCTTTGAAAATCCTTGTTGATGAAGATATTTGTCAAGACGATAATACCATGCCCTTGGAGCTTGTTTGAGACCATATAGAGCCTTTTTAAGTCTACAAACAAGATGTTCATCATTTCCCAAAATGAAACCTTCCAGTTGTTCTATATATACTTCTTCTTCTAGATCTCCATTAAGAAAAGCAGATTTAACATCCATTTGATAAACTTTGATTTGTTGATAACTTGAAAAAGCAAGAAACATTCTTATGGCTTCAAGTCTAGCTACAGGAGCAAATGTTTCTTCAAAGTCTATACCTTCTTGTTGAGTATACCCTTTGCAAACCAATCTAGCTTTGTTTCTTACAACATCCCCATTCTCATTTAACTTGTTCTTGAAAATCCATTTAGTTCCAATGACATTTTTATCATGTGGTCTTGGTACTAATTCCCAAGTGTCATTTTTTTCAATTTGATCAAGCTCTTCATCCATGGCATGATTCCAACATTCATATTTGCTAGCTTCATTGACATTGTGTGGTTCAATTGTGGATAGAAGTGCCAGATGACTAGAAGATCCCACAAGAGTTCTCCTTGTTCGTACACCTGATTCCTTGTCTCCCAAAATTTGAGATTTAGGATGATTCTTTTGAACATATCTGGATGGAGCCTTTTCAGATAGATCATTTTCAGGTTCTTCATTGGATCCACTGTCTATATCATCTCCATTTGATGTAGAAGGCCATATGTCACTATCATCTTCTTTTGTTGTTTGTTTTTCTTCTTTAGGAGCTGCAGGAGACTCATCAATAACAACATCAATACATTCAACAATCTTTTGAAGCCTTTTATTGTAACATGTGTATGCTTTGCTTGAAGATGAGTAACCAAGAAATATCCCTTCATCTGATCTAGATTCAAACTTGCCAAGCTTTTCATCATTATTTTTGATAAAGCATTTAATTCCAAAAACTTTAAAATGCTTCACAGTGGGAGAATTACCATACCAGAGTTCATATGGAGTTCTGTCACTATTTACCCGAACATGAGCCTTGTTGAGAATGTTAGCTGCTGCATGTGCTGCTTCACTCCAGAACATGTCAGGAATACCAGAATCAGCAAGCATAGCTCTAGCCATTTGAACAATTGTTCTATTCATTCTTTCTGCTACACCATTTTGTTGTGGAGTGCTTGCTACAGAGAACTGTCTTTTTATGCCATGTTGTTCACAAAATTCAAAGAATTCATTTGATGAATATTCTCCTCCTCGATCAGATCTAAGACACTTGATTTTTAGATCTAATTCATTTTCTTCCAATGCTTTGAAGCTCTGAAATTTTTCAAATGCTTGATCTTTGTGTTTAATGAACCCGATCCAACAGATTCTAGAGTAGTCATCAATAAATAAGATATAGTATTCTTCCCCACGTAATGTCTTTTTCCTCATAGGTCCACAGATGTCAGTATGAATGAGTTCAAGAGGCTTACTTGATGATCCTTCTTTGGCATTAAATCGTACTCTGGTCTGCTTACCAAATTGACAAGATTTGCATATGATACTTTCAGGAAGATTGACGTTTGGAAGATCACGAACAGCTTGAAGTCTGCTTGCTTTGTTGATTTGAGAGAAACTCAGATGCCCCAGCCTTCTATGCCATAGCCAATTTTCTGAAGACTTTCTCAAGTAACATTGATCTATGCTGTTCAGTACATACAGGTTGCTTGGATTTCTTTTTCCTTTAATAACGATTTTACCTGTATCAAGATCACGAACCACACATTCTTTTGAACTAAAGACCACTTATGTTCCTTGATCACACATTTGACTTACACTTAACAGGTTATGCCTTAATCCATCCACATACATGACATTTTTAGCCTTAACCTTTTCTTTCAGAAATACTGACCCTTTTCCTTTAATTATAGCAGGAGTATCATTTCCAAATGTAACTTTCTTTTCCTTTTCTAGAGCATCATATGCAAGCAGTTTGCTTTTGTCACCTGTCATGTGTCTTGAGCACCCACTGTCAATGTACCATTGATTTTCTTCACCTTCTGCAAATAACGCTATCCCACAATTTTCAACAGGTATTTCTTTCTTTTTCCATACTTTAGAGCTTGAGGGAACATGTTCTTTTGGCTGGACCTTGCTCCTGCATTCAGATTCTTCATGACCAAAGTTATTGCAATAAGTACATTCAACTTCGTTTTGAAGAGGCGAAAAGTTGTTGTAGGTGTTCTTCTTTGGTTCGATATTCATCCTTTTTTTTCTTGCTTCTCTTGTCATGATGGTTTTATATGCAACACATTGAACAACTTTATGACCAAAATTGTGACATGAGAAACATTGTCCATTGAAGTAGAAATTTCTGTGATCATGAAATCTTCTATTAGAATTTACCTGTTGGTTGTAGCCTTTTTGAAAGATCTCCCTGTTAGTGTTCCTTGAATTGAGATGATCATGCTTTACCTGTAAAGATCCTTTGTTCCCTTGCTGAGTGGCTGAATGTAGAGAACCAGCTGTGGCTGTTTTTAGAAAATTTGGTGCTGAAGTCTGGGAAGATTCCCCAGTATATCCAAGACCTATTTTTATAAGAGGGGACCGTTGTACCTTGATAATTTCATCTAATGTTTCTGAACCTTTAGCAAATCTAAGATTGAGAGATTTCACTTTCTCATTATCTTTTCTTAGACTTACTACTTCACACTCCAATTCCTCAATGCGTTTTTCTTTTGAATCAAGCTGATTTTCTTGAGTCTCTATGATTATGTTCTTTTCTTCTAGGCTTACTTTGAGATGATTGTTTTCTTCAAGCAAATTATTGTCTTCTAGCATATCCACAAAAGTATCCTTTTCTTCTCTAGATTCTAGTTCACATTCTTTCATGATTGCCCATACCTTTGTACCAAGATTTTGCAGATAAGCTTTTGTTCGTACCATCCCAAATATCAGATTGCTTCCATTGAATGGAGGTGGCTTTACAAACATCACTCCTTCTGGACTTCCCATTGCGATGGATCTCCTTCAAGCGATCAAGCTTTTGCACAAGGACCTGCTCTGATACCAATTGTTGGGAAAAATACTGAGAGGGGGGGGTGAATCAGTATTTACTGCATATTCAAAACTTTTACTTTTTCTTGCTTCTAAAACCCATACGCTACTTTCCTGAAACAGACTCGCGTATATACGCGGATACCCTTTATGAAACTCGCGTATGCACAGATATCTAATTATGTCATTAGTTCTTCACATAAATCATTCCATCATTCATTTATCAGATGTTTAACAAACATTAAACATGAACAGTAAGAACAGAGTAAACCATCACACAGAACATCACACATGAACACCAGGATTTTTAGGTGGAAACCCAAGTCGAGAGAAAACCACCGCTGCCGTTGCTCAACCATCAATATTTTATTATTGATAAAACATCTTACAACATATGTGCTGGTGCAGACACCTACCAGCACGCAGGCACCCACCTGCGCTCGTTTACCAGCCTCTCCTGGAAGGGAGCTCCAACCCCCTGACTCGTTTACCAGCCTCTCCTGGAAGGGAGCTACGACCCCCTGATCTCGTTTACCAGCCTCACGTGGAAGGGAGCTACAACCCCCTGACTGAAGGCTACAACCCTCAGCACCTCTATGGACCACGTTTCATCAATTTTCACACTGGATCCAAAGCTTCCTTTAGGACACAACTTGCAAGCCACGTTTCATCATATTTTCAGACTGGACCCACTCCACATGTACTAGCTCAAACATACATCACCAACGAGATACTTGCAATTGAGACAACACGCATCAAATAGCGGTAATATAGAAGGAACAGATCAGATATTTCATACCCCTTGCTTCAGCAAACCCTAGTTTGCATACGCGCTTTTACTTCACCGATGTCGCGTATATACGCGCTTCCGTCCACACAAACCAGCGTATACCTCAGTGTATATTTTATTGCGCATACGCGCTTTCTCTTCGCTGAAGCTGCGTATATACGCGCTTCCTCCACGGCGAAGTAGCGTATAGATCTTCAATCATTATAGAGCAGCATACTTCTTCAGATCAGATATTCAGTTCAGATTTACCCTTTTACTTCAGACAGATGTTCGCCTTATTTCAGATCTAAGCCTTCCATAAGCAGATCTAGTAGATACAAGCACATTTCAGATCTAGATCTTCCGCTTCATCATTTCTTCATAGGTGCATCATAGATTCAGATCTATTATCAAACCTTTACCCTTTCCATACAAATATCCTTCATAGAGAAGTATTCATTCAAGCTCAGACATATTGCTCCCACACCCATCATTTACACAATGAATTTCTTCTCCTTATATAGGTTTACCCTTTTTTCAATACCATGAGCCAAAACCACATTACATCCGATGGTATTCTTGGACGGGGTCATTTAGACGAATCATTACCCAATACAATGGGTCAATACCATGGTGGTTACCCCTGGTTTTGCACTTTATGAGCGCTTTTTCCCATACGCTACTTGGCACGTTGTTTTCCGCGTGCATACGCGACTTCCCCTAGACAGATCCGCGTATGACTTGAGACATACTCTTTTCACCATAAATTTAGCACAAGCTGAAATCCTTTCTTCATTGCCTTCTGTACTTACTGTAGATACATCAGATTTCCTTCATCAAGGACATATTCTATCAAGCACAACTTCATCAAGTAAGTTGTCATCATCTTCATCAAGTGGGTTGCCTTTCAAGGACAACACTCGGCATCATATTGTCAACAAACATTATATCACATCAGATTTACATCATTTACTAAGTCCATCAAGTCAAGCATAACTTCATCAGGTGGATTGCCATCAAGGACAACACATGTCAACAGTCGCATGTCTTCTTCTTCATTCAGTGGGTTGCCACACACAACTTTTCTGCGCATGTATTGAACACTCACCAGAAGGGGCTACTACCCCGCTCTCATTTACATTATCCTTTGAAGAGGCTACTACCCTTGCGAAGGCTTCGACCCTCGACACCACTTAAACGGACTTTAGCGAGATCTTCACGAGTTCTTCTTCTGCCGGATCATCTTGGGAATTCATCATCATCGGATCTGAAGTTTAGAAACATCCATGGGTGCATCATAGATTCAGATTTATCAATCAAGAACAAATTTCAATCATGCAGATATACTTTAAAGTGAAGTATTCATTCAATACCCAGACACATGCACACCCTTGCACAATGATCTTCTTCTCCTTATATAGGTTTAGCCTTTATCAATACCATGAGTCAAAACCACACCACTTCCGATGGTATTCCTGGACGGGACCAAATAGATAATCAAGCGCCCAATACAATGGGTCAATACCATGGTAACACCCCTTGGTATTCTAAATTTGGAGTGCAAAAGGGCATATGCGACTTGGCACGTACTTTTCCGCATGCATACGCTACTTCGCCTTAACAAACCCACGTATGCTTTGTGACACATCATATTTATTATTTTTCTGTCACTTCCTTTCTTCTGTTCCTTCTGATCTGATCTGTAGATACATCATCCTTACATATTTAACACATAGGTTTCTTATCATAGGCAACTCATCAAGAACAACTTCATCAAATAGGTTTCCATCAAGGACAACACATTGCATCATATCGCCGACAGTCTTATTTCACCAAGTAGGTTGCCATCAAGGACAACATATGCCAACAATTGAAGCTTCAATTGCAATTTAAGGAAGAATTTGTGATGGATATTGTGGAAAACTTGCTCTCCTTGTACTTGACCTAACTTGAGAACTTGCAACCACAAGCTTTCCTTCTCCTCTATTGAGCTTCAACGTTGTAAGCATCACATACACTTGCAAAAAATTAAATCCTCATAACAACAAAGAAAATATGGTTCTGATACCAAACTTGATCTGTATGAGATCTTAATGAAATTTTTTTTGAGGGTTGGTAAATTGCAAGTGTTAAAAATTGAGTTTTATGGGCCTTTATGTTAAATTTTTTAAACACATAAAGCATGAATTTAAAAATCTGAAATAGCACAAACAATTGATAAACTCACCATAAAAATAATCACAACACAACAAATGATGAAGGAGTTCACCCCTCCAGGGCTACTTTTCCTTGGTCCAACTTCCAATGGCTTGACCCTATTTCATTATGCTCAAAATGGTGATTACATACATTTTTAATGCTCAAATGGCTTCAAAACCTATTCCATCAGCTCTAGAACTATCAAAAATGTCCATATAACCTCTTTTTTTCTCCAAAATTGGTCAAAAAATGAAGAAGTTATGAGCCTCCCTAGTTTTGCTGCTAACCGCACCACAATTTCCCCAAAATCTGGACCGGTCCTACAATTTTCTCTAATTTCGATTAATCGAGCAACAAATTTCCAGAATTCCGGGAAAATTTTTTAGATCATTAAAATTCATAATAACGCCTTAAATCCAAACTTTTAACCATAATACCATCGAATTAAATTATTATTTTTTAATTAAAAAATAGGGCAGTAACCGCCCACGGTCAGGGTGGTTGTCACATGGGCAGTTTCTGGTGGTGGTTTGCATGGCGGTTAATACTTCCGCGCCCCCAATTCTAAGCATTGGTCATATGGGCATACAAATATGGGGTGGGGCTTAGCCATGGACCCTTACCCCTGAAATTCGCCAACGTAACCTTTATATAAGGTTTGTAACATATGTTTTAATAAGGATTTCGGTAGACCTTTGGGAAGGATTGGAGCTGTTATGTGGGAGGTCTTGACATTGATTCTCATGAGGTGTATTTTGGCAGTAAACATAATTTTGGTGGCCCCCATGCTGCCACATGGTGGCCTCCGGTTGGGCCACATGGCAACATGTGGTTGACGATCAACCACCCAATGAAAATTTTCCCACATAGAACCAATCCGATTCTGATTAAAAAAAATTAAATTTCGACCAACCAAAAGAAGCCACATGGCAGCCTGCCACTGGCCCAAAATACACAGTGAACTATCATTTTTTTGAATAAAAATCATGTTCGGGAAAATGAACAGAATGTGTTTCCGAGAGCATACAATGTCGGTTTTCCACAAAATGAGCTGCCCCAGATTCAAAACGATGAGATCTACGCAGCTGTTCAAGTTCCACATCATTCTAACAACTTTCATTTTTGAGCATATTTTTGAGCACCTGATCAAAAAGGGACTACCCGGGGCCATAAAAGAGCTTCTGTTGAATGATGCTAAAACAAAGAAAGGTATATTTGGTAAAAATGTGTTCTACTTCTTCCCCTGTTCTTACAAAAAATGAAATTGGAGGAATGTTAGAAGACATTAAAATAGGGATCTTTCACTCTCTAACCCTATCGATGGAGAAATTGTAGGCTAAGAAAAATTAAGCAGAGGAAGAAGGGGCATTAATTTTAGTTTGTCCTAAGTGCACCAAAAGGAAACCTTAGAATGAGTACCCACATACTAACATATAAATATGTGCACTTTGTGAAGAAAAATATTGTACTAACAAATTTCCTTCCTTTCCATTGAAATATGTTATCCAAAAGGCTGAGGGGAGCATAAAGTTAGTATGTTTCGTCAACTAGAAGAGAACAGTAGCACCAAGACCTTTTTGTATAGGTATGGGTTATAAATCCTCCTAGTATTTCCATAATTACCCTTCACAATTTTAACCTCAACCTTGGTTCCCACTTGGCCCCTCACCTTGGTCCATGCATGCGTAAAGGTAGTACCCAAGGTAGCCTATCATCCCTCCTTATAAACCATTCTAGAATCAATCTCGTTAATGGAATAATTCTTCCCAAGGATGGAGGCCTCTTATGGCCCAACTACCAACCTTAATGCCTTCTCCTTCATTACCTATCCTACCTTAGAACACTTCTCCACCAAATAAACCTCAGCTTCCAACCTAGCCTGCCATGAATCCTAATAATAAGAAGGCAAAACCTGTTTATAATGGTGAAACTACTTACTATATTTATTCCATATAATTTCAAAATATAAACCTTAGAACAGGGAAGGTCCTACATGAAACTCTTTAATCTTCCCACAAGAACATTCTAGGAAGGAAGAAGAGAAACATGTACCTTAGAAAATTCATACTTTGCTTGAGAATTTGACCTTTAAAAAGACACATACATCTGAAGAAGTTGAACTCATGGGGGAATTGAAAAATTTGTTTGTTAATATACCACTCTTACAAGAAATTATAGATGTTCCCATATACAACAATTTTATTGAGGAATAATGTATCAAAATACCTATAAGAAGGAAAAGGGATGCCTCCAAAATCAATGTCATAGGAAGACTAGATAATATAGAGCATGGAAGGATGATTGTTCCTCAGTACTTGGATCTTGGAAACATGATTATAGATGTTCATATTGTTGGAGAAATGGGAGGATTTCATATTAAATTAGATTTCTCCTTTTATTTCATAATTACTTACGAATTTTTTGGCATTATCTTGTTATGTTTCTCTTCTTCATCAAACAATTACCAAACATAAAACATGAATATCACAAGAACACATAAAACAAAATATATGGGCTCCAAGCATGGGAAAAACCCTTCCAAGGGGAAAATATAGAAAATTGTATTCTTACTGAGAATCAGATCAGAATGAGAAATCTAAGACCCATAAACAAACCTCTAGATGCCAAGTCAGACCTTCCTTTAGAAAATACATTAACAACAAGCGACCGACAACATGTAGATCATCTGAAATAGATCTTCAACAATGGATATATCATGGAAGAACTTAAGTAAAACTAAGTTGAAGATAAACCCTTCTTTCTTTATCCATTTCAGATTTCATTTCTCCTCTATCTCTACGAAATTTCAGATAAGATGCTCTAAATTGTGTGTCAAAAATGAGCTCCAACTTTCTTCTATTTATACTTGTCCAGAGGGGTGCAAACAATCATGTATTTTGGGGCAAGGTCGACTTGATAGGTATGCCGACTTGGCTTATACGGGGAATTTTACCCAAAATACATATTAAAAATTATTTTTCCTTCTTTTTTTCTTTACAATAGTTCCAAATAGGACTTTGACTCTTTGATTCATCAAATCCTAGAATCATGAATAACATTCTTAAATAATAAAATAATAACTTCTTAAGCATGAAACACATGCTTGAATATAAATTGTCTTTTTCTTATTTTTTCTTTTCACATAAAATACATTTTGATACAATTGTGAAGAGCGAACTTAGTTAAATTCACCAAGGATACCGAACTTAGGTACAAGGATACTCTCAAACTAAAATATTCTCATAAAAAGAGTCACATTGATAAACCAAATTTAAGCATCAACATCATAACCAACATTTTCAACATAGCAAGGCATTGACTAATAAGCTCCATCTCTCCACTAGATCACAACACAATGTTGAGATAATTTACATGAGGCACCACACTACCTCTCAAGGCACATAACCCATCCATATTTTTATTGGGTATGTCCTTATAGGAGTATTCTTATCATGGATTCCCAATCCTCAAAGAATATGAGTTCTCTTCGACTAGTCTTTTCTTAGATACCCTATCCAATCCTCAAATAATGTCGGTGGACGAGACCACTTCCTATCTTGGATTCCTAATCCTTAAGGATTATCAGTCTCATATTATTATAAAATCATCTAGACCCCATTTACCCTACATGGCCTTCACTATATGTATGGCTGCCAACCCTGACCTAGTGCATGAAACATGAAGTAGAGAATATAATTTCCATTATCACTCCCTCTCAACTATGGAGGAGATCCTCATTCACTCTCAATCAGGGAATAGATCCTATCTCCCTCTCAACTAGGGAGACATTGACAGAATCCTTCGTTGGTCTCATATGTCATCAACACAATATTTAGTATTTCTTCTTTGAAGATATAGTAGTAGTTATAGGTCTGTCTTCTCATGTTAAATCATATCTAGGCTTTGACCTTTCTGGATGTCAATCATTTTGTGAAGAAAAATTCCTTCTCAATTTATTTTCATTACAAGAATTTTTTTCTCCTCACAACACCATAACATATTATACTTTAAAATTTCTTTATATTTTCAATCATCAACAGGTTCATATTTCTTCTTCAAGAAGAAAAAAATTCCTTGAAGCTATTAACACATATCTTCTACAAAGTTCTGCCTCATATTATTCAAAGGATCATATCAAATTTTTAGTATCAATTCTCTTCTCGTGTTTTCCCAAGTCATCAAAATTTCTATGCACACAATCCATGTGTTCCATAATCAAACCATGAAATTGTAGGCACAAAATCATCAAGAGGACCCTCCTTCTAGCCTCTCCACATAATTTTTCAATATATAATACTAGGAAGCCAAGCCATATCCCAAAAATATTATCTATATCATAATTATCAGATCATAATAACCTCCTATTTAAGAATAATTCCAAATTTTGTTACTTTCTCCCTCTAAATTCAACATTACATTTCATGTTTTGTCTCCATATTGCAATAAGATTATGATACAAATTTTAATGTGTTTCTAGAATGAACTCATTAGTTGGAAGCTTCATTAACATCAGGGTCCTTACAACTCCCTATTTTTATCATGCTTATCAGTATCAAGGATTCACCATCAAAGAAAATTCTTTCTTTTCCATTCTTCCCATATTGCTTTCATAGTTTTGATAACCTTCATCATGTGCCTATAATTATTTACCAACATGTACAACCAAGAAAGATATACAAGGATAAGAGCATATTGTAAATATTGTGAATATAGGGTTTCCATGAATTCTCAAAAATGTACTTCTAGTGTTATAGTTACAAACCCTAGATATTCCTTGACCTAACCCTTATTACGGTTTTTATTTTTAGAGAAAAAACTCAATCCTAGGGTTCAATGCATACCCTAGAGTCTTTCTCTCAAAACTCTATTATGCTAGGATTTTGAGATATCACAGAATAGGCAACCAAAAAATTCTAGATACCATTTCCCAAGAGCTATGGATTCCTTAGAGGGAACAATTAGGGTTTCCTTTTCTACGGTTTTCCAATCCAAGTCTCATCTAAGGTTTACAAACCCTATGTACCAGAAATTTTCAAACCAACCCTAGACATTAAGATGCACCATGTAAAAACCTCATGCATTTCATTTATTGGTCTTAAGGCCTATATACTTGGAATGTTATCATATTGAAAACTATATGTCTCTATGTTTATGCAAACCCTTTATCTTTCAAAATATCATCATGACCTAGAGATCTTGACACATATCATGAAATTCATGTAGAAATTATACATACCTCTGTGATATTACCATATTTTTTTCTTTGCAAGGATTTGATCATTCTTCATGTGCCAACACTTCTTCAATAAGTGTTTATCTTCAATACAGATGCCTCAGCTTCTCCTATGTTGAGCTACGAGCTATGTGTAGGTTCATCAATTAAATACTTCTTCTTGCAAAGCTATATAAATATCTTTGATAAAATATTCTTTAATTTCTCCAACTATATAACCTTTAATTTGTTTTATTGAAGAGTTCTTTCAAGAGTATTTTTCTTATTTTTATTAAATTTTCATGACCATAGTCACACTATTAAGATACTATCATTTATATGAAGGACATCTAGTCATTACCTTAATGGTTATGTAAATTTTCGCCAATCCTCCAAGTCCAAGTCAAATTTTAACCTCAGGAATACTCGCATGAGCCTCACAGGAATATCTATACTATTTACAGGTCACATTTTTGCACACTATCTATATATGTCAATTATATATAAATGTGACTACCAAGTCACTGTGATATGTTGTATGAGACAAATCATTTTTCCAACCATTTCCAATGTACAAAGTATCCATTTCCATTGTATAACGAAGTATTGTATGTAGGATGTATAAGAGCCATTCGATCATATATGCAATGAATTTTCAATGAGACACATTGTAAATGCATATTTATGTGAGCCAAAATAATATTATAGCAAGATCCATATGTCATAGACCATACGAGATATTTACATAACAGGGATGACATCACTTTATAGAGTGATGTTATAGAAAGTATGTGAGTCATGCTGAAATCATAAGTGTGAACCTCAAGTGTGACACTTTTAAGATATGCAATCCATGAAGTCTCTGAGTTACATGATCCATAAGATGGGTTTTATAATTATGGTGTAAGCCACTGTAGTTAACCAATGCACGTTATGTAAAGAAGCCAATCATTGTAATGTGACCGTGCCATCAATCACTATAATGCGAGCCCAAGAATACCTCACTATAAATCCAAACTTCAGAAAATATGAAAATAGAATTAAATTCATAGGATTTTTCAACAAATTTGTTGCAATGAGCTGTGATTTCCACTTATCATTGTTTCCACAAGTCATTAGAAATTACAAGCCTTTTTAGGGAAACCAAATTCAAAACATTGCAAGCCTTTGTGAGAAATGTCATAAGCTTCAAAACATTGCAAACCTTAGAGCGAATTATTGTAACATGCCATTGTGATGAGTCTCATAAGATGATTTACAAAGGAAAAGTCTTCCTAATTCACTGTAACAATATATTTCAATATCACAGAGCCAATATAAATGTGGACCATAGTTACTATGAGCCATGAGAGCTAGAGTATAGCTAAAATCCACAGAGATCCGAGAGCCACTTTTGTTACTTTCAGACCTTCCATTTAGGGTTACCACATAAATTTGTTTTCTTTATACAAGAGTGAGTACATCATAATTTATGTGAACCTTTAATAATATAACAAGGTTATTTAATGGATGCACCAATTCATGAATTCTTGATAATTCAGACCTGCTTCTTCAAATCACCTTAGCGTTGATACCATGTTGGAGAAATGGGAGGCTTTCATATTAAATTAAATTTCTTTTTTTCTTCGTATCATTGATGATTGGGACTTATAGAGACTGATGAAATGGAATTTCTTGAATTGGTGACATGCTTGCCGCTTGTGTCTTCATTCTGAATGCAGATTCTGATCATTGATGTCGTCACCCTCCAAAGGGCCTTTGATTTTCTAGATTATTTAGGGTAATTCTATCATCAAAACTTCAATGTGTTCTAATTATTTTAATGATTCATTTGTTTTACTTCTTTTCCTAATATTCTTCATGCATGCTTTCCATGATGTTCCTGAAATACATGTAGTTGCAATCACTCACGACAAGCAACCATCAACCTAGAAATATCCTATTCTCACATGTTTCATGTAGATTTTCTGTTCATGCCTTAACAATGCATTTTGAAGGAGCATGGAGAGATTCTGGTCACAAGGGCATACTTCAAAAGGATAAAGGGCCAAATGAAATAATCTTTGAGGCTTTAGGGTGCACTCATGCTCTCAAGAGAAAGAGGAAATTAGGTGAGGGTGTAGGATGCATGTCTAAAGGACAAAGGATGAAGCTTTGGGCTACCCAATTTCAATTTTCACTCAAGGGATACAAAAATGGTGCATGGTGCAGAGCTTAAGGCTGAAGGGAGAGGCTTCAAGGCTTTGAGGTGCGGTCATGCACTCAAGAAGGAAAATGAGGGCATAGGGCACATTGTTGAAGGGTGAAGGATGAGGCTAAAGGTCTTAAGAGTTCCATAATGTGTTCAAAGGGCCAAGAAGGTTGCAGGGCTCATCACTGAAGACTAAATGAGAGGAGCTTCGAGTCTTCAAGGTGTGCTCATGTGCTCAAAGAGGGCACATTCCTTCGGGTCGAAGGAGTGTGCTCAAGGAATTCTTTGTTTCTCAAGGGCACAATTCGAGACAATGAAGAGGAAATATGCCTTAGGAATTTGATATGTGCTCTTCAAGGGTGCAAGTCACACTTCCAAATAGCGAAGGACTCTTGATCAAGGCTTAAGAGTGTGCTCATGAACTCCTAGCCTTGACGGGTTCACTTTGCAACCAAAATTTGTCTAAGTCTGGAGGATAGAATGAGGGGCGAAAAAAATGATTTTAGACACAAAATCATGTGCGACACATACCAACTCATCAATAAATCTTATAAAATCTTGAAAAATGATGATTAGACATCCAACTGTGAATTTACAAACATTACCAAATTACAATCAACCAAGTTTGTGCGTCTATGACCAAAAAGTGTCATTTTACAACCACAAGGTTGTTATGACCATCATATACACTAAATATGTTATAATCGATGCAACAACACAAAAGGATGATCAAGAATAATTGAAATACACAAAATAACCTGAAACAACACTTGACAACCAAAGCGACATTAGATACGATAGTGAAGTAGGCTCCAAAATTTGAACGTAGTCAAAATTTTGGAGGGTGTTGTAGCAACAACAAAACCTTCTTGTAATTTATGTTATATGGAATTGTTGTAGGTATGTGGACCATTTCTGAAGGCTATCTTTTTTCAACTTCCCTTGTGTCTGCATAAATTAAAGAGGTTGATCACCTATGTGGATAAGCCTCTCCTTTCCCATAATATAATGCTTCCATTGTCGACAGGCCTGCATGATAGAGTACATCTCCTTATCATAGGTGGGCTCCCTACAAATAGTATCAGAGATTTTCCCACTGTGATCGGCCATTGGTTGCCCTTGTTGAGTGAGTACTACACCAATAGCATAATCTGATGCATATTTCTCAATATAAATTTATTTTTGTAGGTATGGCAAGGAGAGGACCGGTGCAAAGCAAAGGCAATTTTTTAGTTCAATGAAAGCCTTTTATTGTGCGTCGAACCAAAAAATATATATTTTTCTCTGCCCTTGGTTACTTGACTCAAGGTCCAAGTAATATGAAAGAACACCAACGTGAATCTCTAGTAGAAATTAGCAAGTCCCAAGAAGCTGCGAAGCTCTACTATGGTCGTCAGGGCTGGCTAATCCTAAATGACTTGGATCTTATCTGGATCCACATGCATGCATTATTCGTCGATTATGTAGCCAAAATATTGGATTTATTCCATGCCAAAGGAGAACTTCTCCAATTTGGCACATATCTTGTGTTGTCATAGGTTTGAAGGACATACCAAATAATTTTCAAGTGCTCTACCCAACTCTTGATGAAGATGAGGATGATGTCATCCAAATATACAATAATCAACGAATTGGTGAAATTCCACAAGATGTCATCCATCAACCTCATAAAATTTGCAGAGGAATTTTTCAAGTTGAAGGGCATGACCAACCACTCAAACAAAACCTCCTTTGATTTGAAGGTGGTCTTCCATACATATGTTGGCTCTATTAGAACTTGGTGATATACGAACTTCAAAATAATCTTGCTAAAGTACCTGGCCCCCTTGAGTTTGTCAAGGAGGTCATTAATTCATGGGATCAGGTCACTGTTCCTAATAGTTATTTTACTCAGTTCCCAATGATCAATGCATATTTTCAAGGTCCCATCCTTCTTCTATATAACTACAATTGGGCTCCCAAAATGTGAGGAGCTTGGTCGGATGCGCCCTTTTTGTAGAATCTCCTATATCTACCACTTTATTTCCTCATTTTCCAAAAGAGAGTGGTGTTATATTGGCCCATTGGGTATAGGAGCTCTGAGATTCATATAGATGGAGTGCTTGACCTGATAGTGTAAGGCTACTCCTATGGATGGGGAATCAATGTCCTTGTATTCTTCCATGACCTTATAAAATTTATTTTGCTGCACAGAGAGGACCTTTCAATTGGATGTGGATGTGGCCATAATATTCCCCTTAATTTGAGAATGAATAAAAAAGAAAACAAATTTCTTGGTCTTGGATATGATCTTACTGCATTTCTTAATAGAGATCAAATAGATGCGGGGATAAATCTAGTATCTTGTATATTTTAGTGCCAAAAGTAATAATAAAATTATGAGGCCTAGAATCATACATAGCATGACACTTCCAATAATATGGTTGGTATAATAAAACATCACAAACTTTAAGAAGAGAAATGTCACATAGTACCTTATCAGTGAAGGGATTGATGTTGTAGGGAAGGTGGCACTGTTGTCTGACAAGAAAATATCATCCTTGGTAGAGCCACCTGATGGTTTATGGGTTTGGGTGTGGTGTGGCCGGCATGCCCAACCTCTTAATTACCCCTATTGACATGAGATTATTTTGGCTCCCACTATCGAAAATGAATTTTAGCAGAGAATCCTTCACCCACATCTATGAGTTGAAGCGATGCTCCCCCTCCTCTAGATATTCGGGCTCAGTATTCTGGACCTTGGGGGTGGAAATGGTGGCACTATATTATATGTCAATAATCATATTCCCCTTGTCAGTGTTGAAGGTTGCAATAATAAACAATGAAATTTGCATTCGGAAAAAACATCCTTGATCCTAGTGAAAATTAAGCACCTACACTAGGTGAGGCCCACACTGGCTATTTTTAGGTGGAGGTCTATTTATAGATGATGTCCATTTATAGATGGATGAGAAAATTCTATTTATAGATGATGGTATATTTATAGATGTATGCATGATTTCTATTTATAGATCGCATGTCTATTTACAGATGCATGTCGACTATTATTATCCCTTAATATTAGTTGGACAATAAACAATAATATATTATTAATGTGGACTTGGAGATAGTTAACTAAAGTGGAAAATCAGTTAGCTAAGTAAATTTTGAGTTAAGAGGTTGGTTGGTGGGACATGCAAGTGGAATTGAGTTGTAATAGAGTGATTCTAGTTGTAACAGAGTTGCAACTGTAGTTATGTGAGTTGTAAAGTAGTTTAACTCAGTTAAGTGAGTTAAACTCAGTTGTGCTAATTTTAACTGAAGATACACTAGTGAGATATCAATGAATTAATTATTAATTAATTCACAATCAATGGTCTCACATGCAGCTGAATATTTACTACTCTTAACAACATGCATGTCAGAAACAGTGGAGACCCAGTTGAGATGTAGGTGAAAGGGACAGATTTATTATCAGTTGTGACATTAGTGGGTGCACACATGCAACCACACACACATTGGATGTGCATATGAGTATTGCATAGTCAAGGCATGCTAGGATCATTCATTCAAAGGTTCTTGATCATCAGGGATTGCGCAGTGGAGGAAGGTTGTCTGGAGACAGTAAATTGGCTAAGGGATTTGCCAATTTTTGTATGACAGTGTGAGACGATTGTATATTATACTGAGAGCTCTTGGATTAGAGTTTTGTATGAGATTTTTTCATGATCCATGACATATACATAATATATGATAGTGGGTTTTTTAGCTTTATGCCTTCTTGGTAAACACATCTGTGTTATGTGTGATTTATATTTCTTCATGATATTGTAATTGGCGATTGTTGTTCAAATTCTGCAAAGATTTTGTAGAAGTGATTCTTTATTTAACAGTGGCATATTATTGTTAGATCAGGAGAATCCAGAAAATACATATTTTGTATTAAATTTCTACAGTCGGGGTCTAGCTCAGAATAGTAACATGCATCGAACTTTGAAGCTTTTAGCTCAGTTGCCAATGACTACTTAGCGCGACACTCATTTGTGTCATGGATGTGGCTCTTTTGGAAATCACACAACTTTCCTATTTCCTTCTTCCTTTTCCTGGTGTCATAATTTTCTTGTGGCTTCAATGAGTTTCCTTTGGCTGTTCCACCTTGGGGTTTTCCTTTTTTCTGTGGTTTGGGAGTGCTCTTTCTCTGCTTTGGATTCACAAATCCAAAGTCTCACTTCTTTTGTTTAATTTTTTGTTCAATCTTTCCATCATATCGGTATGTTGCACAAAGTGATTATATGCCCAGGAACTCCATTTCTTCCTAAATATATTTGTGCAGAAAGTCACGGTACTTGAGCACTATATTATACTCAGGGTATTTGATACCTAGCTTTGTGTGTAGAGTATGAAAAATATTTGTGATTTCATGCACATCTTGGTCCCTTTCCTATCATAGTGCAGTCCATTGTATGTACTTATCTTCATATCTCCCAACATGGTAATATTGTTCCTTGAAAATATATCAAAAATAGTTCCAAGAGGGTGTGGTTGTAAATATATAGTGTTCCTCGGCCCTTTTCTCACAGTAAGTTTCCCACTAGTCCATGACATGGGGGGTGGCCTTAAGCAGTGAAAAAGGAATATTTTCACTATGAGAGAAACTATGGACCAAAAAATAACCTTCCAGCTAACTTAATCATTTATCTACAACATTTACATCTATCTGACCTTCGAATATAGGGATATCAAAGTTAAATTGTACCTTGAAGGGGACGACGCCTTCGAAGTGACTGTTGGATGAATATGTGTAGCCTATTGGAATATATCGAAGGATCTTGGAAAATTTTTCCATCATCTCATTCCTTTGTTACTCAAGGGATTCTTGAAGAAAAAAATTGATAAGATTTCTTGCTCCTTCATATTTTTTTTCTTTTGCGATGGGAGGTCGTCGGTGTTGGCATGGATGGTATTGCAAGGTCTCAACCATTTAAAGTCCCAACTCCTTATACCCTGACCTCATTGGGGACTTGCAGAGAAAAATAGATAAAGAGTATACCACTATTATACCACTAAACTGGATTTATGAAGGAATGAAATGAAATACAAATTAAATTTATATATATATATACAACGAAAGAACAAAACTTCAATTAATTAATAACAAGTACTGAAATTTTTTTACTTGAAGAACGAAACAAAATAGCTTGGGAAATTGTAGCTTATCTCTTAGAAGAGATGTGATGGCTACATGCTTTCTGAACTGAGTTACAATGATGCTCTAAGGCCTTTTTATCATAAAGAAGAAGAGTGAAACTCTAAGACTAAGAGATGAAGCACTAATGGTTTTGGGCCCCATTGGGGTAAGTTGAACTGCCAACTTCTTGGGGTCATAACTTTCACATATCATTTCTGTTTGGCTATCATGATACGCCATTTCAAATATTTCCATGAGGAGGGAAAAAATGAATATGTGAAATGGATTTTGGAACTTTTATGATCTATCTATTTTCTGAGAAAAAATATTTTAGGACCTTGTTGTAGCTACAACAAACACCCTCCAAAATTTGATCTACACTTGAAGTTTAGAGCCTACTGTGGATCTTGTGATTATTCATTCCATAGTCACTTTATGTTCGATCGATAAGTGTAAAAGAAACCTTCTCACACATGTTTAGTCTGCGACAATTTCATGAGCATGCTCTTTTATGAAATATTGAATAGGAATAGCACAAATCCATCAAGATAGTTCCTGTGTGATGTTAAACCTATGTCGATAGTCAGTGTGCACTTTCATCGACATTCTCTCTCCTTTGGTTGCGATTGTTCTTCTATTTCGGTGAGTTTTTCCAAATGTTGCTTTTGCGCACCTTCGCTTTCATGTTTATGGATTTTCTTTTCACTATAATAAGTGTCATTTTCATGCTATATGTGTTATGGTATGTGTCGCTTTCAATGTCTCTCGCATTTTTCAAGTGTCATTTGAACTTTCTTCTTACTATCGCAATTGTCAGCTTTTGGCATGGCAAGAATCACACATCGCACACATGTAGTTTTGGCTTGTTTTCAAGGGTAACCTTGGTTCTAATGAGTCATTCCTATCATGTAGACATGTATTGAAATCATTCCAAAATTTTCATGCATTTTCACACAAGTTTCATCACCATCGTAGCAAAGTGTACCTTTAGTGTCGCACTTGGGGAAAATGTCACAATGTCGTTGCATTGGGGGTATTATATTTTTCAATTTTCATGAGTGATCAAATTTGCACTGTCAACTTTTCTAAGTGTGTGACCATACTTAAATGTTATCATTGTTCACTTTGGTCTCATTTATCCACACTTAGCCAAATCTGGAAAACTTATGTTCCAATCAACTTGGCCTCACTCATCCTTCATGAATTGTGCACTGCACAGTCTCAATCCTCAAGCTTCAACCTTACCTCTTGGCACAGCCCAATGTGTAGTCCCCACCTTCCAGAATTTCACATTGTGCAATATCAGTGCTTAGTCCAAACACTTTAGCTCCAAAACTACATATTTTCTACCTTCATTCAGCCTCCTCTATGCACTACGTAATTTGAAGCATCAAGCCTCTAGCTTGAGCTCTTGAACTATGCAACTACACAAGACTAAGGCCTATGTCCTTTTGGAACTATGAAATGGGAAACCTCAAGGCTAAAGCCTTAAGCTTGCCTCCTTGAGCCCTTAATTGTATAGTTGCCTTGCCCTGGCCTACCTAAATTCTGCACTCCAAAGTCTTGACAAGGCTCAAGCCTCAAACTTGACCTATTGAACTGCAAAATTGTGTAATCCCTTGTTGGAAATATGATGCAGGATGTTGTCCTTGATGCCAACCCACTGAATGAAGATGAAGACATGCGACTATTGACATGTGTTGTCCTTGATGGCAAACCACCTGATGAAGTTATGCTTGACGGATGGACTTAGTAAATGATGTAAATCATGTGATATGATGTTTGTTGACAATATGATGCTGAGTGTTGTCCTTGAAAGGCAACCCACTTGATGAAGATGATGACAACTTACTTGATGAAGTTGTGCTTAAGAGAATATGTTCTTGATGAAGAAAATATGATGTATCTACAGTGTGTACAGAAGGCAATGAAGAAAGGAATTCAGAATGTGCTCAAAGTATGATGAAAAGAGTATGTCTCTATGTATACGCAGATCTGTCTAAGGGAAGTCGCGTATGCACGCGGAAAAGAACGTTCCAAGTCGCGTATGGGTAAAAGCGCTCAAAAAGAGCAAAACAGGGGTAACCACCATGGTATTTTGGCTCATGGTATTGGAAAAGGGGCCCGTGGTATTGAAGGTTCGCTGTATTGGTTTGGCTCATGGTATTGAAAAAAGGGGCCCGTGGTATTGAAAAAGGATAAGCCTATATAAAGAGAAGAAATTCATTTTGCAAATCAAGAGTGTGGGAGCAAGATGTCTGAGCTTGAATGAATAATTCTATGTGAAGTATATCTATATGAAAAGGGTAAAGGTTTGATGATAGATCTGAATCTATGATGCACTTATGAAGCGGGATCTCTAGATTTGAAATGTACTTGTATTTGCTAGATCTGTTTATGGAGTGACTAGATCTGTGATGAGGCGAACATCTAGGCGAACATCTGTCTGAAGTAAAAGGGTAGATCTGAACTGAATATCTGATCTGATGAAGTATGCTTCTCTGTAATGATTGAAGATCTATACGCTACTTAGACGCGGAGGAAGCGCGTATATACGCGGCTTCTCTGAAGTAAAAGCGCGTATGCGCAATGAAATATACACTGAGGTATACGCTGGTTTATGTGGACGGAAGCGCGTATATACGCAACATCAGTGAAGGGAAAACGCGTATGCAAACTAGGGTTTGCTGAAGTAAGGGGTATGAAATATCTGATCTGTTCTGCTGTGTTTCTGCTATCTGATCTATGTTGATAAGTATTTGTTGGTGATGTATGTTTGTGCTTAAAAGTATGGAAAGGGTCCAGTATGAAAATATGATGAAATGTGGCCTGCAAATGTTGTTCTATTGAAGTTGTTGGATCCAGTGTGAAAATTGATGAAACGTGGTCCAAGGTGGTGTCGAGGGTTGTAGCCTTCACTGTGGGGTCGTAGCTCCCTTCCGTGAGGCCGGTAAACGGCAGCCGCAGGGTGCCTCGTGCCGGCCAAGTCTCGCGCCAAAGACATATGTTGTAAGATGTTTTCTCTATAATAAAATATTGAAGGCCGAGCAACTCCAGCGGTGGTTTTCTCCCGATTTGGGTTTCCACCTAAAAAATCCCGGTGTTCATGTGTGATGCTTTGTGTGATGATTTTCTGCTCTTACCGCACATGTTTAATTGTTTATTGAATATCCGATGAATAAATGAAGGAATGATTTAAGTGAAGAATTAATGACATAAATAGATATCTCGTGTATACGCGAGTTTCGTAAAGGGTATCCGCGTATATACGCAAAGTCTGCTTCAGAAAGTAGCGTATGCTAGAAGCAAGAAAGAAAGTTTTGAATATGCAGTAAATACTGATTCACCCCCCCCCTCTCAGTATTTTTCCCAACAATTGGTATCAGAGGGTGGTCCTTCTGCAGAAGCTTGATCGCTTGAAGGAGATCCGTAACAATGGGAAAGAGGAAGAATGAAGGTCTTGAATCTATAGTCATCTCTCTAGAAGCATCAAGTAAGAAGAATGAGGAACCTCTACAACTAAATGAAAATGAAGAACTTGGAGCAAAAATCTGGTCTATCATAGAACGTCTACAAGCAGATCTTGAAGAATCAAACAAGAAGAATGCAAGACTTGAAGCAGAAATCATTTCCCTCAAAGAAGACCTGGATAAATCAAATAAGAAGAATGCAGGACTTGAAGCAGAAAACATATCTCTGAAAGAAGATCTCAAAGCATCGAAGAAGAAGAATGAAGAGCTACAACAAACATGTGAAGAAAACAAAGACTGGTTGAAAGAAGAGATTCTAAATCTGAAGGATCAAGTAGAAGATGGAAGAAGGAAAGAAGAAAGCATGACAAAGCAATGTCAAGACTTGGAGGTTGAGCTAAATATTCTCAAAGGTAAATTAGAAGAAAAGGTTAGACTTTTGAGGTTTCAAGATAGTACTAAGATTCTGGATAATATTCTTAGTAGTCAAAGGTCTCCTTCTATCAAACTTGGTCTTGGTTTTAATGAAATTGTTAAAGGAGAATCCAGCTCACAAGGAGGTGCTAAAGAATCAAAGGATATCAATGCAAAATATGAAGTATTGAAAGAGTCAAAAGATCAACCAACAATCATGAATTCTCAAAGGAATTCATTCAAGAACGTTGAATGTTTTAAATGTCATAACTATGGGCATGTTGCAGCAAATTGCAGGAGCAGATCATTTCAGCCACAAACAAACAGGTTCTACTCAGAAAGGTACTCCAGTTTCTTCAGAGGATATTGTTTCTCATGTAACATGTATGGACATAAAGCAGTTGATTGCAAAAGGAGGAAGATTATAAATACTCATTATGATTCTTATGCTTACTTTTCTGGACATATGAGATGTTATTCTTGTAACAAGTATGGGCATGTAGAAAAGGAATGCAGGTTGAACATATCTAAGAAAGTGGACAATTTTCGGCACACTGTTAGGAAGGGCAAAAAAATTTGGAAAAAGAAGGAAGACCAATCAGAAACGTAGGGAATTCTGACCCTACTGCAGTCATCTGCTTTTGAAGCTTACTTCTCTGATTGACTGCAGGAATGATGTGGGATACATTATGAGATTTAGTAATGTATCGTCACAGGGGGAGCAATGTATGATGTCTCTCATGGTTGATTTGATTATTCTGGTTATATGTATTTCTGACAGTACATCTGGTGTGAAGAAAAGACAGGAACAGAAGGTAAATTTGCAGGGGGAGATAAAGGAATGTGAAAAATTTCTATGTTTCACTTTCCATACGCGGGTTCTATTCACCAAAGTCGCGTATACACGCGAGTTCCAGCTGACACAGCCGCGTATGCATTGATGATAAGGAAATTTATCTGATAGCTGAAGATTTGGAGCAGAGGTCCATGGGGAGCATCAGTCTGACTGCTGATGATTGCACTGTTAGCATCATTATGGTTATACTCATGTTAATGAAATGATACTTGGTTATTTTTGTTGAAGATTATGGATGAAGCCTGGTTGCTTTATGATGAAGAGCATTCGTTGTTGAGATGAAAGTCTTATAATTCAGAGATGAGGACAGATCATGAAGAGATTGTTGCTGATGACTTGCTGTTGAAGGTGTTTCAGATTGCACAAGTTAAGGAAGAGCACTGGTTTAGGGGGAGCAGCAGGTTGAATACTAATAATTGCATTGTTGGCAATATGATTGCTTATTCTTTGGTTTTTGTGATACTCATGATGACTTGGTACATGGTTTGTTATGATGAGATTTTGAGCCCTGGTTGCTGATAAGTATCTTTTGTGCTCACACATGGATGAGTTGGATGTCGTGTGATTCAGAAATAAGATTAGATCATGCAGAGTTTGTTACTATGGTTGAGATCTTTTGCCTACATATGTTATTTCATGTTAAATATTAAATGTCATGGTGATGTAGGATGGTGGTGGACCACATGAATGATTGCTTGACACTTATGGGAAGTTGTTGTTCTGATATGATAAACTTTCTTGGAAAGATTGTATTGATGCTGCAAATAATCTGAAGGCCTGGTTACTAATGTGCCTTTGCTACAACCATTGGATGACGCTTGAAGACACAACTACACTGTTCTATCTATCTGTAGTCCAGGGAAGATTTCAAATGTCCCAGAAAGAAGCTGAACACTGTCTTTGCCTCACAGAGAATTAGATCTAGTTGAAATTTAGAAGATGGCTTGGGATACGCGGGTTTCCTGAAACACAGTCGCGTATACACGCGAGTTCCTGCACAGAAAACCGCGTATGTCTGATTGCTGACAATTTTTGCTTGGAGTCAGCTCTTTTCAGCACAGCTGCAGTATCTCTGATATTGTTTGGTATCTCTGGTGGTGTTCCAGTTCTCATATTTCTGTTTCTAATGTTTTTGATGAAGATGCCTTGATGATTTGTTGGTGAAAGTGTTCAGGATGCACAAACTAAGGGGGAGCCTTAGTCATATGAAAAGGATGCTTGAATGCACAGATTCAGGGGGAGCATTAGTTTTGCTGAGTATAATGCATTGCTGGCATTATGGTGGTTCTGATATATGATCTCTCTTGAGGTCCTTTTTGGTATTGATTATGAAAAGTCATATTTTTATTTGATGAAAAGGTCTGGTTGAGACCCATGTTGTAAAATTATAATATTCAGTCATGTAAGGACTTGTCAAATTTGTAAACCCACTTGGTTGGGTAGCTGAGTCAATTTTTGTAAACCCACTTGGTTGGGAAGCTGAGTTGAAATGTGTAAACCCACTTGGTTGGGTACTTGAGTCTTATATGTAAATCCACTTGGTTGGATATTTGATGTAAGTATGAGTCTTTTGGTGATAGGAAGTTCATAGAGTCATGTACTTCATTGAAAAATATTCAGCATGAATTCAGGGAGAGCTTGGTCACTTCAGTATACATCAGATCTGCAGAACACTTCTTCTACATGAGGAGAAAAGGAGGTGAGTGTGTTGGTTTTGATCCGCCCGTTGCCCTTGATGTCAAAGGGGGAGAGTGTGTTGGTTTTGATCTGCTGGTTTTGTCCTTTTCCCTTGATGTCAAAGGGGGAGAGTGACATGGTGTTTGAATGAAGATAATGATGTGCCCTTTGCCCTTGATGTCAAAGGGGGAGAGTGACATGGTGTTTGAATGATGCCAAAAATGGAGAGAGTGACATGGCAAAAATGGAGAGAGTGACATGGTAAAAATAGGGAGAGTGACATGGTGTCATTGTATTCTTAATGTATCTATCTGTTGTGGTAACCAAACGCCATCGTGGTTGCCATCAAGTCCAAAGGGGGAGATTGTTGGAAATATGATGCAGGATGTTTTCCTTGATGGCAACCCACTGAATGAAGATGAAGACATGCGACTGTTGACATGTGTTGTCCTTGATGGAAATCTACCTGATGAAGTTATGCTTGACTTAATGGACTTGGTAAATGATGTAAATCTGATGTGATATGATGCTTGTTAGCAATATGGCGCTGAGTGTTGTTCTTAAATGGCAATCCTCTTGATGAAGATGATGAAAACTTACTTGATGAAGTTGTGCTTGCTAGAATATGTTCTTGATGAAGAAAATATGATGTATCTACAATGTATACAGAAGGCAATGAAGAAAGGAATTCAGAATGTGCTCAAAGTATGATGAAAAGAGTATGTCTCTATGAATACGCGGATCTGTCTAAGGGAAGTTGCGTATGCATGCGGGAAACAACGTTCCAAGTCGCGTATGGGTAAAAGCGCTCAAAAAGAGCAAAACAGGGGTAACCACCATGGTATTATTTTGGCTCATGGTATTGGAAAAGGGGCCCGTGGTATTGAAGGCTCGTGGTATTGGTTTGGCTCATGGTATTAAAAAAAAAAAAAAAGAGGGGCCCGTGGTATTGAAAAAGGATAAGCCTATATAAAGAGAAGAAATTCATTGTGCAAATGATGAGGGTGAGAGCAAGATGTCTGAGCTTGAATGAATACTTCTCTATGAAGTATATCTATATGGAAAGGGTAAAGGTTTGATGATAGATCTGAATCTATGATGCACTTATGAAGAAATGATGAAGCGGGATCTCTGGATCTGAAATGTACTTGTATTTGCTAGATCTGTTTATGGAGTGATTAGATCTGTGATGAGGCGAACATTTGTCTGAAGTAAAAGGGTAAATCTGAACTGAATATCTGATCTGATGAAGTATGCTGCTCTGTAATGATTGAAGATCTATACGCTACTTCGCCGCGGAGGAAGCGCGTATATACACGTCTTCGCTGAAGAAAAAGCGCGTATGCGCAATGAAATATACATAGATGTATACGCTGGTTTGTGTGGACGGAAGCACGTATATACACGACATCAGTGAAGGGAAAGCGCGTATGCAAACTAGGGTTTGCTGAAGCAAGGGGTATGAAATATCTGATATGTTCTGCTATGTTTCTGCTATCTTATCTGTGTTGTCTGAACTGGTAAGTATCTGTTGGTAATGTATGTTTGAGCTTAAAAGTATGGAAAGGTTCCAGTCTGAAAATATGATGAAATGTGGCCTGCAAGTGGTGTACTATTGAAGTTGTTGGATCCAGTGTGAAAATTGATGAAACGTGGTCCAAGGTGGTGCTGAAGGTTGTAGCCTTCAGTCAGGGGGTTGTAGCTCCCTTCCAGGTGAGGCTGGTAAACGAGATCGGGGGGTCGTAGCTCCCTTCCAGGAGAGGCCGGTAAACGAGTCAGGGGGTTGGAGCTCCCTTCCAGGAGAGGCTGGTAAACGAGCGCAGGTGGGTGCCTGCGTGCTGGTCAAGTCTGCGCCAGCACATATGTTGTAAGATGTTTTCTCTATAATAAAATATTGAAGGCTGAGCAACTGCAGCGGTGGTTTTCTCCCGACTTGGGTTTCCACCTAAAATCCCGGTGTTCATGTGTGATGCTTTGTGTGATGATTTATTCTGTTCTTACTGCACATGTTTACTGCTTATTGAATATCTGATGAATAAATGAAGGAATGATTTAAGTGAAGAATTAATGACATAAATAGATATCTGTGTATATGCGAGTTTCGTAAAGGGTATCCGCGTATATACGCAAGTCTGGTTCAGGAAAGTAGCGTATGCATTTTAGAAGCAAGAAAAAGTGAAAGTTTTGAATATGCAGTAAATACTGATTCACCCCCCCCTCTCAGTATTTTTCCCAACATCCCTTTCCTATGTCCTTCCAGAACTGCATAGTGGGAAACCTAAATTCTCAAGCCCTCAATCTAAACTATTGAACCCATCAACTGCACATATGTTTATCCTTGGCATGTCTAAACTGCATATTGTGCAATATCAAGGCTCAGTACTGGCCCCTGACCTCCCAAGTTGTGCAAATGCATAATCCGTGAGCTTGTCTCTCGGCCTATCACCTAGTTCCAGCGTAGTTAGTGGTTATCATGAAGCATGTTAGACTAGGGTTTTATCAGGATAATGTCATATTTTCATGAGTGGATTTCAATTTTAGGTATCATGTCATGTTATGATAGGATGATGATGAAGGAGATGAAGAAGGAGACCTTAAAAGAAGACACCTTTGCAGATGCAAAAATAAAATAAATCGAGAAAGAAAAATGGACACCAGATTGAAACAAATGTTGGAAATCAAAATCACATTGAAGACTCCCTACCTTCAAGCTTTAAGGAGGAGGAATAAGAATAACATGTTCCATATTTCAAGAAGACACAAAGAAAGAAGAAACAAGAGTGGCTTGGCATTTCCATATCATCATGAAGTCCATGTCATCAATTTAATGTCACGTCTTGTCACGATTCATCATCTACCACATCATTTGTGTATTATGTAAATTTAATATTGGAGAAATGTAATGAAAAGTGGAAGTCCAAGTGTCATCCATATAATGTGAAAATTCATGAAGGAGTCAAAGAGTCATAGAGAAGTCAAAAAATCATGAGGGTAGTCCAAGAGTCCCAAAGGAGGTCAATGGCCATACCATTTGTTATATATAAACCCTCATAGCTCATGCGAGGGGAATTTTCAACTTGGCTCCTCCTACTAGGAATTAGATAGGAAGATAGTTCTTTTGGAGGAGAAAGTGGTTTCTCTATTTCTCCACTATTTGAGCTAGTGGTGTTCACTATATTGATGTATCTTAAAACATTTAATTAATTTTGAAGCTCATTGATCCAACACACTTTCATGCATCTGTCGTAAATTATTTAAGACTATTCTTTGAATGTTTGCGATGAATGTTGTTTTCATATAAACTAAGGAAATTGAACTATTTCAGTGGCTTTGGTACTTATCTTGTTGAAGATGTGTTGTATTTTTTTTAACAAGCTTTGCTTCTATGTGAACTATTTCTCTATTTTCCAATGATTCATTCATATGTATATGCTCGCGTGTCTTTTCTAGTTTAGTATTATTACTTATATTTAAAAGGCTCACTTTTCTTTCCCCTTTTGGTAGAAGAAACCTAATACATTCCACATTTGAACATTCCACAAGGCATACTCACTTGCTAATTTGAAATTACCTATGCATTACTCTTTCATGCTAAACATTGAAGCCAAGGCATATCTTTAAGAATATATGGTAGTCGAGTCTTATTTATAGAAGGGATCCCACACCAAATGGTGCAGATTCTAGTTTGGAATTTTCATCTGGGAGAGCCCTTTGGTTGACGTATTTCCAGCGCCATCAACATATGGAACTAAAAGGAGGGCCAGATGACAAGATGCACCTGTTGAATCTATTTGGAATTTCTTATCTTAAATGGCTCATCCCCAAATCATAATCCAAGAATGTTTCTCTAACCTACCCCGTGGTAAACATTTCATCTCTACAGAACAACTTGATGGCTTGTCTCAATTTAAGTTTGATAATGAGGGTGATACATCCATTACCGACCATGCATCTATTTTTATTAAGTTCTATGAACACTATGAATTTCATTTTGAATATGTGGCTTTTATTCTTTTCTACTTCACACTTGAAGGTCGAGTTAACCAATGGTTTCATACCCTACCACCCACATCCAATCACTCTTTTGAACACCTCATCAAGGAGATTCATTTAATATTTGATAAGTATTATTGTTGGGATTCCCTTGAAATAATCAATCAAATAGGAATGAAATATAATGAATTAGTTGAGGAGTTTTCTAATTGATTCCTTCACATTTTTTATGAATTTCTAGAAGAAGATATAGATTGGGATTTCTTGAAATAAAATTTTGAGCATTTGGTTCATATTTATTTTCATGGTGAATCTGAACCCCCTCAAATTTTTATGCTTCCCCAACTCTTATAAATCATAAGAAACCTCTAATTTCAGAGGAGGAACCTACTATTGATTTTGTTCCTTTCCCTCCTCATTTTTAAGTTCCATTATAGATGCCTCCTTGTGATGATGTCGAAGTTTGGAAAACTGTAAATTAGATCACAAATTCGTCTCTTCAATCTTCATCCATTTCTCATGATCTAGATTTGATATATGAAACCTTGGAATGGTTCATGGATCCTACGATGAAGGCTAATCATTCAATTCCTCAAGGTGATACTATCATTCTTAACCTAAAACTTGAATTTGGTTCCACTAAAAGTATTACTTCTTCAAGGGACATATGTCATCCTATATCATCTATACACCATGATTCTTTGTACCATGATCTTCTTGATCAATCTTCTCCACCAACTAGTTCTTCACACTCTCTTGATTTTCAAGTTGTTGTTTGAAATTGCAATCAAGTAAAAGGTGGTCATATTACACAAATCGAGGATCATAAAAGTGAGGATTATTTTGATATTTATTCTATTTTTCAAAGTCCCCCATGTCAAGATGATGCTCTGCCATTCTTGGTTGATTCTGAATCTACTAATCTCAGTAGTCAATCAAATGAAGTTGATTTTCTTAATCAATTTGTAGTATTGGGAAACAATCATTCTAATGATGATGACTCTAATGATGTATGTGATGATGAATGCCCAAGTGCACCAGCTGATCTTTCGGTTTCTCGAGAAGATTTCGATTTTAAATATTTAGATCTAGAATATAATTTGGTCAAAGAATATGTTCTTATGTAAACTTTCTCTCCATCTCACTATCCCTTGTGCTCTACAATTTGTAATGCATCAACTTGCAATGAGGATACTCCTTTCTGTTCAATTTCTTCATCTGATGAGTTAGCTTCTCAATTAACACAAGGTAATGAGGATATCAATGATGAAAAATGAAACAATAAAATCATTATGTATCCTTTCCATCCCTCATCATCTCCTATTTTTCATAAGGACAACTATTCAAATCAAATTTCTCATGAAATTTCCCTGATTCATACGTCTCTAGATTTACGATCAGAAGAATATTTCAACTTAAGTAATTTGGTTGTTGAAGTTGTGAAATCAAATAAAATTAGTGACAAATATGGCTTCCATATGGCCATTAGTGGTAGTAGCTATCCTTACACCACACATGATCTGGTTCAATATTCAAAATGCAAGTTTACAAATTACAATCCTTGAGAGTTTTGGGATTTTCTAGGAAGTTGAGGCACTTAAACTTTCGTAGATGGGTATGTCAGGATCTTGCAAATTTGGTAAGGTCCCGGAACTAAGTTAGATTTGGTTTTTATCAAAAAATAATTTTATTTGCATGGTTTCACTTGATGAAAATTCCTTCTTGAAATATGTTTGGTATTTTGGATGCAGTCTTTCGAACTTTCAAGATTCGATTTCTGATTGGATTCAAGATTATATATTAGATTATTCATATCCATGCAAGGATCTTTTACTTAACTTAGGTTTTGGATATGTATTTGATCATTTCAAATATCATCTTTGGCCAAAGGAATCATGTCTATAAGATGCATTTTAGAATGCCCAGCTCCTCGTTTTTCTTGTGAATGTTATATCACAAATATTTTCTTCATTGCAACTAAAATCCTCTTGAGTGATAATGAATGCATGATTTATTTAGGGAATTAAATTCTTCTTCACTCATAGTATCTTGAGTGGTTTCATGTACTGTTATACCTTTCCACTTATTTGAATGATTGTGATGCTAGTGCAATGTGTAATTAATTACAAGGAAATGATATGTTATATTTATCATACGAGGAAGATGATTCCTTCATTCAAGGCATTCATAAAGATTTTATAACTTATATATATTTGTTGTCTTCTAACCGAGAATATTATATCATAGATGATCCATTTGATCATAATATTAATCGTAATCCATTTTATAATTTTACCACCAATATATCTGATGATAGTTGTTTCACATTGATTAATCTTTATGGTCTACCTCATTATTCAAATTCTTGTCAAGCAGATGAGGAACTTCAGTCTTTGTTTATGGTTATGTCAGGCCCTCACTTTCTTGACTAGCCTTCTGAATATGACCAGATTCATTTTCCCTTACAAGATTCTTATCTTGATATCACACTTTTAAATGAAAATTCATCTTTTCAAAGATCTCAAGGTTCTCAAGAGGATTGTTTCGAATTTCATGATCCAATCATTGAATGGTCGGGGCAAGCTTAATTGGAAATCTCTGTCGCAAAAAATAATTTTTAATATTTTCTCATGCTTATTGAGGATAGTACAAATGAATATGCATTTGCAAGAAGCTTCTAAGGTTTGTTTAATTATGGTTTTCATAAAAAATTTAAGAGTGTGAGCTAGTTAGAAGTAGCGGCTATGACATATCTTTCTTCTGACAGGAAATATCTTCAATTTGTTGTGAAATATATTCAAGTTCTTATATTTTCTATTTCACATTGTTTTATATATGTTTTAATCGCTTGTATCTTTGTTTATGCAGTTTGACAGCAATTACGGTGGCTACATTGGAAATTTCATTGCACTTAACCCTAACCTTCTTGCTAGTTAGGTTAGGAGTGGGTATAGCCACATACCAGTTTCCCTTGCACACTCATGTTGCACTCCCTTTCTGTACTCTTTCTTTTGTTTTCTTACTTTTGTCTTGCATCCTATTTTTAGTTTAGCCTCCATTTTCTTTGTCCTTTTGATTTTGTTTCCTTGTTGTGTCTTGTATTTCTTTTATGTTTTGTTTAATAAGACTTTGCATGAAGGATGTTCCTGGCCTGAAAGTAAATGTGTAAAAATAGAAAAGGGCTTTGTAACACTAAAACATTTTGATAACCTTGAGTCCTTCTTCTTCATCTTGGTTACACCTTTTGGTCAATGATGTTCTAATGGAAAATATGATCCTTGCGTAAGGAAATATTTGAGTGAAACCATGATACCCACATTTATTTTAGGATCCATGTTTCTAGGCTGGGTTATTTATGTTTCATAAATTTCTAGACTGATATAATCATGAAGAGAAGGAAAAGGGGAAACTCTAAATTAGAAAATTCATATCAGAGGTTATATATATATATATGATTTTCTAAAGGAACAACCTCTTCTCCTCTCAATAAGTTAGGATCACTCTTCCACCCCATTAAATTAATAAGTGTCAATGAAAAATCCTATATAAAATAAATGAATAAAGGGTGAAAGAAGAGAAAGGCTACCTGTGCAGATAGATGAATCAAGAAACTCCATCAAGGTATTGTCCAGACTCACTGGCAGAAGAGTAATGTTTGTGTTCTTGAAGTGACTCCGTCGAGGTAATATCTAGGCCTGCTAGTAGTGGAGCAACACCATAGATGAAAAAATATAGTCTAAATATCTTAATCTCATGAATAATATTTCCCTTCTCTTGATTCGTGTAATGTTCCTTTTTCAGGAATTTATGCAATCTTGTCCTCAAGGACGTTGTATAAGGAAGAAAGTGTGAAAATAAGTAGAAATGGGGCCGATATCCCCTTGTTAATTCATAAAAAATTCCTCTTCCAGAAGATGAGCTCAAAGAAATAAGCCTAGAAGGCTTATACAGATCTCCCAAAGTGGATCTCTCAGAAAATGCTCAAATAGAGAGCTTACAACAATACATGAACATAATCATCAAAATCTGCCATACTGAATACAACACAAGGTGAAATATATTACAGCCATCATGTACAATAATATATCAGCAACAATATATAGAAATATGATGAGGAAGAATCCCCTCATTCAATGAGAATCTACCTCCAATGAGTAAACAATGAGATACAAGAGACGCAACAACTGCATAAAATGCTGGAGAGCAGTGACAACGCTGTCTCTAGGAGTGTAGCTATTGCTATAGATATCAATACATGAAATATGACTGAAATATAGAGAGAAATTCCCAAGAATAGAAGAATGGGCTCCAATACAAGATTTATAGCCAATTTAGGAGAGATTGCTAGAAATGCCGGAAAATGTACAAATGTGAAAATATAGCTTGTCACTGCAACTAAATCAAAATATATGAAGAGGCTATGGAAGATATGAAATAGTGACACCCTCCTCTAATAATTCTCTTCAGCAGAAGGCTGATCCCTCTACTCAAGAACAATCCTCCTGATCAGCTCAAATGGCTCTCCCAGCAACTGCCTCTAAAAATAACGAAGTATCTGCCCAAGACTACGCTGTGAGAGATGGTGAGTTTTTGTCTTGGTGCCAAAGATCTGAAAATAAGCCTGGGAGTCACCTCAGATAATCCTCCAAATAATGTGCAAGATCTCCACTGAACAATAAGCCAAAGGATGGCTCTATAAGTTCCTCTGTTGTTGCACCCAGCAACACAACGTTAATCTCCTGCAGAAATAATGTTGTAGCTGCAGAGAGAAGCCTGGAAAAATGCTGAAATGAGGAAATGAAGTTCAAACCCTCTCCTCCCTTGAGTAAAAGGTAGGGATTCCTGACTGGGAACACCCTTGGGTGAAGAACACCGCAAGCCTTGCTAAACAACCCGAGGATGCAAGTCTTGCAGACCCAACGAAAATGATAAGCTAATGCATAATGGAAATGGGCTGCCATATCCTCCTTATAAAGCAAAGGAACCTTTCTCACCATGGGTCCCATTCACACTTGCTTCTAGCTCAAGCAAGTGAAGCCTCCACTAAAACTGCGCTATCCAAGTAGGTGCAATGTATCTAGATAGTTTTAGTTGACTTGGTCAAAATGACTAGACCCTTCTTGGTCCAATCCTATTCACACTATGTGGTGCTCAATCTAGATTCTTTGTTATCCCTACTTTCACACAAGGAGTGTTATTTCTCCATCAAAATGGGTTAAGGTGTATGCTTACCCATTTTTATTTAACAAAATAAAAATATGCCAACTATAATGTTCCATTTTAGCTTGAGGCTAAAATTGGGACATTACAGTCCTCCCCTCCCACATGTTGCTTGTCCTCAAGAAACTGCATAGAGAGAAAAAAATTTCTCCCCCCTCTTCTTGTGGCCTCTTCATCAATAGACCCCACCATAGCTCATCATGGTATGCAATAAATCTGTCCTCCATGTATCCCTCTAGCATGTAGAACCAAAGAATACATCATGAGATAATAGAAGGTGCAAGTGGAAATCTCCTTGTGGTTCAATGGCCTCCTCAAGGTAGGAGTGATGAAAAAAATGGGAATTATTTATGCCCAATGAGTGACTCATTCACCCATGCAATCATCCACGTGAAATGAGCCATCCTAAGTAGCTCAACAAAGTGGTCCTCAACCCCAGATCTATGCAATATGTTGGGGCTGAATGGAGAGTTTAGATTTTTCCATCCAAGTAGTTTCTCCCTCCATTTATGATAAGTGTGAGGGGGTTTCTGATATTGGGCTGCAATTTTATGGCCTTCACAATTGGCCCAAGCCTCCCCACAAAATGAATCAACCATGAAGTGCTCCTCCAATAACGCATTCTCTCCCATTATCTCCTCCTATTTGAAGAGAAACGTAGTGACATGGCAATCATGGTGTGCCCATTGTCTCTCCTGAAACATAAAGCATGTATAATGGGGAGAATCATACTCCCAGTGGGCTGTCACCATACCTCCAACACTCTCCAAGTAGTGCTCCCTCTGAATGTACAACCATCAGCAACACAAGGAAGCAATATGTAATGAAAACAACTTGTCATAAGACAATTAGAGAGTGGGTCACTGCTAGACTCATGGGACCAGCGCAGTGAACCTCCTACCTGCATCAAAACTAAAAAAAACAAGTGCTTTCCCAGCCACTTTTTTGCTACCACAAACATCTCATAAGATGAAAATATGAAAGTACAAATGGGTGCCAATGGTGCACACCAAGAAGTATGTGGCTTCCCCCACAAACCATCATAAGAATAGCCACTCCCATTGCTGCAATGGGCCACAAGTACATCATCATAATAAGGAGCATAAGGAGATGTGATCATCCTTAGCTCATCAAGCTGCTCATATAATGTAAAGAAAGGTAAACCAAAATGAGAACATATAACTTCTTTACCATGTACTCTGGTCCTTGAGCTGAAAGGGCTCATCCGAATGATCTCCCTCACCTCAAATGAGTAGGGATATGTTTGTGCCAACCTCTCAAAAATCATCTGGGCTATGCATCTGTCCATATGCTGATATAAATCATGCTGAATTCCCTCCCAAATAAACTCCTCTAGCAATTCAGAATATGCATCCGAGTGCATAGCTAGGATGTCCTCATGTGCTACATGCAATAGTTTCTCCTTGAGACTAGAAAATCTAGCCAAGAAGATTCTGCCATAACAATATATGACCATATCATTCACCATGTATCTGTCATCTCCCTCCTGGTCATCATGAAACATGCATGCACCAAGATCCTGGGAATACTCAACCAAAAGCTGAGCCCTCCAACCTGGATCCATTCTCCTCATAGACAACGCTGGTAATCTGCAATGTAGTGCTCCTTTAATGCTAATGCCTGCTACTTTGACATACCCTATGCCAAATTCAACCTCCAAAATACTGCCATGCCAGTCATGCAGCTGCTCATGCTTAAATAATGGTGATCCTGGGAAGCTAGTCTCCCATAAGAATCTGTCATCCAAAAGGAATCTCCCGATCCTGGGAAATGTAAGCATGAGTAACCTCCATCTACTCCCATGTGTGGAAGAGTCCCTCCCCAAAGGAATTATCCTCCTCCTCATCAAATGTGTGGAGCAGTCATCATGCATCATGAATATGCAATCCTCCATCCCTGCAACAAATTTTGTCAGCTCAGTATAACTGATGAGAGTGGGTGATGTTGAAAATGAGAGAGTGTCTCTCTCTTCCTTGGGTCTATCCCAAACTCCCTGCGCTGTGCTGGACCCCTCCAAAGTCTTCACCTCTCCGGAATCCAAGAGTGGTGAACCAACTCACAAGATGCCTCTCATCAATTCTAGATCAGGTGGCCTCCCAGGTGGAATGCCTCCACATAGTGAGACATCAAGCTCAAAAGTGGACTGCATGTATAAGAGGACTGATTTGTCCCTCTCTTCACTGTGCTGTACAGTCTTTCTCCCATGTGAAAATAATTTCTTTAATAGATAAGGGTGTATCAATCCTTGATGATGATCCTCTTCTTCCTCCTCCATCTCACAATCCCCAAAAGTTGCTGCAAATGACTCCGGAATTGTGCCAAGGTTCCCACATGTTAAAATACTTGGAATCCATTGCATAGAAACAAGGACTCATCCCATAGAAGCAATGGCTCCCTTCTCATGTTCATGTGGTGATGGATCTTCCTCTATTATGACAGTGCTATGGATTCTGTCATGCAAATTCTCTTCATTAATATATGAACATGTCTCCCTTTCAATGAGAGACCATGGATTTTGGTCTTCTCTAAAAGAGGGATCTCCATGTTATCACAAATAGAAGAGTGCCCTCCATATATTAGGGATCTTGCCTCTAGCAAGTAATCATACACATTTTCATCCCTTTCAGAAATATGGAATGGAGTTTGTTTCATGGTTCCCTCCCATGCATGCAAAGTGTTTGATGTTTTGTTGCAAAGAGATTCACAATGATTTTCATCAAATCCTCTCACCATCCCTTTTGTGAATCCATCATGTGATTTTACATTTGCATGATAGTATGAAATAGAATTTCCAAACCATAAACCATGAGCCATACCTTTGAGTTACAACGTTGCTCCTCCAATGGCCTCATCTCCTTCCTCCATCCTTCCAGCAGTGCAAGTGGGCAATAAAATGCACTGTGGATCTGCATGTGTGGCTGAATGCTCACACCCTTCATAAGAATAGCTAGGGCTTTCTCCATCCACAAACCCTTTCAGAAAATATTTCCAATTTTCCCTTTCTTTCTCTTCAAGATGATACCCTTTAGGGTCTGGAAAAGAAGAAGGGAAACCTCCTCTTCCATCATTCATATTTCTTTGCTTTCTATGTAAATCTCCTCTTCCAAATGAGGAGATTCTCCTTCTAATGGCATTTTATCTTGGGCTGCATAGCTGTAAAGTTCCCTTCTTAGGAATATCAAAATTATATTCCAGAGATTGACTACAAGGGAATTTACTAGATATGTCACCTTTGAACAAAGGATGAGATCCAGAGGCTACCTGGCCTTTTGCAGACTCTGTCTATAGAGTTTGAAATCTTCCTCCTTCAGGGATTCAACACTTTGGTTTGAAGCCACAGGCTGAGCCAAAGATCATGCTTTGATACCACTGTAATGTCCCAAATGGGAAATTTCTACAATCTTGTCCTCAAGGACACTGTATAAGGAAGAAAATGTGAAAAGAATTATAAAGGGGGCTGAGATCCCCTTTTTTATTCATAAAAAACTCCTCTTCCAGAAGATGAGCTCAAATAAATAAGCCTAGAAGGCTTATACAGATCTCCCAAAATGGATCTCTCAGAAAATGCTCAAATAGATAGCGTACAAAAATACATGAACATAATCATCAAACTCTACCATACTGAATACAACACAAGGTGAAATATATTATAGCCATCATGTAAAATAATATATCAGTAACAATATATAGAAATATGATGAGGAATGATCCCCTCATTCAATGACAATCTACCTCCAATGAGTAAACAATGAGATACAAGAGATGAAGCAACTACATAAAATGCTGGAGAGCAGTGACAACGCTGTCTATAGGAGTGTAGCTATTGATATAGATATAAATACATGAAATATGGCTGAAATATAGAGGAAAATGCCCAAAAATAGAAGAATGGGCTCCAATACAAGATTTCTAGCCAATCTAGGAGAGATTGCTAGAAATGCCGAAAAATGTACCAATGTGACAATCTGACTTGTCACTACAAATGAATCAAAATATATGAAGAACCTATGGCAGATCTGAAATAGTGATGCCCTCCTTTGATAATGCTCTTTTGCAGAAGGCTGATCCCTCTACTCAAGAACAATCCTCCTGATCAGCTCAAATGGCTCTCCCAGCAACTGCCTCTAAAAATAATGAAGTATCTGCCCAAGACTGTGCTATGAGAGATGGTGAGTGTTTGGCCTGGTGCCAAATATCTAAAAATAAGCTTTGGAGTCACCTCAGCTACTCCTCCAAATAATGTGCAAGATCTCCCCTGAAGAATAAGCCAGAGGATGGCTCTATAAGTTCCTCTGTTGCTGCACCCAGCAACAAAACGTTAATCTGTTGCAGAAATAATGCTGTAGCTGCAGAGAGAAGCTTGGAAAAATACTGGAATGAGGAAATGAAGCTCAAAACCTCTCCTCCCTTGAGGAAAAGGTAGGGATTCCCGACCAGGAACACCCTTGGGTGAAGAAAACCGCAAGCCCTGCTAAAAAACTTGGGGATGCAAGTCTTGCAGACCCAACAAAAATGATAAGCTAATGCATAATGGAAATGTACTGCCATATCCTCCTTATAAAGCAAAGGAAAATTTCTCACCATGGGTCCCATTCACACTTGCTTCTAGCTCAAGCAAGTGAAGCCTCCACTAAAACTGCGCTGTCAAAGTAGGTGCAATGTATCTAGACAGTTTTAGTTGACTTGGTCAAAATGACTAGATCCTTATTGATCCAAGCCTGTTCACACCATGTGGTGCTCAATCCAACTACTTTATTATCCCTCCTTTCACAGAAGGAGTGTTATTTCTCCATAAAAAGGGGTTAAGGTGTCTCCTTACCCATTTTTATTTAACAAAATAAAAATATGCTAACTATAATGTTCCATTTTAGCTTGAGGCTAAAATTGGGACATTACAGTTATTCATCTTCTGCTGAGATCCCCAAGGGGAATGTACTAAAAATATCATTTTTGTATATAGATCCCATTATGATCTATAATTTTGTATTCGGATCTGTTTTTTATCTAAAATATAATGAAACACTACTTCAGTTCCCTGTAAATTATGTTGTTTAGCTTTTCTGTCTCATTCCATGGTTGCAACACCTCATTTTGAGGCCTTTCTTTATGTAAATCTCTGTTTTTCCTAATGTAAATAATTTGAATCATATTCTAAGTTTCCATACTGATGCTCCATCATTATTTCAATTAAAATGCTAAGAAACTATGATATCCATGCTTCAGAAAATTTCTGCATAATCTAAGCCATGGGAAATCAGGGTTTTTGAGCCTAGTTGGGGAAGGAGGAACTGTTTATGTAATGTTCCAAATCTGGAACTTTTTGCTGCATCGGGAATATCTTAAGATATTCCAATATTCCAACTCCAGGAGTATTAACAATCGACACTGAACTATTTTAGTGATTGACTTTTAGGGGCATTTACTAGATATGTCACCTTCGCAAGGAAGGATGAGATCTAGAGGCTACCTGGCCCACTAGCAGACTCTGCCAATAGAACTTGTCAAAAGCTAATAATTCCCTTCAAGGAATTTCTGCAATGCCTGCCATGGGAACACTGTATAAGGAAATAATTGCAAAGAAAATGTTGTATAGTGCTGGGATCCTCTTATACATATAATATGGAGTCTAAATGCAGAAAGAGAGCTTAAACAAATAGATCTAGGTGGGTTAAACAGATCTCCCCACCCTAGGTACATCAAAAATTAGCTCAAAGAGTGAGCTATAGCAATATGCAAAACATCAATCTGAAACTCTGAAAATATGAATGTATCATGAGAGGGTAAATACTACATCCATCATCATATTAATATATCAGCAATATTATACAGAAATATCATGAGGAACAAGGCCCTGAAGCTTTTAGAATCAACCTCTAATGAATAAGCACTGTAATACATGAGATGTTGCTGCTACACAAAATTCCGGAGAGCAGTGACTACGCAGTCTCTATGAGAGATGTAGTTGTTGAATACATAAAAAATGATAATGTAGTTTAAAGATACAATAAAATGGCCCAAGAGAGGAAAATGGGTTCAATATGGGATTTCTAGCCAATCTCAGGGAGATTGCTAGAAATGCCGGATAAAATACAATAGTGACAGAAAAATTGTCACTGAAACTAAAACCAAATGAATGTGAGGCTATGGCTGATCTAAAATGATGATGCCCTCCTCTGATAATTCCCTCAAGGGAAAAGGGGCTGATCCCCTTTTACTCAAAAGCACTCCTCCTGATGAGCACAAGAATCTCCCTCAACACTGCCCTCATGGATTAACGCAGTTTCTCCAAATGACTACGCAGTGGGAGATGGTGAATGAGTGTCCTGATGCCACAGATCTGAAATATGGTCCATGAGCCCTCTCTACAGCTCCTCCAATGAAGAGATCACTCCTCCACTGAAAAAGCAAGTAAGGAAAGACTCGATGAGTTCCTCTGCTGTTACCCCAGCAACACAACACCATCCTGCTACAGAAATAATGCTGCAACTGAAGGAGTGAGCTTGGCCAAATGCCAAAATGAGGAAATGAAGCTCAAATCCTCTCCTCCCATGAGGAAGAGGTGGGGGATCCCCACCCAGGAACACCCCCAGTGCTCAAGAGCACTGCAATCCTGCTAAACAACTCGGATGTGCAAGTCCTTGGCCTCACTATGAAATTTTTGAATCAAAACATGAACCAATGAGTTTCTATCTTCTTTCTTATAAAGAAAATGAACTCTCTCTCACCATAGGTCCCACATTTAGGGTTTCCATTCACTTTTGAATGCTTTCCCTTCAAAAACTGCGTTGTCTTCTAAAGAAAGCCACCCCTCTAAGGCAGCGCTGTTGACTTGGTCAAAGATGGCCAACTCAAGGTGATCCTCATCATGTTCACACCATTAGGTGTTTATTTCAGCTACTTATTGATCCTCCTTCCTCATAAGGAGTGTTATTTCTCTATCACCAAGGGGTTAAGGGGTCTCTTTATCCATTTTATTAAACAAAATGAAAATATGCCACTATAATGTTCCATTTTAGCTTGAGGCTAAAATTGGGAACATTACAGTCCTCCCCTCCCACATGTTGATTGCCCTCAAGCAACTACATAGAGAGAAAAAAAATTTCTCCCCCTTCTTCTCTTGTGGCCTCTTCATCCACAATCTCCACCGCTGCTCAAGATGTGCTGCAGTAAAACTGTCCTCTAATGCCTCCTCCCAAGTATGAAAAACAGAATGGTGCACCTTACAGAAAGATAGAAGGTGTAGGTGGAAATCTCCCTACTGGACTATGGCCTCCTCAAGGTAGGAGTGATGAAATGCATGGGAAAATATAATCCTAGTAATGATCCCCTCACCCATGCTATCATCCAAATGGAAATCTTGCCCCCGGTTCTGTGCAATGTAATGGGGCTGAACGGAAATTTTTGTTGCTTCATCCCAATAAGCTCTTCTCTCCCTTTGTAGTATATATGGGGTTGCCTCTGTCCTTGGGATAAAATGGTACGGCCTCCAAGAGTGGCCCAAGCTACCCCATCAAAATATTTAGCCATGAAATGCCTCTCCAAATTCTCCAAGTGGTTTGCCCCACAAGAAGAGAAAAGTAATAGTATGGAAATCATGGTTTTCCCATGGTATCTCCTGCAATATAGAACATGTGTAATGGGGAGAATAGTGATCCCAATGGGCTATCCCAACATATAAGTCACTCTCCAGATAGTGCTCCCTATGAATAAATAAGCATCAGCAATACAAAGTAGCATAATACAATGAAAACAAGCTGTCACAAGACAACTAGAGAGTGGGTCACTGCTCCTCTCATGGGACCAACGCAGTGAACCTCTTGCTTGCATCAAAAATATACATGACAAGTGCTTTCCCAACCACTTGTTTGCTGCCACACACATCTCAAAAGATAGGAAAATGAAAATATAAATTGGTGCCAATGGTGCACACCAAGGAGCATGTGGCTCCCTCCACAAACCACCATAAGAATGGTCCATTATTCTACTACAAAAGTATACAAATACATCCTTGTACATTATACAAGAAGGAAAAAATATTCTTGACTCATCATGATGCTCAAACAAGGAAGGAAAGTACAATACAAAATGTGAGATTATACCTTCTCCAATTTGTACTTGAGCTCTTGTCATTGAAATGGCCCAACTAAGAATTTCCCTCTACCTCCAATGAGTAGGAAAGTAGCTGTGAGGTTCTTTCCATCATAATCAAGTGGCATATGCATCTCTCCCTATGCTGATAGATGTCATGATGACTTCCATCCCAAGTGAACTCCTCTATCCAATCAGAGTATGCATCCAAGTGCATAGCTAGGAAGTCCTCATATGCTGCATGCAATAATTTATTCTTGAGACTAGAAGCTCTAGCCAAGAAGAATATGCCATAGTGTTAGATGACCATATCATAAAATCTGTATCGGTCATCTCCCTCTCGGTTATCAAGAATCATGCATGTATCAGGATCCTGGGGAATACTCAACCCAAGCTGAGCCCTCCATCCTGGATCAGTCCTCCATATAGACAGTGCTGGTATTCTGCAATATGGTGCTCCATCATGCTGCTGCCTGCTACCTTGACATCCCCTCATGCCAAATTCATCCTCCAAGTTGTTGCCATGCCATCATGCAGCTGCTCATGCTCAAACAGAAATAAGGACCTCTGAAAATGAGCCTCCCATGAGAGACTATCACCTCCAAAGAATCTCTCGACCCTGGCCAATGTAAGCATGAGTGGCCTCCATCTACTCCAATGCATGAAAGGGTCCTTCCTCAAAGGAAGAATCCTTTGTTCATCCAAACCCTTAAAGCAGCCATCCTCCATCATGAAGATGCTATCCTCCAACCATGCAGAAAACTCTATTAGCGCAGTAAGACTGATGAAGATGGATGATACTGAAAATGAGAGAGCATATCTCTCCTCCTTGAGTTTACCCAAAATATTCTGCACTGTGTTGGATCCCTCTAGTGTCTCCACCCCTCTGGAATCCAAGAGTGGTGAACCAAATGGAATGATGCCTCTCATCAACTTTAAATAAAGTGGCCACCTAGGTAGAATGCCCCCATAAAGTGAGACATCATGCTCTGAAAAAGACTGCATGTATGAGTGGACTAATTTGTCCCTCTCTCCTCTGCGCAGTGCAGTCTCTTTCCTTTGTGTAGAAATTTTTTGAAATGGATATGGGTGAATGCCCATCATCCCTCCATGCTGATGCTTCTCTACCCCTTCCATCTCAAAATCCCCATCAAATGCTACATAGGGCTCTAGAATTGTGCCTTGGTTCCCACATGAAAAAATATTTGGAACTCCTTGCAAAGATACAAGGGTTCCTCTAGTGGAAGCAATAGCTCCCTTCTCATCTCCATGTGGTGATGGATGTCCTCCCAGTGTGATAGTGCTGTTGGTTCCTTCCAGTGCATGCAAAGTGTTTGTGTTTATGACACAATGCGTTTCACCAAGTTCTTCCATCAAACCCTTAGTGAATGCTCCATGTGTTTTTTCATTAGCATGGCAATGTAAAATGGAACTCTCAAACCAACAAACATGAGCCATACCTTTGAGTGGCAGTGCTGCTCCTCCAATGGCCTCATCGCCTTCCTCTATTCCCCTTGAAAATGGGCAAAGGACTGTGCTGTGGATCTGCATGTGTGGCTGAATGCTCACACCCATCATGAAAAAAATAGGGTTTGCTCCATCCACAACCCTTTTCAGAAATTCTTCCCACTGTTCCCTTTCATCAAGATTTTCAATGATGTCCTCAATGGTCTGGAAAAGAAGAAGGGAAACCTCCTCTTCCATCATTCCTCTTTCCTTGTCTCCTTGTAAATCTCCTCTCCTTGGAGAGAAGCTCCTCCTTTTGATAGAATTAGATCTTGGGCACAGGCTGAGCCAAGATCATGCTCTGATACCACTGTAATGTTCCAAATCTGGAACTTTCTGCTCCATCGGGAATATCTTAAGATATTCCAATATTCCAACTCCAGGAGTATTAACAATCAACACTGAACTATTTTAGAGATTGAATGTTAGGGGAATTTACTGGATATGTCACCTTCACAAGGAAGGATGAGATCCAGAGGCTACCTGGCCCACTAGCAGACTCTGCCAATAGAACTTGTCAAAAGCTAATAATTCCCTTCAAGGAATTTCTGCAATGCCTCCCATGGGAACACTGTATAAGAAAATACTTGCAAAAAAAATGCTGTATAGTACTGGGATCCTCTTATACATATAATATGGAGTCTAAATGCAGAAAGAGAGCTTAAAAAAATAGATCTAGGTGGGTTAAACAAATATCCCCACCCTAGGTACATCACAAATCAGCTCAAAGAGTGAGCTACAACAATATGCAAAACATCAATATGAAACTCTGCAAATCTGAATGTATCATGAGAGGGTAAATACTAAATCCATCATCATATTAATATATCAGCAAGATATACATAAATTTCATGAGGAACAAGGCCCTCAAGCTTTTAGAACCAACCTCTAATGAATAAGTAGTGCAATACATGAGATGTTGTTGCTGCACAAAATGCCGAAGAGTAGTGACTATGCAGTCTCTATGAGATATGTAGCTGCTGAATACATAAAAAATGATAATGTAGCTGAAAGATACAAGAAAATGGCCCAATATAGGAAAATGGGCTCAATATGGGATTTCTAGCCAATCTCAGGGAGATTGCTAGAAATGTCGGATAAAATACAATAGTGACAAACAAATTGTCACTGCAACTGAACCAAATGAATATGAGGCTATGGCTGATATGAAATGATGATTACCTCCTCTGATAATTCCCTCAAGGGAAAAGGGGCTGATCCCCTTTTACTCAAAATCACTCCTCCTAATGAGCACAAGAATCTCCCTCAACATTGCTCTCATGGAATAACACAGTTTCTCCAAATGACTACGCAGTGGGAGATGGTGAATGAGTGGCCTGATGCCACAGATCTAAAATATGGTCCATGAGCCCTCTCTCTAGTTCCTCCAATTAAGAGATCACTCCTCCACTGAAAAAGAAAGTAAGGAAAGACTCTATGAGTTCCTCTGTTGCTACCCCAGCAACACAACACCATCCTACTACAAAAATAGGGCTGCAACTGAAGGAGTGAGCTTGGCCAAATGTCAGAATGAGGAAATGCAGCTCAAATCCTCTCCTCCCATGAGGAAGAAGTGGGGGATCCCCACCCGAGAACACCCCCAGTTCTCAAGAGCACTGCAATCCTGCTAAACAACCCGGATGTGCAAGTCCTTGGCTTCGCTACGAAATTTCTGAATCAAAACATGAACCAATGAGCTGCTATCTTCTTTCTTATAAATAAAATGAAATCTCTCTCACCATAGGTCCCAAAATTAGGGTTTCCATTCACTTTTGAATGCTTTCCCTCCAAAAACTGCGTTGTCTTCTAAAGCAAGCCACCCCTCTAAGGCAGCACTATTGACTTGGTCAAAGATGGCCAGCTCAAGGTGATCCTCATCATGTTCACACCATTAGGTGTTTATTTCAGCTACTTATTGATCCTCCTTCATCATAAGGAGTGTTATTTATCTATCACCAAGGGGTTAAGGGGTCTCCTTACTCATTTTATTAAACAAAATGAAAATATGCCACTATAATGTTCCATTTTAGCTTGAGGCTAAAATTGGTAACATTACAGTTTAACTTAGCTATACTTATTTTTTTGAGCTGAAATTCAGAGAGTATGTCCCTCATTACCTAATATATTAGTTTCAACCATCATCCCACCTTATTTTTATGCAAATACCTGAATACACTCATTTTAGGTCCAAAATCACCTCTTTTCGCCACCCTTTTGAGTCCAAAGTGAGTTTTAAGGTGCTGCATAATCATTTGATTGAAGGATCTGTCATTGGAAATCTGTTATAAGGCATATTTCTGCATCTCCAACTATGGAATACCTTAGGGTATTCTCATTTTTGTATAAATTCCATATTTGGAATATTACAGCTCAGCTTCCTCTATAAAATTAGCTTGGACAATAGGAGTTTCCTCTATGTCAATGGCATGTAAAATATCTTCTAGATTTCGCTTAGCTTCCGCTCTTTCTTCTACAGCCACTGTTTTCTCTTTTAAAACCATTTTTTGGCTCCTTGTCATCCTTTTGGCTGCTTGTTTACTAACATTTTTTTTTTTTTTTTCAGGTTTAACCACTTTTGACTTCTGTTTTGTAGGTGGGACACTTGGTGTATCAAGACTCTGCATTTTATCTGGCTCCTTCATAATTTGTTCACTTGATTCTGCTCTTGCAGGTTCACTTGGATCTTCTACCAATGATTCCCTCTGTTCTGCTGCTAATGGTGTTGGAATTATCCAAGGTTTATGGTTGAAGGAGTAAGAGCATATAGCTCAAAACCATTAACAAACAAGAATGAGGACCAGTCTCTGCCTAACCTTTGAAGTTCATCTAAGACCAATAATTTCATTAAACCACAATGAAATAAAGAAGTCTCACTCCTCTCAGACTTTGCTTGGACCTTATCTGCCATTTTTGACAGACTTATATGCAAATAAAAAGGCAGATCAAGGGAAATCTTACCATTGAAGTGCAGAAGTAATTTGCAATGATATGAGTACACTTTGTGGTATCTCCCTTCACAAGAAAAGTACTTTTGGATGATGAGCATCTATTTTGAATAATTTTCTTTTATGTAACTTCTTGGAATGTCCTTGGTGAGATCCATTTTAGTACGCTCAGGCTTCATGAACTCTTTGAACTACTCCATGTTAAACTTGAAACCTTTGAACCAGTTCCCTTGACCTCTTGGAATCTTTGTAGTAGCAGTAATAACCTTTGGTGTGATGGAAAAATTGAGCATTCCCACTTTAGTGACTGTTCCACTGAAATTCAAAGAAAACTCCTTGGACACCTGTGTATGAAAACCGTGTAATTTCTCATAAAACTGTAGGTTACTTGCACTTCTAAAAGATTCTACTATTGTTGGGTCTTCATTGATCAAATTCATGTCTGCAAGTTCATATCTCAGGAATTGGAGACCCTTGTTAGTCCTCCTTTTCTCTGCCATGGTTTCTTCAATGTCTTCACAACCTTGCTTGATGATGCTCACTGTAAACCTTTAAAAACACCAGCCACAACTTTGGCTTAGTGCACTAGCTCTCTAGAGCTCAATATCACACAAGAAGGAATGTGAAATAAGAAATGACTGAATTAAGAAAGGATTTGAAGTTTTTATGTCTCTTCATGACCTTATGATGACTCATACATTCCTAAACTGATCATGGTGACTGCAAACCTAAGCATGTACCTTGGATTTATCCCTCCATGACTTGAATGGCATCTAACATACTCATTCCCAATGATATTTTGACATCTAACAGATAGACTGACAAGAAAGACAGAAAAACGCGCTTTTGTAGCGTTTTTAGTGTAAATTTGACTGTTTTCGCTACAAAACTATCAGTAGTTTCGTAGCGAAAATTGACTTTTCATAGTGTATTTCGTTACGAAACTGTGGTTTCTTGGCTAATTTGACACTTTTGGTACAAAAAACCTTGGAAATTTAAATAACTCAGAAAATGATGAATGATGTGACATGAGGGAGTTTAAAAATGAGTGGGTTTAGACCTTAGGGTAAAATTAAACAATAAAAATTTAATATTTCCCTTGACCAAACTTAAAAAATGAATCTTACAACCCTATTTTTGACACGTGAACCTATTTAACCTTGTCAAAATGATGTTTCATTTTTTTTTGTGTGATAACAGCAACAAAGCCTTTTGCTTCCATTCTATATCATCATGAAAACAAACAAGAGAGCCATACTCTCTCAAAAGAAGCCACTGCAACAATGCTTCTTGTTTCCACGCCAAATTTGAATCAATATAGATATGAGAGCCATACCCTCTCAATAGAAGCCATCGCAACAATGCCTCTTGCTGCCATACCATATGATCATTGTACCAAATATAGGGGCCATATTCTCTCAAGAGAAACCACCTTAACAAGGCATCTTGCTGCCCCACCACATCATCATCATACCATGTACAATAACCATAATCCCCCAACAGACGCCAACTCTGTAAGGCCTCCTGTTGCCATCCTCCAACAATGTCATGCAATGTATCGGAAGAATCCAGTCTATACTCTCCCAATAGTAACCATAGCAACAAGGATTCTTGCTGCCACCTTACATCATCATGATGAAAGTCATGGAGAAACAATATAGTAATGGAAATGTGAAATGTCCCATCAACATAATACGAAAAATCTCCCTTATGCCACATCATGTGAGAGTTAAACTTTCTCCCAAACCCAAGTACATACATGAACATGAGATACATCCCAAATATAAATACATTTAAAGACATGAGACATATCCCAAACAAGATTAAATACAAGGACATAAGATATATCATGTGATGTCCAAAATCTCTCATCAACAACCAAAGTAATCATGTCTTTTTCTTCTGCATTCTTCCAGTGATGTGCAAGGCATGAATCAGAAAAATAGGATCCATTGGGTGGTAACCATACTCACCCAAGAGTAACCAGTGCAACCATGCTTCTTGCTGGCCTATCTCATAGATCTGCAAGTGGTTTTGCAACCCCTTTCTCCACATCATCAACCATTCATCCCAATGAGGATGATGGATCTCATTCTGCAAAAACTTGGTATCCTCCCATTGTAGGACACCAAACTCTTTAAACTATTGAAGAACCTTGCACTCCATGATATGTTGAAGTGCACCTCCAAAGAGACCTATCCATGAGATCTTCTTCTCATCAATGGCCCTCCAAAACCAATAATTTTCTGGATTTTCTATAGGTATAAGTTTCTCTTTGAGCTATGAGATGCTCATTGAGAAAGTTCCATCTAGACAGGATAAAATATTCCTCATCTCAAGATGTCTACCATCTATCATCTTTTTCTCCATTGCTTCATGAATTAATTTTCCATTTGATCGCTCCCATAAGGAATGGGTCCTCTTCTTCTCATTGTTGCTCATTAACATCGTTGTAGATCTGCAAGGTGGAACATGTGCTATCTCAAAGCAAGGCACAATGTTGAACTCATAGCCAACTATTGTACATAGGATCATACTCATCCAATATTCTAAAACTCTACACTTCAACTCAAAGGGTTGAATGTAGTTCATCAATGAAAAACTATGATGGTTCTTCATCTCTTCCTTCATTAGATCAAGGGTCCTCTACGTAGAGATATGATGCTTCTCCAAATCAACATGTTGTTCTAATCCTTGGTCATGAAAAAGCCTTGATGGCATGTCCCCATAAGTTTCAGTAAGAGGTACTGAAATAATATGAGATGGAAGTGGTTGCATACCTTGGATCAAATGATGTGTGGGAACCTCTTGCAAGACCACAAGAGTTCCTCCAACCAGAACAATAGTCCCTCCAATTGCTGGTAAGAGTGATGGCTTCACTTCTGCAAGTGTACCAGTGTTGGTATCTATCTCCTCCTCATCATGCATCTGATCAATCATGCATGGGGCTCCAAATGTTAAGAAATCAAGACCATCTTGAAAAGGTGTAGGTGATCCTCCTCTTGATGTAAGCACATCTGCAGCTAGTGGTGGTAGAGGCTCCACCTCTTGAGTGATAATGAGAACATATTCTCTTGAATCTTCATGCACTATCTCCTTGATGATGGGAGATGTCACTATGTGAGATGTCTCTAATTTATTTCTACCATATCTCTTCTTAAGTCTATGAAAAAAATCTGCATAAGTAGACACTTTCATGTGTGACAAGTGACTGAACCACTAATATCTTAATTCACCATCTAGGTGCAGCGCTGAAAGCTCCAAAACCTCTCTTTCTGACATAGGATATTAAGAAAGAAGGTAAATAATTCTTCCCTCCAAGCTTCTTTCAAATGTAGGCAAGAAGAATCTATGCCTCTTTCTTCTATTGCTGCTTCTGGATCTCTTCTCTTCTTTTAGTTGCGGAAATTGTTGGAGAGAGAGATTCTCCTTCAATGCTCTAGGCTGTGACTTGTATTCAGACAAATATTTACTTAGGGTCTCATGCCCCAAGTATTATACATATTCAGACCAGTCCTCTTTCTCATCAAAGAAAGTGGATCTAGTGGAATAATGTGAAGTTCTTTGCTTCTTCGGTCTTCTTTGCTACTGAAAAGAAGTGTTGGGACCTTCTTCATCTTGAAACCTTCTTGAGATTTCTCTTTTCCTTTCTCTTCTTGTTTCATTGATCTCCTTAGAGAGATCGTTCATAGATCTAAAGAAAAATGAGGCAAAACTTAATCCCTCCATAGTAGATCTCTACCATCTACTTTTCATATGTTGTCAAAATTTCAACAAGCTGAGCCAAAGATCATGCTCTGATTAGAATCTATAAAAATTACCACATCTTTTAGAATCCCTTCAGGTGTAATGGTGGAATGATCAACTAGTTGTAATATTGTGGGGGTTAATTTAAGACCTGAAAGTCCTAGGGATTATGTTGTTTCATGGGTCATCACATTGATGGTATCTCTAAGGTTAATTAATGTGCTTGAAATAATTGTGTGATTAATATGAACATTGAAAAATAGGCTACTAGGATATGAGTATTTAGAAATAAATATACCCCCTCCCTCCAACATAAGATTAGCTAATTTCCTATAACATGTATAGTTTCAGGGTCCATTTTTCTCTCAGGTCTCCTCAATCATAGTTCTCGAACCGATTTTAAAAATATCAGAACACCTTTAATGGCATGAAACAACGATATGAAAACCACATTCTTGAGTTCTCCTAAGAAGTCAAACTCATGTTGGGTAACACATTTTTCTTGATCCATTGTTTCAAGGTAAGGAGGAAATTATGGTTTTGGGCTAGTTTGATTGATTCTTAAGTTTTTAGGAAATTGAATCAGTTGCGATTCTTCATTCTGAATTTCCTCATCATGATATTTTATTTGTATTAGAGGATTTATTTTATTGATATTCACGAATATTTATGGAAGAGATAGAGTAAATGGGGTAAAAAACAAGCCTAGTAGCTTGCACTAGTTGAACTACCTTACCATTATTCGGCTTGGGAATTAGTTTTGCATAAAGTTCAAGCCGAGGAGGGGATGATGTGGATAGTTGCATTGGTGGAGAAGGAAGAAGTGGAATAGGTGGTTGAAGTAATTCCTATTGGGGGCTTCCAAAGGATGGATTCATACACCATTGTTACCAAAGAGAGTTTGGAATGGAAGCCATCCATGACCTAGTAGGTAAGCACCATAGGGGAGAATATTGCTGCATTGAAGAGTTAGGCCATCATAAATTATAATATTGAAATTAATATAGAACCATAACCTTGAGGTTTAGGCTGTGAGAGATGAACATAATTTCTCTAGTTCCTCAACCTCCTAATACACATCTTTCAGTTTTGTTGGAGATGGAAATTTTCTTGTTGCGTTACACCATTTTATATTACAAAAGCCTCTTTTAATGGGTGCTTTATGCCTCAATTTGGACCAAATATTTCCAAATTTATTTTTTCACCTTCCTTCTTCTTATTCATTTGCAATGTGTCCAATTGAGAACTCAATGATCTAAGTATGTTATTTTTTAAGTCTTCCAACATGTTCCCAATTAATTCTCTGGTGACTCCCTTACGTGCAGTCTTGCTGAATTTTTCCAATAGGTCTTTGGGTCCTATTCCAGACGTTGGAATTCCTTGTAATACCTTCAACATAATTTTCCATTATTAGCATAAGACTGGTGGGAGACATCTCCTCCACCCATCGTATTTAGGATTTCAATACAATCATCATGGATTACATGTAATAACAAGACACGTAGTGTGTTCAGTTCCAAATCTCCTTTCCTTTAACATTGGATATTGTAGTTGAATTGCTTAACATAGTATTCTAGGATTTTGGCTTCATTCTAAGTCATTTGTAAGACCTCTTAATTTCATTCCTTATTTTTACAATAATATTGATAGTTCTCTAGAAAATTATTCTTCATTTGTGCCCAAGTGTTGATGCTGTCTCTGCTAAGGCCCATGAACTAGTGTAATGAAACATTCTTGAGTGTGGCAAGAAAGAGAGTTAATTTATGGGAATTTGTTACATATTCATATGTAATATTCCTACATTAGCAAGTAGCTAATGGGAATATTAATTTTTGATTTTTTCACTTAGTAGATGAATAAATGGGGGAGGAGACCCATATTTAACTTAAATAAACATAAAAATCCTCTTGGTGTGAAAGGGGATATTTATAGTAGCTAGATTTCACACCCTCATGTGTGAACAAGGACTTTGGCATGTGGACATAGTCAAGTTTGACCAAGTCAACACCATGCATGAAAAGGAATGGATCACCAATGAAATAGCTCAATGTGAACAAGGATCAGCTTAGACAAACATATGGAAGCTGGATTGAAGGCACTTAGGTGTGAACAGGGGTGAATCAGGTTGAAGAGGTCAACCTTGACCAAATCAAACAACGTTGTTAAGGGAGAGTGGCCTTAATGAAGATACAACACAGTTTTGGAGGGAGATTGATCATGTGCATGTGGAAACCCTAATGGGTGGGACCCAAGGTGAGGAGCCTCACATAGCTTATAAGGAAGGGGATGGCATAAATTTGAGTTTAGCTTAATGATTATAGATTTTATGGTCTGCATGACTGTTTGGCATTATCTTGCTGTTTGGCAGAGTCGTAGTGTTGTTTAGCACAAGGCATTCCTGTTTAGGAATCCCTTATCCTACCTTGAGAGGCCTCTTGTAGGAGTATTACATTTCAGTTTTCCACATTCAAGCTTGAGGCGAAGCATCCTCCTTCAGCTAAAGTGCATTTTCTGTTGAGATTTGGGTTGTGTTTCAGGGTGTTGCAGTGGAAGCACCACAACACCACTTCCGGAGCTTGTATTTCAGAGGAGGAAGCCTTTCTTTCTCTAGGAGATCAGTGAGGGATTATTTGAGCTTCATTTTAGATCTTGGCATGTGGCCAATGTACTTTCCATCTCCTACAACATAGTCCTTTGTAGGAACTGCGTCATTTTACTCAGAGTTGCTGTAGCGGGGTCAAGACCCTTGTTTGTGAGCTTGTTCCCTGGAGAGAGGGCCAAACCTTCTCCCGAAAGGTTTGTATAGAGCATCTTCTTCTGTTCTTGTATATTTTAGCTTTATGTATTCAAATCTACAGTATAACTGCATTTTCCAGATCTAGATCTGCAGATCTGTCATTTTATACTTGTATTTTCATGGAGCCCTTGCCGGGTTATTCTTATCTTGTATAAAAAGGAAGAGATCTCCATTTTTCTCAGCCATTGGATGAATGTAAAAACTAGATCTACTATTTCTCATTATTTTCTGCATAAAACCTCATTAAAATAAAATTTTTGTATGCTTCAGTATTTTCTATTAGCAAAAGTCATGGGGTTTGGGCTTATTTGAGTTGTATTGGTTTGGGGAGACCTGTTTAGCTTGGCTAGAGGGATTTTTTTTGCTCCTAATTATGTATGTGAGATTTTTATAGCATGAAATAAGGTATACAAGTCCCATTTCTCACAGTTATAGCGTAATTGTCTGAAGACAAACCTTTTATGGCCCTATTTGCTGAATTTCCCCAACTTTTGGGATCATGAAAGGTGTAATAAGTTGTTTCTATAACACTCATTGATGGATTTGTGTTTATTAACAAATCTCATGAGCTAATATCTTGTTGCTGCTCTAGCATTGTGTTTACATATTGCTGCAGTCCCATTCTTGGGAAATTTCCAACCTTACTAGGTGTGAGAGGCCTGTTTACCTCACCTAGTTTGGTTGTTTTTTGATTTCCTCTTGGATTTGGGTCTTATATTATCAGATATAAGGGATCCAAGGGCTGAATTCCAATTTTGTAGTAGCCATTTCTGAAAAATGCATTTTTTTAGACATGCCTTGCTAGCAGTCCCAAATTGGGGATATTATAGTGGTATCAAAGCAAGATATTTGGCTCAGCCTGTGGAATTCAAGCCAAAATTCTATAAGAGAAAGAGAAAGGTCAGAATGATGGAAAGGATGAGTTTTCTCTCATCACTTTTTAGATCCAGGAAGAACCTCTCCAAGGAGGTTAAATAAGAAGAAGAGAAAAGGAGCAGTGAAACCTCTAAAGAGTTTCAAGAGGAGGAAGAGCCATGCACTTCCTATGATCAGAAGAGGAGATCAATATTGCAGAGAGATCCAAATAATTGGAACATATCCTTTCCCTTTGAGAAGGAGGACAAGTTGCAGGAAGATGGAGGACACTTGGATCACAAGATTCTAAGTGAATACCTTGTTGAGTACAAATCTCAACCTAGAGCCTTCAAGGAGACTCTAGCTTTCCCTCATTTCATTCATTTGGAGGAAGAAAGAAGACCTTGTGGCCAAGGAAGGATCAAGGGAAATAGGTTTCTATTGTCTACTTTTGATGGGTCATTTGCAGCAAGAGCTTGGGTAAGAAGACTTGAAGCATTCTTCCTACTACATCCAGTGGTGGAAAGAGAACCAATAGAGATTGCTGCGCTGCACATGAAGGGAAAAGCAAGCACTTAGTGTTTCAGTCATCTACATCATGAAAGAGTATCTAATTTTTTATATTTCACACAAAGGGTGATCAAGATATTTTATGAAGATCAATCAGAGCGGGAGGAGCCCTCACCACCTCTTGAGAAGACTTATATCAGTGCTGTCACAACCTTGGAGGAGCAGCCTTCAACATTAGTAGTTGAGGGAGCCAACATGGTAGAAGAAGGAACTCTTGCATCCATGTAAGGTGTCCCCAAATCCCATCAAGGTATGATTGAATTTACACTCTCTAATATTACAGTAAATCATTTGGAGGATTTTGGAAATCTGTTGTTGTATGACCCAAGATCATCACTTACTACTAATCTAGAGTAGCAAGGTTGCACTGCACTGTCCAAGAGCAGCAGTGGAGAAAGAAGAACCCATTCCTCATGGGATAATTTTGATGTTAGCTTCATTTAGGAAGAAATGAAGGAAGAGATGACAAAGGGTAGACATCTTGAGATGATAAACATTTTCTCCTCTCTAGATGACACTTTCTTAATGAGCATGCTACAACTCAAAGAGAGAATTCTACTTGTAGCAGATCAAAGATCCAATTGGTTTTGGAAGGCCATGCATGAGGAGGAGGTCTCATCAAGAGATCCCATTGGAGGTGCACTTCAACATTTCATGAAGTGCAAAATTCTTCAAATATTTGAGGAGGTTGGTGCCCTACCATGGGAGGATACCAAGTATTTGCAGAATGATATCCATCACCCACATTGGGATGAGTGGATGACAGTATGGAGAAAGAGGTTTCCAAACCACTTGCAGATCTATGATATAGGCCAGCAAGAAGCATGTCTACATTGGTTGCTTTTGGGTGAGTATGGCTACTACCCAAAGGTTCATATGTTCTTATCTCATGCCTTATGTCTCAATGATAGGATGCATAAGAAGAAGGCATGGTTGTTGTGGCTGATAAGAAGAGAGTTTGGAAATCACATGTTAAATCTTATGTCCATGTATTCACCCTTGTTTGAGGTATGTCTCATGTATTCACACATATTTATATTTGAGATGTATCTCATGTATGTACTTTGGTTTGGGAGGAAGGATAACTCCCACATGATGTATAAGGGAGCTTGTTTGTACTATGTTGATGAGACATCTCACATGTTCATCATTATATTATTACTCCATGATTTGAATTTTGATAATGCAAGAAGGAAGCAAGAGTCCTTGTTGCTATGGTTACTGTTGGGAGAGTATGGGCCGGAATTTCTCCATACTCAACATGATATTTCCAGGGAGGGGAATGTCACATTCAAAGTGCAAAGAGGCTACCCTTCAGCATTGGAGGACAATGGGAGGCTTCCACATAGGAGGGAGAGATTATCACATAGCAACATATTGGTGGATGGCTTTGGCATGTGGAATGTAAAAGAGAGAAGTCATGGAGTGACAAGAGCCTTAACACTAAGGCCAACAATGCTGTCACTTGGGAGTAGGTATCTTTTGATGGAGTATTCCAAGGGGAGTATGCATCCTTCCTTTTTGCATATTTTTATGAGGAGATTCTCATGGGAGGACTCATCCATGGACCTCACTTTTAGCTTACTCTTTATGCATGGTAGGAAATATATTTTTGTACTTATTGATTGTTTCATTGAGTATGTACACTTTCTCACCATGTATGTATAGTGCATTGCTCCACAAGAGGGGAATATTATTTATGGGCTTCATGGTCATGATAGAACCAACCTTTATAATGATGATAACCCATATCCTCATAACTTTGGGCAAGTGTATAATTTTTTTTTATTGTGCTTAGCTGATATATATTGCTGATTACTACCACATAGTAGATGAGCAAACTTGTGCAGCTAGTAATTAATTGAGAAACAACTTGCCACATGATGTTCTCAAGCAGAAGTTGGGAAGACTGTGCTATATCCACTTGATAAACCATTGGTATCATGTAACCTTCAACATTTTTCTTATTTGGATGCCAAATGGTGATGATGTTCCATTCATTTTGAATGGGATGATTTGGGCTAGCATGATTCATGACATGGGAGAAAGGATCTTTGGAGATCAAATATTCTTCTTGCCACTGAGGGAAACCTTATTGCAGCTGAAGGAAAACATATGCTCTACACTTGTCATAAGTGGAGAGGAAGGCAGCATGGGGTAGACCATCTTGTCCACCATGTTCAGTTATTCAGCCCACCTACATTGCAGGAGCTAAAGGTGGAGGAGGTCTATTATGAGTTGCCATGTGGGAGGGTGACTCATCTTGTATGGATGATAGCTTGGGGGTGGAGGTTTTACATGGGAATGATAATTCCCAAACACATTTCAGACTCCATGCCTTGGGAGGAAGCTCTTCAGTTCTATCCTTGCAGTTGCTTGAGGACAAGCAACATTTGGGAGGGGAGGACTATAATATTCCTACATTAGCAAGCAGCTAATGGGAATATTAATTTTTTATTTTTGCACTTAGTAGATGAATAAATGAGGGAGGAGACCAATATTTAACTTAAATCAGAATAAAAACCCTCTTGGTGTGAAATGGGATCTTTCTAGTAGCTGGATTTCACACCCTCATGTGTGAACAAGGAATTTTGCATGTGGACAAAGTCAAGTTTGACCAAGTCAACACCATGCATGAAGAGGAATGGATCACCTATGAAATAGCTCAATGTGAACAAGGATTAGCTTAGACAGACATATGGAAGTTGGATTGAAGGCACTTAGGTGTGAACAAGGGTAAATTAGGTTGAAGAGGTCAACCTTGACCAAATCAAACAACAATGTTAAGGGAGAGTGGCCTTAATGAAGATACAACGCAGTTTTGGAGGGAGATTGATCATGTGCATGTGGAAACCCTAATGGGTGGGACCCAAGGTGAGGAGCCTCACATAGTTTATAAGGAAGTGGATGGCATCGATTTGAGGTTAGCTTGGTGATTATAGATTTGATGGTTTGCATGACTGTTTGGCATTCTCTTACTGTTTAGAAGAGTTGCAGTGCTGTTTAGCACAAGGCATTCCTGTTTAGGAATCCCTTCTCCTACCTTGAGAGGCCCCTTGGAGGAGTATTTCACTTTAGTTTTCCACATTCAGGCTTGAGGCCAAGAATCCTCCTTCAGCTACAACACAGTTTCTATTGAGAGCTGGGTTGTGTTGTAGGGTGTTGCAGTGGAAGCACCACAACACCACTTCTGGAGCTTGTATTTCAGAGGAGGAAGCCTTTCTTTCTGTGGGAGATCAGTGAGGGAGTCTTTGAGATCAATTTCAGATCTTGGCATGTGGCCAATGTACTTTCCATCTCCTACAGTGCAGCCCTTTGTAGGAACTACTTCATTTTACTCAAAGTTGCTATAGCAGGGTCAAGACCCTTGTTTGTGAGCTTGTTCCCTGGAGAGAGGGCCAACCCTTCTCCTGGGAGGCTTGTATAGAGCATATTCTTATGTTCTTGTATATTTTAGATTTATGTATTCAGAGCTGCAGTATAACTGCATTTTCTAGATCTAGATCTGCAGATCTATTAATTTATACTTGTATTTTCATGGATCCCTTGGCGGGTTATTCTTATCTTGTATAAAAAGGAAGAGATCTCAATTTTTCTCAGCCATTGGATGAATGTAAACTCTAGATCTACTATTTTTGATAATTTTCTACATAAAACCTTATTAAAATAATTCTGTTGTATGCTTCAGTATTTTCTGTTAGCAAAAGTCATGGGGTTTGGGCTTATTTGAGCTGTATTGGTTTGGGGAGACCTGTTTAGCTTGTCTAGAGGGATGTTTTTGCTCCTAATTCTGTATGTGAGATTTATATAGCATGAAGTAAGGGATCCAAGTCCCATTTCTCACAGTTATAGTGTAATTTTCTAAAGACAACCCTTTTATGGCCCTATTTGCTGCATTTCCCCAACTTTTAGGATCATGAAAGGTGTAATAAGTTGCTGCTGTAACGCTCATTGATGGATTTGTGTTTCTTAACACATATCATGAGATAATAGCTTGCTTCTTCTCTAGAATTGTGTTTACATATTGCTGCACTCCCATTCTTGGGTAATTTCCAGCCTTACTAGGTGTGAGAGGCCTATTTACCTCACCTATTTTGATTGGTTTCTGATTTACTCTTGGATTTGGGTCTTATATTATCATATCTAAGGTATCCAAGGGTTGAATTCCAATTCTGTAGCATCCATTTCTAAAAAATGCTTTTTTTGAGACATGCCTTGCTAGCAGTCCCAAATTGGGGATATTACATCATAGCTCATGCAAAGGAGATAAAAATTGAAGATAAAGGTGTCTGAATATTCTTTGTATAAGACATGAAATATGGTCAAGATTTTATGCAAAAATTTCTTCATTTTAGTGTCCTCATCTAATGCTTGAATGGGGAATCCAAAGGCACATGTCTCTTCCTTAACAAGGATTTCATGTGCCATATTTACATAATAAGTTTCCTTTTTCTCTAAATGTGCCTTGGGAGAATTAGGAAAGAAAATTTCTCTGTAATGGAGTTATTATTTTTGTCCTTAAGTAAAACAACCTCTATTGAGGTAGGGATGGGGTTGGTAGGTTTCTTAGTGGAAAATTCAAGCTTCCTCTTGGCAAACAAGCTAGCTGTAGGAGTCAAGAATTTAGGTTGAGTGTTCCCTTTCTCCTCGTGTACTTGTCCTACACTATTAGTCTTGTGGTATTTTTTAGTGAAGTTAACAAATATGCCTTGCAGATCTCTAATCCCTTGCGTGGGAAATTAAAGAGACATTATTCCTAAAATAAAGTGTCTTAAAGAAAAACACATCACACCAATCTTCTTAAAAAAATATAATAGCTGAATGAAATTAGGCAACAAACAAAATTGTATTATTTCCAATTTCCCAGCAAGGATACAAAAAATGATGGACCTTTCAGTTACCTCCTAATTACTTAGTGGATATCTAAGAAGCTGGGCACTTAATTATAATTATAGTGTTCATATGGAACTTGTGAACTATCATGCACCACAAACACAATCTGTAAGTTCCAACAAGGTTTTAGTACTATTAAAGATGACAAAGTTGAATGTTAATATTCTTTCACAAGTCACCAAGCCACACTTTGAGAATTGAAATATTACGCTCACACTTTCTTTTTCTAAGTTGATCCTTGCATCATATTTTGTAAATATTTACATAATATGTACTAGATCCTTTGTCTCTAGCTTGCCACTTGGGAAAATAGACTAGAGGCAAAAGACTATGGAGTCCAAAATAAAAAAATTCAACTAAAAATGATGATATATGTATGAAGAGTTAACAACATGTTTATTTCCACATAGTTGGGGAAAAAAGAAATAAAATTGATAAAAAACCAAGTTTTCTAGTCTACAGAGTACAATATGATAGTAAAAAAACTAAAAATAACAACTGAGATTCGGTGGAAACACCCCCAACAAACTATCATAGAAATCCACAAAATAAACAACCTTATCATAGGGGAACCTAGGCCTCAAGGGGATAAGGAAGTGCCCATATTAATGGGTTTCTCCTGATCTTACATGGTGGAGGAATTGGAGAGTTGGGTGGTGATCACATCTCCAACCTTATCAACCTTCCTTCTACATCTAACATGAGGTTCTTTAGCTCATCCAAACTGTGCATGACATTAACTTGAGTTTGACACACATATAATAGATCCTTTCCAAGCAATAACTCAACATGCCAGTAGAGTTCCACTGTATGGAGGTAACAAATTTTTTGTCCACATGAATTTCCTATGTTTGGTACCCATGTAGTGACTCACACAATGATATCTAAATCCATGAATTCTTTCCTTTCCTGGAAAATTTCCTCCTCCACTAGCTGATTTTCTTCCTAGATGTTAGGAAGGGTGTGCTCATGTAAACCATGTGTTGAGGACTCAACACAAAACCTCACCCTAGAGCCACCCATTGTTCCATGTACCCCCCACATGTGAAAACGTGCACATTGACGTGTCATAGAGGCAAAAGGTAACAAGGCACAACTAATGCTTAGATAGTGCGAGGCCAAGAGCTATAAGAGGTCTTGATTGAAGAAGGTGACTAAGAAATCATGCCATGAGGCCTATACTTCCATCAAAGGCTAGAAAAACCCTTCACCCTTTGGAAAAGCCACTAAATATAGAGGGAAAGTCATACAAGAAGGATAAGTCCCCCACACTCAAGACATTGTGCTATACCTGAAGGTAATAATCAACGTTGGAAGTAGCATAAGGCTGTAATAGAGGAGCAAGAGTAGAGAAAATAGATTATTGAGGAGGAATACCATCACAAAGGCTCCAAACAATGTTGTTAGCTTCACATTTATGACTTTCTTGTTAATCTCTGCCACCATCCTTAGAAGGTGAGGACCTATTAAATGTCTCTTGATTTATGGAGAGCAGGGGGTGGGGCGGCAGGGGGTCCTATCCTATCAACCCATTCCCTCAATAATGTATCATTAACACCTCCATAAGGATAATGTCACACTCACACTTGCAGATTCAATTGAAATCTCTCATTTGTAGTAATTGAAATACCAGCTACAACACTCTTGTAGGAATGAAAATTAATCATTACTTAAAAGTAAGCACATATACAAGAAATAAATCACTTTGTTGGAAAGTAAACACTTAGGCATGAATTAAATCACTTTTTTCGGAAAGTAATCACTCACATAGGAAATAAAACACTCAGCTGGAAAGTAAGCACTTACGTAGGAAATAAATAGGAGACTTGATTAAGTTGATCGATCATTCATACAATCTGCAAATGAAATAATTTTGAATCCATAAAAAAACTGTAATGAAAAATATCTACTCAACAATCAAAATAAATAATGTAGAAAATATAACAAACCTCTGTTTGAATCAATAAACATACACACAACATTAGGAGACAAAGTAATTAATATAATTGAGTTGCAAAAAAACTGTTTAACATAATAAATGCTAGTGAGTTGCAACAAACAAAGAAAATAATTAAATGAGTTGCAATAGTGTAAAGAATTTAGGAAACAAAATAAATAACTATATTAATTGATTTTTAAATGAAATTGTAACCTATCCTAGCTAAAATATAGACAATTCCTGATTAAGGAGGGGGACCTACCTCCTTAGGTGAGGCACTAATTAAACTTGCAACAACACACTTATATAATTAACACATTGTACACATAGGAAAAGAAAAGGATTACAAACAATGAAATTTTGTATTAGCAGAAATCAAAGTTCAATATCAAGAATATCCTCTTCTCTCTCTTTTCCTCTCGGTAAGAGTAGAGTTGCGGGTATTGTTATAATGTTTCAATTTATTCATTTAATCAAGAAACCAAGGGACAACCATGAGAATATTGAATTCTTATGCTATTCCCTCTTCATTACCACAAAATACCAAAATCTAGAACTTATGACTCACTCAACCAAAGTAATGATTAGGAAATTTACTCAAGAACATGTACAATCAATCTCTCCCTTGTTGGAGACCAACTTCCTTTTTCCTTTCCTTCATTGGGCAGTAAGTGGTTGATTATATTGCTAGACAACTGTTGAGTGAAAACAATGAAATTGGTTGTTGACCTGTGCTGAAATGTTAAAACAATCCACAAAGTTGTAGCAGTCACTTTTGACAATAAATGCATTGCAGCATTAGGTCTTAAGGTGTGTTGAAACATAAGGCGTTGCAACATTGGTTCTTTAATTGCATTGCAACAATAGGAAGTTGTTATAGCAATGTAAGGGTGTTGGAACACTAATATCTTGGAGGTAAACTGTGTTGGGTGTGGAGCCTGATTTTCATCCCGATTCAGAGTTACTTTTTTTAGCTAGATGTATACCCTAGGAAGACTATACACCCCTCCACACCCAAGGGGGGTGTGCCCCCCCCCCCCCCCCCCACAGGGGTTTGGAGGGGCCGATCCCCCCCGACTGGGGGTTTGGGGGCCAGTAGTACCCCGACGGGGGTTTCGTAGGCATCACCCCCGAAGCTAAAAACATATGTAAAATTTCCTTGTAAAATATTGTAATTTTGTAGTCAATCTGGGCTGTTCATTAGGCAGATGATTTTACGGTAGAAGTTATGTTTAATGGGAAACCCCTCGTTTTGTATGAGGGTATTGTATTGCGGCTGTGTATTGTATGTGTATTATGAGCTAGAAACAGAAAGGGGGAATGAGAGAGAGAGTAGAGATATTACAATGGATCTGTTGTAGGTTGTGTCTCTTAAACTTTCTAGATAATATAAAGGAAGTGTTATTGCCTAAATCTACCTCAGGCTGAAGGAAGGCAGAGTTCAGGGTAACATCAAACCACGCTCAGTCTGGTAGTTAGCCCTACCAGAACAGGAGAGGGCTCTCTCCGGGTCAATCTCAGCAAAAATAATAAATAGGGCTTGAGATGACTTGAAATAAAAGCTAATTTTAGGCTAGGTATATAAGTAAAGGAGTTTGATTGTGTTTTTGGGGATTTTTTTTGGATCAAAGGGAAAGGCAGTTTTGGGTGCGGGGATAAGGCCTAGTTTTTGCAAAGTTCTGATTGGGGCAAAGAAGGCAATTGTTTTGATGCTTTATATTGAATGAATGGATGGATCAGACTGGTGAGGAGCTGAAGAGGGAAAGAGGGTCTCAAGAGTCCTCCTCAAACAGATGAAAACATGGAAAATTAAACAAACTAAAGGCAGAGCAAAGCAAGCTAATGAATTCCACATTTAACAATGATTTGTTTAATTTAAGAAGAAAAGTGAAGGGAAAATGATACACATAAACATCAGTAAAATTAAAATTACATAGAGAAAAACACCATCAAAACACAGAGCCACATGGATCCCAAAGAGTGCTGCAAACCCTGGTCTATTCCTTTGCCAAAAGTGCAGAGATGAAATGTACAATGAAGTGCCAAGCAATCCCAAGTGTCCAACCCTGAAAATGACTGAGAAAATACATCATATAGACAAGCCTAACCCATTACCATGCCTCTAGGAGTCTAGCTCATCATTCTAGGAGCTATTTCAACCATATCTAAACTAGGAACTAGAAAATAGGCAATGAAACAACTTGCCTCTATATGCTAGGAAACTGATCCATTCACTTACATTTCACCTTTTGGTGAATGAATCTTCTATAATGAGTAAAAATGTGCCAAAATTACATCATGGTCATGAAATTACATCAAGGTACATCAAGAGTTACATGAAAAGGTGAAACTGGCCAAAACTAGGTGAAATTCTGAGCTACTGAGTGAAAAATAGGCCAAATTCCTCTATGCGTCGCACCTAGAATCTCTATGTGTAGCACAAGTTTGGAGCTGATTTTGAGGCTCTTCCCGAAGTCCAAATTGAGTGCAGGATAGCTCGTTGGAAAGCCCTGCCTGTCTACTTTCCATCCCAAGTGGAATTTCTGGATTTGGTTGCCATTTTCCCCTCCAAAAGTTCAATCTCCCAACACTGTTTCTTGTGTGTGCAAAAAGAGGCAGAAAGGCCATTTTTAGGGTTTTTTTGACCCTTTAGGCAACCCAGAACTTGATGAAATCCTTAGGTAATCCATGAGAATGCATAAATTTTGATAACAAATCCAAAAATGCAAAGTTTTCCCCCTGAAGAGTTTTCGCGGTGGACATAGCCCAAATTGGGTGAACCACGTATATCTGTGTCTCTCTTGTTTTATATGTTTTCTGTGTTTTTGTTTCCGCTTATTTTATGTGTTCCATTTCTCTATCATATACAATTTTCTAACAACTGGTATTAGAGGAAAAGGTCTATTTGGCTGATAAACTCGCAAGAAAGAAGGGATCCTGGTTCGAGTGCGAGTAATGGCGGAAGATGGTAGGTTTAGGGTCGAGAAATTTAACGACCAAAACTACCCGCTATGGAAGATGAAGATGAAATATTATCTATATCATAAATATTTGTACCTACCATTGAGTGGATAAAAAAATAATCCGTTGAGTATGACAGACGCAGAATGGGAGATTCTCGATAAAAAGGCACTTGGAACAATATGGTTGTGCCTCGCGGTGTTAGTAGCCTTCAACATTTCGAAGGAAACAACAACATAGGGTTTAATTAAGGCATTGGCGAAACTATATGAAAAACCCTCAGCCTTAAATAAGGTATTTCTTATGAAAAATTTATTTAATAGGGTGGATCTGTTGCTGACCATTTAAAATGAATTTAATACAGTTACCAGTTAGTTAAGTTTTGTAGCAGTAAAATTTGATGATGAAGTTAGGGATATATTATTTCTGTGCTCATTTCTAAAAAGTTGGAATGGTTTAGTTATGGCCATTAGTAACTCTGTATTTGGATCTAGTACTTTAAATTTTGATGTTGTTTTCGGTGCTATCCTTAGCGAGGAAATGTGACGGAAAATCTTTGGTGAGACATTAGGTAATGCTTCGAGTGCAGAGACTAGGGGAAGAAAAATGGAAAGAGGAAAGAGCTCAGCATATCGCAGTAAATAAAGGAAAGGAAAATCCAAGTCCATATTGGGGATAGTGTGCTGGAAATGTGGAAATAAAGGATACCTGAAGAAAGACTGTAAATCTCGAAAGGGAAAAGGAGGAGACACACAATAAGAAAAAAATAATGAAGAAAATGTGACAGGTGATGTGTTACAAGATGCTATGATTATTTGTTTATAAAATGTTACTGATTCCTGGGTGGTAGATTCAGGGCTTCATTCCATGCCACACATGATAAGAAATATTTTCATGACTATGTTCAAGGAGATTTTGGACAGGTTCGTCTAGGTGATGATAAATCCTACAAAATCATTGCAATGGGTAAAATTATTGTAAAACAAAAGAATGGAAACCAATGGTTATTAAAGGAGGTAAGGCATATTCCAGATCTGGAGAAAAATATGATTTCAATAGGGCAATTAGGTGGTGAAGGTTGTGTGACAACTTTCATAGATAAAACTTGAAAGGTCACTAAAGGAGCCCTAGTAATAGAAAAAGGCAAAAAGATTGGTACATTGTATTTATGCAATGATATTTCTAACTATGTTAATGATTTAACTTCCAAAGGAGCAAATCCAACATTATGGCATCATAGGGTCGAACACATGAGTGAGGAGGGGATGAAGTGTTGGGTGTGGAGCCTGATTATCTTGTTTATTTTGTATCACAGCGTTAGACCCCTGTACCTTAAAGGGGCAGCAACGCTGCCCATAATTAAATGCTTCTTGGGGGGTCTAGGTGGGGGTGGTTGTGACTTTATGGAGCCCCCCCTAGTGGGGCGTTTTGGTGGCAGCGCCCCTGAAGCTAAAAAAATATGTAAAATTTCCTTGTAAAAGTATAGTAATTTCTAGTCAATCTGCGCCATTCATTAGGCAGATGATCTGATAGTAGAAGTTATGTTTAGTTTAGGGTTTTTTTCCCTAGAAGGAAACCCCTCGCTTTGTATGAGGGCATTGTATTGCGGCTGTGTATTGTATGTGTATTCTTAGAGCGAGAAACAGATATGCAGACTAGCTTTTTGTGGTGGACGTAGCCCAAACTGGGTGAACCACGCATATCTATGTCACTTTTGTTTTATGTGTTTTGTGTGCTTGTGTTTCCACATATTTTATGTGTTTCATTACTCTATAATATAACAACCAGTATTAGAGCTGAAGGTCCTCGTAGGAAAGAAGGGTTCCTGGTTCGAGTGCGAGCAATGGCGAAAGATGGTAAGTTTAGGGTTGAGAAATTTAATGGCCAAAACTTCCTACTATGGAAGATGCAAATGGAATATTATCTATATCAGAAAGATATTTACCTACCATTGAGTGGAAAAGCAAAGAAGCTGACAGCTATGACAAATGCAGAATGGGAGATTCTCGATAGAAAGGCACTCAGAATAGTACGGTTGTGCCTCGCAGCGTCAGTAGCATTCAATATTTCGAAGGAAACAACAACAGAGGGTTTAATTAAGGCATTGGCGAAATTATATGAAAAACCCTCGGCCTCAAACAAGGTATTTCTTATGAAACGTTTATTTGATATGAAGATGTCGGAAGGTTGATATGTTGCAGACCATTTAAATGATTTTAATATAGTTACCAGTCAGTTTAGTTCTGTAGGGGTAAAATTTGATGATGAAGTTAGGGCTCCTTTATTTCTATGCTCATTGCCAGAAATATGGAATGGTTTAGTTATGGCCGTTAGTAACTCTATCTCAGGATCTAGTAGTTTAAAGTTTGATGATGTTGTTGGTGCTATCCTTAGCGAGGAAATGTGACGAAAAAGCTCCAGTGAGACATCGAGTAATGCTTTGAGTGCAGAGTCTCAGGGAAGAAAAATGGAAAGAGGAAAGAGCTTGAGATATCACAGTAAATCAAGGAAAGGCAGATCCAAGTCCAGATTAGGAATAGTGTGCTAGAAATATGGAAAGAAAGGACACCTGAAGAAAGACTGTAGATCTCAGAAGGGAAAAGAAGGAGACACACAACAAGAAAACATTCATGAAGAAAATGTGACAGGTGACGTGTTACAAGATGCCTTGATTCTTTCTTTCGAAAATGTTACTGATTCCTGGGTAGTAGATTCAGGGGCCTCATTCCATGCCACACCTGATAAGAAATATTTTCATGACTATGTTCAAGGAGATTTAGGACAAGTTCGTTTGGGTGATGATAAACCCTGTAAAATTGTTGGAATGGGTAAGGTTCTTGTAAAACAACAGAATGGAATCCAATGGCTATTAAAGGAGGTAAGAAATGTTCCAGATCTGAAGAAAAATCTGATTTCAACAAGGCAATTAGGCAGTGAAGGTTGTGTGACAAATTTCACAGATAAAACTTGGAAGGTCACTAAAGGAGCCCTGGTAATAGAAAAAGGCGAAAATGTTGGTACATTGTATTTATGCAATGGTATTTCTAACTCTGTTAATGCTTTAAATTCCAAAGGAGCAGATGTAGCATTATGGCATCATAGGCTCAGGCACATGAGTGAGAAAGGGATGAATATTCTTCACTCAAGAAATTTGTTGCCAGGTTTGAAGAATGTTGATTTGGATTTCTGTGAGAATTGTATTTATGGAAAACAGAAAAGAGTCAAATTTCTCAGAGTTGGGAAAGAAAATAAGAGCGAAAAATTAGAGCTTGTGCATACAGATGTATGGGGACCTGCTCAGGTATCATCTCTCGGTGGCTCTCGTTATTATGCTACTTTTATTGATGATGCAACTAGAAAGACTTGGATTTATTGTACTCAGAATAAATCTGATGTTTTGATACTTTCAAGAAATGGAAATATTTGGTTGAGATTGAGACAGGAAAGAAGTTGAAGTGTCCCAGATCAGACAATGGAGGTGAATATTGCAGCAAAGAGTTTGATAGGTACTGTTCAGAGCATGGAATTTGCAGAGAGAAGACAGTTCCAAGAACACCACAAGAAAATGGTGTGTCAGAAAGGATGAACAGAACAATCATGGAGCGTGCAAGGTGCATGAGATTTCATGCAGGACTGCCTTTACAATTTTGGGCAGATGCTGTAGATACTGCTATTTATCTAATACACAGAGGGCCTTCAAGTTACGTGGATGGTGGTATTCCAGAGGAAGCATGGACAGGTAAAAAGGTAAACTACTCATTTTTAAGGCCTTTTGGCTGTGAGGCCTTTGTCCATATTAATAAATAAAATAGAGCAAATCTTGAGGCAAAATCAAAGAAATGCACCTTTATTGGATATGGTGTTAATCATTTTTTTATCACTTATATAATTATGAAAATCAAAAAATCATTAGGAGTAGAGATGTAATATTCAATGAAAAGGTCTTGTATAAGAATGAGTTGCAGGAAAAGAAACAGGAAAAAGAAAACAAAGAATACACAGTTCTTGATCAGATCACATAAAAAGTAAAGGTTCCTGAAAATAATAATAACCAACATCCACAACAACAACAAACACCACAACAGTAACATGCACCTCAAACACTTGAAAGTGGTGTCATAAGATCTACCAGGATAAGTAGACCCCCTGAATGATATTCTCCTTCATTATATTATTTATTGTTGGCTGATTCTGGTGAACCTAAATGTTATGAAGAAGTAATGCTGGTTGAAAGCAGGAAGAAGTGGGAGCTAGCCATGGAAGAAGAGATGGACTCCTTAATGCATAACCAGACTTGGGACTTAGTCAGGTTTCCTGCAGGTAAAACTACATTGCAGAATAAATGGGTTTACAGGTTGAAGGAAGAAGATGGAGGAAAACATAGGTATAAAGCTAGAGTTGTGGTGAAGGGGTTTGCACAAAAGAAAGGTATTGATTTTGATGAAATATTTTCTCCTGTTGTTAAGATGACTTCAATCAGAACTATTTTAAGTCTTCTAGCAGCAGAAGTTTTACATCTTGAACAATTAGATGTAAAGACAACATTTCTCCATGGAGATTTGGAGGAAGAGATCTATATGGAGCAACCAGAAGGATATGAGGTCAAAGGGAAAGAAAAATTAGTGTGAAGGTTAAAGAAGAGCTTGTATGGCTTAAAACAGGCTCCAAGGCAGTGGTATTTAAAATTTGACAGGTTTATGTTTGAACAAGGTTATACTAGATGTCACTTTGATCATTGTGTTTATTTGGAAAATAAAAATGATGGTAGCTATATTATATTGTTATTGTATGTAGATGACATGCTTGTTGCAGGGTCTAACATGCAGGAAATAAATGTGCTCAAAATAAAATTGGAAAATTCTTTTGCAATGAAGGATTTGGGAGCTGCAAAACAAATCCTTGGTATGATAATAACTAGAGACAGGAAAAATCGCAAATTGACACTATCTCAGAATGAGTACATACAAAAGGTGTTGAAAATATTTTAATATGCAGAATGCAAAACCAGTTAGTACACCTTTTGCTAGCCATTTCAAACTTAGTAAGGAGATGTGCCCCAAGACCCAAGAAGAAATGGACTATATGTCTAAAGTTCCATATGCATCAGCAGTTGGAAGCTTAATGTATGCAATGGTTTGCACAAGGCCTGATATTGCACATGTAGTGGGAGTTGTAGGAAGGTACATGAACTATCCAGGAAAAGAACATTCAATGGTAGTGAAATGGATTCTCATATATTTGAGAGGAACCACAAATCAAGCATTATGCTTTGGTGGCTCAAAAATTTCTCTACAGGGATATGTTGATGCGGATATGGCGGTGATATACATAACAGGAGGAGCACTACAGGATATGTATTTAATGTAGGTGGAACAACTGTCATTTGGGTTTCAAAAATCCAAAGTTTTTTTGCACTTTCAACAACAAAAGTAGAGTATGTTGCTGCTACAGAGGCTAGTAAGGAAATGATTTGGTTACAAAGGTTTATGGATGAATTGGGTAAGTATCATGCTATGGGAACATTATACAATGATAGCCAAAGTTCCATTCATCTTGCAAAGAACTCAACATTTCCTTCTAGGACTAAACACATATGGCTCAAGTACCATTTCATACAGTCAGTATTGGAATATGGACAGTTGAAGCTGGAAAATATACAGACTAGCCAGAATCCTATAGATATGCTAACAAAAGTTGTAACCAGGGAGAAACTGAGATTATGATCAGTTTCAATTGGTCTTCAAGGATGACGATGAAGATGAGAAACATCCAAGTCCAAAGAGGAGTCATTGTCTTGCAAATGAAGCAGCAGTGGAGTTGCTACAATCAGTCTCCAAGTGGGAGATTGTTGGGTGTGGAGCCTGATTATCTTGTTTATTTTGTAACATAGTGTTGGACCACTGTACCTTAATGGGGTGGCAACGCTGCCCATAATTAAACGCTGCTTGGGGGGTCCAAGGGGGGCAGCTGCGACTTTATGGAGCCCCCACTGGCAGGGGGTTTCGGGGGTAGCGCCCCCGAAGCTAGAAACATATGTAAATTTTCCTTATAAAAGTATAGTAATTTCTAGTCAATCTGGGCCATTCATTAGGCGGATGATCTGGCGGTAGAAGTTATGTTTAGTTTAGGGTTTTTTTCCCTAGAAGGCAACCCCTCTCTTTGTATGAGGGAATTGTATTGCGGTTGTGTATTGTATGTGTATTATCAGAGTGAGAAACAGATAGGGAGACTGTGAGAGAGAACAAATGATATTACAGCAGATCTATTGTAGGTTGTGTCTCTTCACTTTGCTGGATAATAGAAAGGAAGGACTGACTGTTCGGGGTGGATGTAGCTCAAACTGGGTGAACCACATATATATGTGTCTCTCTTGTTTTATGTGCTTTGCGTGCTTGTGTTTTCTGCATATTTTATGTGTTTCATTGCTTTGTATTATAACATGAAGATTCTTCACTCAAGAAATTTGTTGTCGAGTTTGAAGAATATTTATTTGGATTTCTGTGAGAATTGTATTTATGGAAAGCAGAAGAGAGTTAGATTTCTTAGAGTTGGGAAAGAAAAGAAGAGAAAAAAATTAGAGTTTGTTCATATATATGTATGGTGACCTGCTCATGTATCATCTCTCGGTGGCTCTCGTTATTATGTTAATTTTATTGATGATGAAACTAGAAAAACTTGGATTTATTGTATTTAGAATAAATTTGATGTATTTGATACTTTCAAGAAATGGAAAGCTTTGGTTGAGATTGAGACAGGAAAGAAGTTTAAGTGTTTGAGTTCAAACAATGGAGTTGAATATTGCAGTAAAGAGTTTGATAGGTACTATTCAGAGCATGAAATTCACAGAGAGAAGACAGTTCCAAGAACACCAAAAGAAAATGATGTGTCAAAAAGGATGAACAACACAATCATGGAGCATGCAAGGTGCATGAGATTGCATGCATGATTTACTTTACAATTTTCGGAAGATGCTGTAGATACTATGTTTATCTAATAAGCAGAGAGCCTTCAAGTTCCTTGGATTGTGGTATTAGAGAGTAGATATGGATAGGTTAAAAGGTAAACTACTCCTTTTCAAAGCCTTTTGGTTGTGAGGCCTTTGTCCATATTAATTAAAAAAATACAACAAAGATTGAGGAAAAATCAAAGAAATGTACCTTTATTAGATATGGTGTTAATGATTTTGGTTATCTCTTATATGATAATGAAAATCACAAAGTCATTAGGAGCAAAGATTTGTTATTCAATGAAAATGTCTTGTATAAGAATCAATTGCGGGAAAAGAACAGGAAAAAGAAAACAAAGAAAACACAGTTCTTGATGAGATCATAGAAAAAGTAAAGGTGCTTGAAAATAATAATAATCAACAACCACAACAAAAAAGAACCATCACAACAACAACATGCACCTCAAATACCTGAAATTAGTGTCAGAATATCTACTAGGATAAGTAGACCCCCTGGACGATACTCTCCTTCATTATATTATTTATTGTTGACTGATTCTGGTGAATCTGAATGTTATGAAGAAGCAATGTAGGTCGAAACCAGGAAGAAGTGGGAGCTATCCATGAAAGAAGAGATGGAATCCTTAATACATAACTAGACTTGGGACTTAGTCTAGTTTCCTGCAGGTAAAACAACATTGCAAAATAAATGGGTTTACAAGCTGAAGGAAGAAGATGGAGGAAAACATAGGTAAAAAACTAGACTTGTGGTGAAGGGATTTTCACAGAAGAAAGGTATTGACTTTGATGAAATATTTTCTCCTATTGTTAATATGAATTCAATCAGAACTATTTTAAGTCTTGTGGTAGAAAAATATTTGCATCTTGAACAGTTAGATTTCAAGACAAAATTTCTCCATGGCGATTTGGAGGAAGAGATCTATATGAAGCAACCACAAGGATATGAGCTCAAAGGGAAGGAAAAATTAGTGTGCAACTTAAAGAAGAGCTTGTATGGCTTAAAACAGTCTCCAAGGCAGCGATATCTAAAATCTGATTGGTTTATGTCTGAACAAGGTTTATGTCACTCTGATCATTGTGTTTATTTGAAAAAGAAAAATGATGGAAGCTATATTATATTGTTATTGTATGAAGATTACATGCTTGTTGCAGGGTCTAAAACAAAGGAAATAAATGTGCTCAAAATAAAATTGGCAAATTAATTTGCAATGAAGGACTTGGGAAGTGCAAAACAAATCCTTGGTATGAGAATAACTAGAGACAAGAAAAATCACAGATTAACATTGTCTTAGAATGAGTACATACAAAAGGTGTTGAAAGATTTAATATGCAGAATGGAAAAACAGTTAGTACACCTTTGGCTAGCCATTTAAAACTTAGTAAGGAGATGTGCCCCAAGACCCAAGAAGAAATGGATTATATGTCTAAAGTTCCATATGTATCAGTAGTCAGAAGCTTAATGTATTCAATGGTCTGCACAAGGCCTGATATTGCACATGTAGTGGGAGTTGTAAGTAGGTACATGAAAATTCTAGGAAAATAACATTGGATGGCAGTGAAATGGATTCTCAGATATTTGAGAGGTACCACAAATCAAGCGTTATGCTTTGGTTGTTCAAAAATTTCTCTACAGGGATATGTTGATGCAGATATGGCAGGTGATAGAGATAACATGAGGAGCACTAGAGGGTATGTATTTACTGTAGGTGGAAAAACTGTTAGTTGGGTTTCAAAAATGCAAAGTGTTGTTTCACTTTCAATAACAGAAGTAGAGTATGTTGCTGCTACAAAGGCTAGTAAAGAAATAATTTGGTTACAAAGGTTTTGAATGAATTGGGTAAGAAGTAAGAGATGGGAAGGTTATACAGTGATATCCAGAGTGCCATTCATCTTGAAAAGAACTAAACATTTAATTCTAGGACTAAACACATACAAATCAAGTACCATTTCATACGATTAGTGTTGGAAGATGGACATTTGAAGATGGAGAAGATACACACTAGCTAGAATCCTGCATATATGTTAACAAAAGTTGTAACCAAGAATAAACTGAGATCCTACTGAGTTTATATTGGTCTTCAAGTATGATGATGAATATGAGAAACAACTATGTCCAAAGTGGAGTCATTGTCCAACAAATGAAGCAACGATGGAGTTGCTACAATTAGTGTCCAAGTAGGAGATTGTTGGGTGTGGAGCCTGATTTTCATCCTGATTCAGAGGTATTTGTTTCAACTGGATGTATACCCTAGGAAGACTCTACACCCCTCCATGCAAGGGGGTGTGGGGGGGATTTGTTCCCCCCGTGGAGGTCTACGGGGGGGGGGAATCCGAGGGCCAACGGTACCCCTGTTAGTGACAGTTTTTACATACTTCCACTAGGGATCAAAACACATTTTTGCATGTGCATCTTAGGTGTCCCACTCTAAAGAAATTTTAAATTATTCCATTAGGTCATGATATAAAATTTTTCCATTGGTGGTTTTCCTTGTCAAGTGTCCCATTTTCGTTCACAAGTATATGCCTACCGACCCTCTTCTATGTCTTCATCTGACTGAAAAGAAATTTTCTCTCATTTCACTTTTAGTCAAAGTCACTCATTCAGGAATTTGTTTTTATTTTTCATTAGGTCCCTAGGGTTTCATTAGGTCAGATCAATGCATTGTATCATTTTCAATAATGGGCAACAAAAGGTGTGAAGGTGACCCACAATAAACTCATGATTTGCTTCAGTCATGTTTTCCATGTAAAGTTACATTTCGATTTTGTAAGTTTTCATCTCAAAAAATGACATTTTTGAGATTAAAAAAAAGATATTTTTTTATTTTCTAATTTTATGTAATTTTAAAGTCACTATATGCAATAAAATAAAAAAAGCTGCCTATTCCTAGCTAAAGACAATTTCATGAAGAGATACAAAGATCATGTCAAAGTATTCAAAGCATCAAAAGCATGAAAAAGTGTTGTGGAAGGTTAATGAGAAAAAAGAAAAATGTGGGTCCCAATCATTCAAAAGTCAATGTCATGCAAGGTATAAAAGCCCATTTTCCCAAAAGAAAACCTCATTTGTTCATTTCCAAGAGAAAAATGTGTTTTGGAGCAAGAGGGTCGAGGAAGAGGAGAAAATTTGCAGAAGTTACCAGGCGCTGCACATAGGCCAACGACGCTGCGCATAGGATAGTTCGGGAAGTGTAAAATTGAACGGTGCTACGCATAGGAGAAGGGCACTATGCTCCTGGGTTAGGTGCTGCACATAGGCCAGAAACATCCCAAAATTTTCCAAATTCTTCAAATTTGTCTCTCCTTCCTTAAATAAAGGTTTTCAAAGTGCCAAAGAAACAAGCATGGAGAGAGAATACAAACATTACATGGAGGAGGAACATAGTGATGATAAGTTTGAGGAAGATGAGCTTGTACAACAGAGAAGGTCACACAAGGGAGGAATAATCATCAGAATAGAGCCAACAAATATTAGAGAGCTAGAGGTTTCACCTTTAGCTGTGCCTGGTTTAAGATATGTTGGGTACTATGAGTTTTGTGAAAGGGTGGAAAGAGTTTAGCATCACCAAGAGTTGACTAGGTTCTTCATACCGAATCTCCATGATAACAGGGTAACTCTTGCAGGTGTAACTTTTTCCATTTCCACTTCCATCATTCCTGATGCTACATGGATTCCAAATGTAGGGGAGTGATGGTACAAGGCACAAGACCTAGATGATCACTAGTTTGAGCCTTATCTCAAGACCAGGTACAAAAATGAAAGAAGAAAGGTTTTCCCCGTCTGTTTCCTCCTCAACAAGTATGCACCAGTAATGAAGATTATCATGAGATATTTTACTTGTGAGGGCAGATTTTCTAGATTGTACACATACCATATCAGGCTACTCATGCATTTCACTAGGGTGAGGATGTTGTACATTTCATATTTCTTGCTTCGGAACATTGAGAAGATGGCATACTTGGTGTCAAATAAAGAATATCATTAGCAGATGAACAACATCCATCATCACTCCCTTGTCAAACTCATTGTACTTCATCATCTCAATCTACTCAACATCTCTTGGGATACTTTCATTTCTAATGACATATTCACAAATCCCAAAATTCCTCTACTAATGCAACAAGAGAGAAGAGAGACATCTACTAGCCATACAACTGCAAAAACCAGAAAACATGAAGTCAAATCACCCAAGCCAGCCAAAGAATGTAGTGTAACATATCAAAGAGGGCTCAGAAAATTGTTTGCAGTAGAGAGGCAAGTGCTTGCTCCACATGGTGTGGAAGGGGCCTTGCCTTCTTCATCAGCACAAAGAATGTTTTTTGCTCCACATGGTGTGGAAGGGGCTTTGCCTTCTTCATCAACAAAGAAGGTACACCAAGCACATAAGGGAAAGGAGAAGGTCATAGAGGTCAATCATGAAGAAAATGATCAAGAGCATGAAGATTCCCATGAGGAAGAGGCTGATTTTGAGCTAGTATACCTTGAAGAGTTTGATAACATTACCACATCAAACTTTTTCATCAAAGAAAAAGAGGCACATATCAGAGAGTTGCAAAACAATCTTGAGAGGGAAAAATTTATCATCTCTTCCCTAGAGCAAGAGAACAAATAGTTGACAGACAAAAAAATTATTTTGGAGATGAAGTTGCTACAGGAGAGGAGAAAAAACATGATCAAAAAAGCTGCCATAGAAGACCTTTACGAGGCTGAAAAAATCCGGAAGAGGCCAAAGACAAGAGGCCTCAAAAGAGCCTTAGAGCAAGAAGAGCAAGAAACTCAGAATTTGACTATTGAATAGCAGTTGGAAAAGGAAATTGAAGACAATAGAGAAGTGTGGCTTGAGAGAGTCAACATTCACTTGGAGAAGATTCTAGTGAAATCCAAAAAATACAATCAGATGCTCAGGCACATGGCCCATCACTATCAAACCCGGAACAAAATTTGCAATATCAAGGTCAAACAGATGAAGTATAAATTGAGGAAGATCTGGAAAGGAAAGAAAGGAGGTGATAAACTCAAGATGATTTTTTATGCCTCCTTAGCTCAAATTTGACATGTGGTTATGGGCCCATACCACAAATTTTGAGAAATTTTGAAAATTTTGAAGATTTTTGAGTTTTTTTTGGCAATTTTGGAAAAACACAGAAAATTTTGCCCTATGCGCAGCACATTTAGGGCATCTAATGAGAAAAAGAAAGACATAATTGGGTTCATAATGATGAGGACATACCCACTATACGTTTTCTAAGCATTTGGAGCAAAACTGGTCAGGAAAAAGGGCCAAAAACACCCAAAAAATCATGTTTCTACCTCTTTTTCAGCATGGTGCTATGCATAGAAGCAGTCTTGGGAGAATGCAGTTTTGAGGGGTAAAATCAATTACAAATAAGAAACCAAAAGAAGACCTAGAAAGTAGATAGGACATGCTTTTCAATGAGCTATCATGAGCTCAATGTCGACACCGAAAAGTCAGTCAAAGGTGACCTACAAGAAGACCTATGTTTTCCTCCTTGGCGCTATGCATAGGACAAATTTTCTCTGTTTTTCACGGAATTTTTGCGTTTTATCTCACTATTTGGGTTTTTCACTGATGTAATTGGTAAATATGAATTTATTTATGATGAGTATTATTTTACTATGGGTAATTTAATTAGCTTGAGTCCTATAGAGGTCAAATAAATCAGTTTCCTCTCTTTTAGAGGCAAATTGGTGGGTCTTCCTAGTCTTCAGATTCTTGTTCAGCATTTGGTGGAAACTAATCCTCATCTCATGTATTCGACTCCCTGAGTCTAGGGAGAGTTTTTTTTAGGTCTATATACTCTTCTTATTTCTCATTTGTAAGGGTTGGGCTTAGTTGGATGCTTGGCTTTTGAAGAGACACACTTTGTATCAGTTCTGAGCAGGAATATTAATCAAATTTTGCAGCTATTTTTATGGGATCCCTGTGGTATGGTGTTTAGCTCAGTTTATCCTTTTTTTTTCGTTTTTTGAATGTATTTTTAAGTTTCTTCATCATTTCATGAATTCTAATTGAACATATGCAAGTTAGATAAGAAAAATCCATTCTCATATGCTCTATTTTGGGTAGACATTCACAGTCTGTTAAATTTCTTTAGTTTAGAAAGAACCCATGGTTGCACCATGCTCTTTCTAACTCCTCACTTGTCTTGATCATCCTACCCATTAAAATACTAAAGTACTAAATCACTATGCCTACCTTGCCCCATATAACACCTTGCAAATTTTGACCTAATTTCCCTTGCCCTGACTGTTTTTCTCCTTTTGATCCAACAAAACCCTATACAATCAAAATCAAAACCCTGAACTACTATACCTAGCCTAATATTTTCTTTACTCAGCCATTTTGGCTGTGATCCTTACGGAGAGAGCCCTCTCCTTCTTTAAAAGGGCCAACTACTTGGCTAATTGTGGTTTATGGTTACTTCAGAATTGCCTTCTTCAGCCTGAGGTTCAATCCGAGTGATAACATTTTGGCGACTCCACTGGGGAAAAAATTAAGATCAGATCTACCCCAGTAAGTTTTCATTGAAATTCTTAAACTTGTGGATGATAAGTTTAGAGTTTATTCAAAGGCCGAATTGAAAGTTGTAAAGCAAAAATTTGTTTTCAAAATTGGACATACTGGCTTCCCAAAGATACACTAGATCCAATCCAGATCCGAATCTTCCCATCATTGTTAGTGATCCTCAGAACATAGGAAGAAAAACCAAAACTATTATGGAGACATCTAGTTCAGTTGGACAACGATTAGAGAAAAGTTCCATTCCTAGAGCTAATTCATTCCCTAGAAAGTTAGAAACCTTGAAAGATATTGAGTTTGATATAAATTTAGAACAAAGCTTATTTCAGAGCAAATATTTGAGTTCAGTTGACGAAATATTTGTTGATTCCTCCATTTAATTTCACAGTCCCATTGAAGATCTGTTTTCACATACTGAATTTAGGTCACAATCAGAATCACAATCAGGGTCACAAATTTTACACGTTCTTGATGACCTGCAGAACTTTTCTTCACAGATAAATTCTTGGGTAATAAACAGATCTCAGATCTCAGCTTCTTCTACAATTTCTTTGGATCCTTAATTCTTTCAACATACCACCACTGCATCTACTATCACCCAAAATATTCATCATCCCTCATTTATTCTTCACATACTATTCACATTACTCAATCAGTGACCAATCCTCCCTTGATTACATCGTGCATCCAAATCCCTGTTGTTAATTCTCCACCTCCAATCATGGTTGCAAGATATGCCCCCCTTGTTCTCCCTCAGAATTCGGGTGATATGCCCCAAGATTACCAAACCAAAATCCCTTTGTTTGATAATACTCAGCCTATGAAAGCCCAAAATAATGTAGACAAGGTGAATGAATTCTTTTATATTCATGAAATTGACATTGAGGATTTGAAGATGAGGCTGTTACAAAGTCTGCGAGGGGAAGTAAAGAAATGGTTCAGAGCTCTACAAGTAGCGACTATTGACACTTTAGAAGCTTTTCATTGAAAATTCATAGAAATATGGGAAGAAAAGAAAAATCCCCTTCAAATTCTGTCTGAATATGAGAACATCAAAAGAAGTGTTGGCGAGACTGTTCAAGATTATTATGTGAGATTTAATGCAGTGTACAATGCTCTTCCTACACATATCAAACCACCTAAAGGTTTGGTTTTAGTCAAATTTTTGGATGGGTTTGATACTAACATGGCATATTAGCTGCATGAACATGATCCTACAACTTTAGTGGATATGCAAAAGAGTGTTGTAAGTGTGGAAGCGAATTTTCTACCCAAAAGAGCAAGGATGAGATCTGAAAAGAGAGTGACCATCAAGGAGGAGACATATACTTCTGATGCTAAGATGGATTCATTAATTCGAACTATGGAGAGAATTGTTGATCAGTTGTATATCTCAGATAGGCCTGAAACATAGATCTATAACCCAAATTTCAGAGGGCAATAGCATCCTCAGTTTAGAATCAAGAAAAGAGAGCAGAAAGCACCTGACCAAACAATACAACAACAGTAGATTCAGACCCCGTTGCAGAAGAATTATGTTCAAGGAGTGGAAGAGGAAGAATATGAAGATCTAGTAGTCGAAACAAATAATTTCTTTACAATAAATGGTCTGCCCATGTTTTTGACTGAAGATGAAGAGTATACTGAAAATTCAGATATTCCAAAAGATGAGGACTATATCTTGGAAAATAATGATGATTTGGAAACTAAATTCGATGATTACTAGCATGGGTTTATGAATTCTTTGAGTGCACAACAGAAACAATATTATTTAAGGAGCATATATGTACCTGTCAGTCCTATTCAGAAAAGAAAAGAGGTATAGAGCATGCGGATTAGAATCATAGCAAAGTCAACCAGCCATCAACAAGCTCAGCTACTAAAGAGAAAGACACTCAGAAAAAGGAATGTAACAAAGGATCAAAATTATAGAAGAGATACCATCATCAAAGAGGTAGATAAAGTCACAGGTTTTAATTTAGAAGGTGAAATAGCTAAATTGAAAGTGTCCATTCCTTTGACAGAATTAGTAAAGAACAATCACTATAAACATCAGGTGTTTAAAATTTTGCTAATTGATCCTTTGTCTGATATGGTTAATGTTGAATATGACCACCTTGAGCTCATTTTCAGTCTAGCTATAGATGGTCAGTTAGAAGAGAGTGAAGTTCCCCCCTTTTATTTAAGCCTTATACTACATGATTACATACTTCATAATGCTATGCTTGATTCCGGGGCTTCTCACAATTTAATGCCAAAGGCTATTATGGAAAAGATGGGAATGGATATCACCTGACCATATCATGATTTGTATTCGTTTCAGTATGGTAGAGTTCGTTACATTCATCTCATTAAAGATTTAGTGGTTTCCTTATACCAAATCCCAGCCAAGAATGTCTTAATGGATGTGGTGGTGGCTGATATAATGCCTTTATTTGGCATGCTGTTGTCTAGATCATGAGGAGCTAAACTCAAAGGTACTTTACAACTTGACTTCCCTTATGCTACTAGTCCTATTTTCGGGAAATTGAGGAAACTGCACCAGGAAAAGAAAATGAAGTACATGATAACTAGTAATGAGAAGCCCATAAATCATCCAATACAAGCTGTACATACAGATCTAAAATCTTTTATTTTGTATAATATGGTAGTTTGAACAATGTAAATAGTCATCTAGTAGAGGTAGGAGATGTACCAGAAATTTCAGAGTGTTTTAGAGAAATTCTTGATCAAGAAAAAATAGTGGTGACTTCTTCTGAACAGCCCTTAGAAGAACAGAAAATCAGTGCAGAATGGAAAAATGAGGTGACCAGAAAAAGTAAATCAGAAAAAAATAGTTAAGTTTCAGAATCTAGAAGACGAAGATGGCCTTTGGAGCATGGATTTCGATGGCGCTTTGGGTAAGGAAGGTGCAGGTATTGGAATTTGGATCCGAAGTCCTGTTTGTAAGTCAGGTGGAATTCCAATTAATGTTAGAGAATGCTCTTATAAATTGGCTTTTGAATTTTCTAACAACGAAGCGGAGTATGAAGCATCGATCACAGGTCTCAAAATTTTGAAGAAACTTGGTGCAAAAATAATTTTTGTTTATGGTGATTCTGAGCTTGTCATAAAGTAGGTGAAAGGAGAATATCAAGCAAAGCATCCATGGATGAGAGCTTATAGGAATGTAGTCTTGGATATCTTAAAAATGTTTCTTGAATATACATTCAAAACAGTACCAATAATTCAAAATATCATTGCAGATTCGCTTGCAACGCTAGCAAGTAATCTAAAAATTCTGATGAACTCAAGTAATAAATTTGAAATTCATGTCAAACATAGACATAGTGTTCCTGATAATTTCAAGTACTGGCAAGTTTTTTGGGATGATAAATAAATTAATATCTTTTTTCAGAATGAAGGAAAGTTCAAAGATGCTTTTATTGATGATGTTTGTGATTCTTATGATCAAAACATAGAGGCCAATCAGATGAATTTTTTGCAGCTGAAAGATAATATTATTCCTATAGGTCTCCTACCTTTAGAAGAACTATTTGATCAGGATGATGTGGCGAGAAAACCAACATTGGCTCCTACTGAAAAGGGTGTGGAAGACGTAAACATCAGGACAACAGATTAACCCAATATGGTTAAGCTTTCTAAGACATTATCTCTCGAGGAAAAAGATAAGTACACCAAAATTTTATCTGAATTTTCTGATATTTTTGCATGGGATTATGCAAATTTGAAGGTTTATGAAAAAAATATTATTCAACACACTATTCCCATCAAGCTGGATCAAAAGCCTTTCAGACAGAAGTTGAGAAGGATAAATCCAAGACTGTTGCCATCCATTGAGAAAGATGTACATTGATTGTATAAATCTGGTATCATTGTTCCAATTATATTTTCTGATTGGATTTTAAATTTGGTTCCGGTAAGGAAAAATACTAGAGAGATAAGGTTGTGCATTGATTTTCGGAATTTAAATAAAGTGTCTTTGAAGGATAATTACCCTATTCCTAAGATGGAACATGTTCTCCAAAGGGTAGTTAGAGCATCACAGATGTCGCTGCTTGATGGTTATTCATGTTATAATCAGATTTTGGTACATGAAAAATACCAAGATAAAAGTGCTTTCACAACACCGTGGGGGACTTTTCACTATGTCAAAATGTCATTTGGACTCAAGAATGTAGGGGATACTTTTCAGCGAGCAATGGATATAGCTTTTGCTAATGAGAAGGATGTTTTCTTAGTGGCGTATTTAGATGATTTGACAATGTTTTCTAGTTCTGATGATGAGCATTTACATCATTTAAGGATTGTTTTTCAAAAATGTAGGGAGTTCGGAATTTCTCTAAATACGAAAAAGAGTCTTTTTGCCATGGAGGAAGGCAAACTCCTCGATCACATAATTTCCAAAGATGGAATTCACATTGATCCTTCCAAAGTAGAAGCAATTAAACAAATATCTTTTCCGTGCAATAAAAAGGAGAGACAAGCTTTCAATGGTAAGATGAATTTCTTACGCAAATTTGTTCCTAATTTGGCTGAGCATTTGTGTGAATTGACTAATATGTTGAAAAAGGATATCAATGTAAAATGGACCAATGATGATATGAAGTCTTTCAATTTGGTAAAGCTTTCCTTAACTACAACAGCTGTTTTGGTTAGTCCAAATTATACTAGTGACTTTATAATATTTTCATTTTCATCTGAGCACACCTTGCTGCGGTTTTGATGTAAAATAAGGATAAGGTTGAGCAACCCATTTCTTTCTTCAATTGAGCCATTAGAGATGCTTCTCTTCACTATAATATTATTTAGAAGCAATATTTGGCCTTAGTCAAATCCTTGAAAGATTTCTGGGTCTATATTCTATATTCAAACACTATAGATTATGTTCCAAATGCAGCTGTAAAATAAGTTCTCATGTAGACTGATCCAGAAGGAAGGAGAGGTAAATGGATAGAAAAAATGCTAGAGTATGATCTCAAGATCAAGCCCACCAAGCTGATCAAGGGATAGGGGTTAGCCAAACTCATGGATGAATCTAACTTGCATGCTCTAGACATAAACTTTATTGCAGCAATGTCAGATTATGAAGAAGATGGTCTCTAATAGAGGTATCATAAATGTTTCTCACTTCACCATGGTATTCATATATATTGTATGTTCTTCAACACTTATTTCCTCCTCCTGGAATGTCAAAACGAAAGGGTAGGTCTTTGAAATTAAAATCTGCTAAATTTTGCATTCTAGGTAGTGCCCTTTATTGGAAAGATCTAGGAGGTGTTCTTTTAAATTTTCTGGTTGAAGATGAAGCTAAACAGGTAATATATGACTTCCATAGGGGAGATTGTCGAGGTCACTTGTTTTGGAAAACAACAACTAATAGAGTGTTGAGAGCAGGGTATTATTGGTCGACTCTATTTTCAAATTTGTACAAAATAGTCACAAGTTTCCATGAATGTCAAGTTTTTTAGGGAAAAAGGAAACTCCTTCATCTTCCGCTGAAACCTATTGCAGTAAATGCTCATTTTCAACAGTGGGGACTTGATTTTATCGAGGAAATTCATCCCACATCATCAGCACAGTATAAATGGATTCTAATAGCCACTGACTACTTCACCAAGTGGATCGAGGTTATTCCTACAAGGAAAGCTATGGACACAGTAATTATTCAGTTTTTAGAGTCCAATATCTTGTATCGTTTTGGTTTTCCTCACAAAATTATTATAGATAATGCAGCGACATTCAAGTCAAAGAAGATGATTGAGTTTTGTCACAAGTATAACATCAGGTTATGCCATTCAACCGCATATTATTCGCAAGGAAATGGATTAGCTGAGTCCTCTAATAAATCCTTGGTTGATATCATTAAGAAAATGTTGGAGGAGAACAAGAAGAATTGGCATAGGAAGCTTACCAATGATTTGTGGGCAGACCGAGTGAGCACCAAGAATTCTATAGGTATGTAAACCTTTGAATTGGTTTATGGTACATATACAGTGTTTCCTACATCACTTGCAGTCTCGGTTATGAGATTATTGCAGGAAGAAAATAGTGAGGAAGATGATATTCAACATCGAATCAATCAAATGATTCACCTTCAACAAAAAAGGGAGGAAGTTCTCAGACTTCTTCTAAACTTCAGGAGAAAAATAATAAGATTTATGATTGCAAAACCAAGGTAGATAAGTTTCAGCCGGAAGCTGTAGTGTTGCGATGGGATGCAAGAAATGAAGAAAAAGGAAAACACGGGAAGTTTTAAAATCTATGGAAAGGACCCTACAAGATCTTAGATTATTGAGGAAAAAATGCCTATTTTCTGAAAGAGATGAATGGAAAAGAATGTTTAGGAGGACCAGTCAATGTTAGGCTCTTGAAACATTACTATTTCTGATGCAACTTCTGAAAGAATGTTCCACTTTCATTGTAAATAACAGTTTGTATTTTCTGCAATATTTGGAGTGGAAAATCATTTATGCTTGGGGCCCAAAGTGAACGCTATAAATATTGTTGATTTTATGTTATTTTCAGAGTTTTTAAGTCATTTTTGAGTTAGTTTCAAAGTTAGTTTTTGAGTCAGTTCTTATTCACTTTGATTGGATTTTGAGTCAGTTTTATAGTCTGCAGTGTTTTAAATTGTTTGACCGTATTGGCCCAAAGGTTAGGCACTTGATATATGGTGTTCTTGAAACCTCCAAGGAGCTTCCATCCCCAATAAGGACAATGTTAGTGTCAATATTTGCATACTTCCACCAAGGATCAAAACACATTTTTGCATGTGCATCTTAGGTGTCCCACTCTAAAGAAATTTTCAATTATTCCATTAGGTCATGATATAAAATTGTTCCACTGGTGGTTGTCCTTTTCAAGTGTCCCATTTTCATTCACAAGTATATGCCTGCTAACCCTCTTCCATGTATTCATCATATTGAAAATAAATATGCTCTCATTTCACTTATAGTAAAAGTCACTCATTGAGGTAGTTGTTTTTATTTTTCATTAAGTAACTAGGGTTTCATTAGGTCAGATCATTTCATTGTCTCATTTTCAATAAAGGGCAGTAGAAGGTGTGAAGGTGACCCATAATAAACTCATGATTTGATTCAGTCCGGTTTTCAATGTAAAGTTACATTTCATTTTTGTAAGTTTTCATCTCAAAAATGACATTTTTGAGATAAAAACAGAGATAATTTTTATGTTCTAATTTTATGTAATTTTAAAGTCACTATATGTAATAAAATAGAAAAAAGCTCCCTATTCCTAGCTAAGGACAATTTCATGAAGAGATAAAAAGATCATGTCAAAGCATTCAAAGCATCAAAAGCATCAAAAGGTGTTGTGGAAGGTTAATGAGAAAAAAGAAAAATGTGGGTCCCAATCATTCAAAATTCAAAGTCATGAAAGGTATACAAGTTCATTTGCCCAAAATAAAACCTCATTTGTTCATTTCCAAGAGAAAAAATGCATTTTGGAGCAAGAGGGTCGAGCAAGAGGAGAAAATTTGCAGAAGTTGACAGGCGCTGTGCATAGGATGAAGGTGTTGTGAATAGGACAGTTCGGGTAGTGTAAAATTGAACGATGCCACACATAGGAGAAGGGCGATGCGCTCATAGGTTAGGCACTGTGCATAGGACAGAAACCTCCCAAGCTTTTCCAAATTCTTCAAATTTGTCTCTCCTTCCCTAAATCAAGGTTTTCAAAGTGCCAAAGAAACAAGCATGGAGAGAGAAGACAAAGATTACATGGAGGAGGAACATAGTGATGATGAGTTTGAGGAAGATGAGCTTGTACAACAGAGAAGGCCACACAAGGGAGGAAAAATCATCAGAATAGAGCCAGAAAACCTTAGAGAGCTAGAGGCTTCAACTTTAGCCGTGTCTTGTTTTAGATATGTTGGGTGCTATAAGTTTTGTGAAAGGGTGGAAAGAGTTTAGCATCACCCTAAGTTTACTAGGCTCTTCATACTGAACCTTCATGATAATAGGGTAACTCTCGCAGGTGTAAATTTTTCCATTTCCATAATTGCTAATGCTACAGGGATTCCAAATTTAGGGGAGAGATGGTACAAGGCATAGGACCTGGATGATCACTATTTTGAGCCTTATATCAAGACTAGGTACAAAATGAAAGAAGAAAGGTTTTCCCATTCTGTTTCCTCCTCAGCAAGTATGCACCGGTAATGAAGATTATCATGAGATATTTTGCTTGTGAGGGTAGATTTTCCAGATTGTACACTTACCATATCAGGCTACTCATGCATTTCACTAGGGTGAGGATGTTGTACATTCCATATATCTTGTTTTGGAACATTGAGAAGATGGCATACTTGGTATCAAAGAATGAATATCATCAGCAGATGAACATCATCCATCATCACTCCCTCATCAAACTCATTGTACTTCATCATCTCAATCTACTCAACATCTCTTGGGATAATTTCATTTCTAATGACATATTCACAAATCCCCAAATTCTTCCATCAATGCCACAAGAGAGAAGAGAGACATATACTAGCCCTACAGATGCAAAAACAAGAAAACATGAAGTTAAATCACCCAAGCCAACCAAAGAATGTAGTGTAACATATCAATGAGGGCTCAGAAAATTGTTTGCAGCAGAGAGGTAGGTGCTTGCTCCACATGGTGTGGAAGGGGAATTGACTTCTTCATCAGCACAGAGGAAAATTTTTGCTCCACATGGTGTGGAAGGGGCTTTTCCTTCTTCATCAACAAAGCAGGCACACCAAGCATAGGAGGGAAAGAAGAAGGTCATAGAGTTTAGTCATGAAGATGCCCATGAGAAAGAGGCTTATTTTGAGCTAGTAGACCTTGAAGAGTTTGATGACACTACCACATCAAACATTGGCATCAAATAAAAAGAGTCACATATCAAAGAGTTGCAAAACAATCTTGAGAGGGAAAAATTCATCATCTCTTCCATAGGGTAAGAGAACAAATAGTTGACAGACAAACAAACTCTTTTGGAGATGAAGTTGCTGCAAGAGAGGAGGCAAAAAATAATCAACCAAGCTGCCATAGAAGATCTTGAGGAGGTTTAAAACATCTGGAAAAGGCCAAAGACAAGATGCCTCAAAATAGCCTTAGAGCAAGAAGAGCAAGAAACTCAAAATTTGACTATTGACCAACAGTTGGCAAAGGAAATTGAAGACAACAGAGAAGTGTGGCTTGAGAGAGTCAACATTCACTTGGATAAGCTGGTAGTGAAAGCCAACAAATAAAATCATATGCTCAAGCACATGGCCCATCACTATCAGACCTGGAACAAAATTTGCAATATCAAGGTCAAACAGATGAAGGATAAATTGAGGAAGATCCAAAAGGGCAAGAAAGGAGGTGATAAACTCAAGATGCTTTATTATGCTGCCTTAGCTCAAATTTAACATGTGGTTGTGGGTCCAACCCACAAATTTTGAGAAATTTTGAAAACTTTGAAGATTTTTGAGTTTTTTGGCAATTTTGGAAAAACACAAGAAATTCTGCCCTATGTGAAACACCTTGGAATTGTGCTATTTTTTGGGGCATATAATGAGAAAAAGGAAGAAATAATTGGGTTTATAATGATGAGGAAATACCCCCTATACGTTTTCTAAGCATTTGGAGCAAAACTGGTTAGGAAAAAGGGCCAAAAACACCCAAAACATCATGTTTCTGCCTCTTTTTCAGCATGGCGCTGCACATAGAAGCAGTATTGGGAGAATGTAGTTGTAGAGGGTAAAATAAATTCCAAATAAGAATCCAAAATAATATCTATAAATTAGAGAAGACATGCTTTCCAATGATCTATCATGAGCTCAATTAGGACATCGGGAAGTCAATCAAAAGTGACCGAAAAGAAGACCTATTTATTTCCTCCTTGGCACTGTGCATAGGACAAAGTTTCTCTGTTTTTCAAGGAATTTTTGAGCTTTTTCTCACTAGTTAGGTTTTTCACTAATGAAATTGGTAAATATGAATGTAATTATGATGAGGATTAGTTTACTATGGGTAAATTCATTAGCTTCAGTCCTCTAGAGGTCAAATGAATAAGTTTCCTCTATTTTAGAGGCAAGTTGGTGGGTCTTCCTAGTATTCAGATTCTTGTTCAGCATTTGGTGGAAACTGATCCTCATCTCATGGATTCAACTCCTTGAGGCTAGGGAGAGTTTTTTTGAGGTCTATATCTTCTTCTTCTTTCTCATTTGCAAGGGTTGGACTCAGTTGAATGCTTGGCTTTTGAAGAGAGACACTTTGTATCAGTTCTGAGCAGGAATATTAATCAAATTTGTAGCTATTTTTATGGGATCACTATGGTATGTTGTTTAGTTCAGTTTCTACTTTTGTTTTTATTTGTTGAATGTATTGTTAAGTTTCTTCATCCTTTCATAACTTCTAAGTGAATGTGTGCAAGTTAGATAAGTAGAATCCATTCTCATATGCTATGTTTTGGGTAGACATTCACAGTCTATTAAATTTCTTCAGTTTATAAAGAACCCACGGTTGCACCATGCTCTTTATAGCTCCTCACCTATCTTTATCATCCCACCCATTGAAATCCTAAAGTACTAAATCACTATTCCTACCTTTCCCCATAGAACACCCTACAAATTTTGACCTAATTTCCTTTGCCTGATTGTTTTTCTCCCTTTGATCCAGAAAAACCCTATACAATCAAAATCAAAACACTGAGCTACTATACCTAGCCTAATGTCTTATTTACTCAGCCATTTTGGCTGTGATTCTTACAGAGAGAGCCCTCTCCTTGCCTAGTAGGGCTAGCTACTTGGCTAAGTGTGGTTTATGGTTACCTCATAATTGCCTTCTTTAGCCTGAGGTTCAATTTGAGTGATAAGACCCTCGACGGCCCCTGAATCTAAAAATAGACGTAAAATTTCCTTGTAAAATATTATAATTTTGTATTCAATCTAGGCCGTTCATTAGGCGGGTGATCTGACAGTAGAAGTTATGTTTAGTGTAGTGTTTTTTCCCTAGAAGGCAACCCCTCATTTTGTATGAGGGCATTGTATTTCAGATGTGTATTGTATGTGTTTTATGAGCGAGAAATAGAAAGTGGGACTGAGAGAGAGAGAGTAGAGGATATTACAGTGGATCTACTGTAGGTTGTGTCTCTTCGTCTTGCTGGATAATATAAAGGAAAGACTAGCTGTTCGGGGTGGACGTAGCCCAAATTGGGTGAACTATGTATATATGTGTCTATCTTATTTCATATTTTTTCTGTGTTTGTGTTTCCGCATATTTTATGTGTTCCATTTCTCTGACATATATAATTTTCTAACAAATTGATGGTGTAATAACATTGTAAAGGTGTTGCAACAAAATAATGGAGTGCCACATTGACCTTTCAATCATTCACCAATGCCTGTAGGGGTACATGTTATGCGGTTTTCTATGATATTTGTCATGTTTTCCTTATTAGTTAGCATAACAGGTGGATTCTTTCCTTAAAGAAAAATAATGAACGCTAAAAGTGGCATAATCGAAGAAATATTGTACCTTGGTAAAAAATGCATTATTGTGGGCAAAATGGATTATAAGATGGTCTGTGGATGGAAAAAAGTTTCAAAAAGGTGGTGAATGAATTCAGAAAGTATGTCAATATTGGTGACTCTTATAATTTAATCATCATTCAGTACTATCCACGAATATACGTTGACTCATCATCATTACTCAATGAAAACCATGCTACCTAAAAAACCCATTAATAATCTATATGGGGAAGAATTTCACTCTTACTAAATCCTTATAAACCTTAAATCATTAACCTATTTCCTTGTACTTATAAAAAAAACTATTAACCATTGCAAGAAAACATATTATATTTTAAAAAAAATATTTATTATACCTATAATTAAATTGCATACATCACTATAATATGAAATATTAAATATAAATCTGGTATTCTTCCAAGAAGTTGAGAAATACTACATAAAACTTCAATAACAACTCCCTTCTTACAGGAAGGAACCTAGGTATTTACTCTAAATACTAAAACAAAATACTTTTATGACCGAATTAACAATATAATGCCGACATGTGAAGTTAGGTGGCAATGACTTTGGTACAATCATGACATGACTTGTATCTTACTAGATTTCCGAGCAATTCAAATACATATAAAGAAATTACATCCAATTTGAAAATTTCCTCCATGTTTGTATAAGTTAGAAAAAAATTAAGATGTATTTTCAAGATGCTTTTCTTACTAAACATCTTCAAAAATTTATGTATTTATATAAATAAAATAAATTTTAAAGTAGCGTTTATGTTAGGGGTTAGGATCGACTAGATAAGTTGGCGAGTAGATCCCTTCAGGTGGATTTGCCCAAATTATTACTCATGGATGTAGTGGCCACTCAGTCACTGTGAACCACAGTTGAAAAAGAAATGTATGGGGTATAGAGTTAAATTTCATAATATTGTTAATTTATATTTTTAAAAAATATGATAAATCATTAATTGAACTGTGATTTAATGGTGGTTTTTTTATATATATAATAATAAAGATAATTTATATTAGAAAATGTTGTAGTTAAATAAGAAAATTATATCATATATATATATATATAATTAAAATGGTTGAGGATAAATGTTTAAAGGATATATTAATAATGAAAATGACATGAAAAGAAAATATTATAAACAATCACACATACCCGATTGGGGAAAAACTAACCAAAAATAGATATATTATCTTATGGCTTAAAAGTATCCAATATCCTTGACTTAAACAAAACCAAGTTGGTGAACACCTTGGCCCCAACCAAGTGATCCTTCCACTAAAATCTCGCACATTACAATAGAGAATATCCAAGTCTTTTAAATTATTTACAACATGTATTACCACAAGATTAATACCACAGGCCACTAGTACTAGGTGCACAAAACCACTCTATTGACCTAATAACCTTGACTCTTTAATCAGGTCAAGTTTACCTAATAGGATAGACACATCTATCCATTTTTATATATATTTTAGCTTTCATATTCCAACTTATAGAGGCTTCCAAGTATATTGCCTCACAAATTGATTAAGAAAACATGTAACCTGATAATACATGTAAAAACAAAAAAACAATTTTAATATATTTCTTTCCCATGAAGGTTTTCCATTGACATGTTCTCTAGTGCCTCTATTCCAGCTTCATAGCTGCAAAGAAAACCTCATCTATGACATCCATCATGTGCATGTATTAAGTGCGCAGTTGTGTCACATTATCCTTTGAGGCCACATAAGGAGGTATTTGTAATATAAATACAACCATTGGATGAGGAGGAGATGCAAGTACTTCCAAGGGTAGGATAAGGTGAATCAAAATTCACTCTATTAATGGCTATAGGGATCTTACCTTTTCACTAAAATCTAAGTGCTACCTCCCATGAATCCCCATAAATCATTCCACTTATTTTTCCCATGAGTTTCTAGAACATGTCTTACTAAATTTGTTCACAAGTGTATCTGACATTACTTTCCTTATAAATTTAACTTGCAAATTCATCCTTCCACCTATTCTAGAATATGGCCTATTCATGACACTAAAATGGGATTCTATAATTTTTGTTCTCATATCACTTTATTTTGTGCTTAAATTCATTTAACTCACAAATAAAGTTGTTAGAAAAACTTAGAGGAGGGGGGGGGGGGGGGGGTAAATCAATAATTCATGATAATTAAACTTTTAATCAATTTTATTCTCCTTTATAGTATTAAACGAATCATATTTGAACTAGAAGCACATTCTGAAAACATATCTATGCATAAGAAGGTATCACATGTAACCATAATCATAAATGTAAGTGAAACATAAGAGAACAAGACATCAACAGATCAACATCATCATCGCATAGAGACACTGGATATTAGGTGGAAAATCCAACTGCTGTTGTTGTGTCCGTCTTATTTTATTTATATTGAAAAATTATTCTTTTATATCTTGCACTGGTGTAGACTTTTACTAGTGTGCAATATCCTACATGCTAGAGGCTACCGCCTCCTATTATTTCTCCAACTACCACTGGAAGGAAGTTACTGCTCCTTTTGAAAGTTTTCTGACAACCATCAGAAGGAAGCTACCACTCCCTCATTGAAGGCTCCAACCCTGAAGCCCTTTATGGACCATGTTTCAAAGATTTTCACACTGGATCCACTTGCAACAAACTTCAATCCTATATGTCGCATTTTCAAAAATTTCAGACTAGACCCACTTACAACATTTTGATTATCAATTTGAATACAAAATAAAATGATTTCTTCAATGACTAATATGCTCACTCAGAAAATACATCAACTAATAATCTGACTTCAATAGCTCTTCCAAACCCTTATGGCAATACGTAATATTCCCATTTTAGCACATAGCTAAATGGAATATTAAATTTTTGTTTTTATCACCTAGCAGCTAAATAAATGAGTAAGGAAGCCCATGCATATTAAAGACATGAATAAAATACCTCAAATGTGAAAGGGGATAGTCATAAGAACTAGATTTCACACCCTTATGTGTGAAAGAGGACATTTGCATGGAGACAAGGTCAGGTTTGACCAAGTAAACAGCGCTGGGATAGGAGGTGGAGAACACTTGGAAAGACATCACAGTATGAATGGGAATAGGGTTATTTGGTGGAGGAAACCATAATGAGTGGGACCCATGGAGAGAGGGCTTTCATTTTTTTAAAAGGAGGGCAAGGCAGCCATTGTGATTCATGATTCAGATTATTGATTTCTTTGTCTGTTTAGACTTTGTGCATTCTCCTGCTATTTATCAGAGTTGCAGTGCTACTTAGCACAAGGATTTCCTATTTAGGAATCATTCTCCTTTCTTGATAGGCCTCTTGAAGGAGTTGTACTAATTTTCCTCACATCCAGGCTTGAGGCCAAGCATCCTCCTTCAGCTACAACATTATTTCTGCAGTAGAATAATGTTGTGTTGTAGGGTGTTGCAGTGAGGGTTCACCACACCACTTCCATCACTTTTTTTTTAGAGGAGGAGGCTCTCTTTCCTTTGAGAGATCAATTTGGAATAATTTGGAGCATATTTCAGATCTTGGCACTTGGCCAATACTTTTTCTTGCACCTACAACGCAGCATCCCTCAGTGACTGCATTATTCTTAGTTGGTATTTGCAGTAAGGGATTGCAGTGATTGTTGGAGGGTGAGATATTCAGTGTTAGGATCAGCCTTTCACTTGGAAGATCCATTGGAGGAGGTATTTTCATTGGATGCAACATCTTCAGCCTTCTCCATCCATTTCCAGTTCTTGAGTTGCAGCTGATACCCTGCAACTTCGACATTTTGCAGTTTTGCATATTTCATCCAATCCTTCCAGGATTGTCTTGAGGTAATGATTGGGAGCATAGATCTTCTCTCCCAGTATTGTATGAGTCATATATATGAAAATATATGATATTTTACACTTCATGTAGTAGTGATCCATCTATGACTGTGCAGTTCTTGTTCATAGACACTCTTCCATGTAGTAGTATTCTACTTTTAGCATGTGTATTGATGGGAGGCTTGGTTGCCTTGATCCTTTGAGTTGTATTGCTATTATTTGCTGCTGATCCATAATAAAATAGCTCTATGGTTTCCATACATTTTGGTATGTCGTTTATTCACTAATATTTCCAGTTTATGTTTATATATTGCTGGATCTCCAATTTAGGAATACTATAACATATTCCTAACATTGTAGATTTTCCCTATTTTGGGATATTACAGTGGTATCAAAGCATAATCTTGGCTCAGCCTGTGGATCTCAGCCATGATGCTATCAAGAAAAGAGAATATGAAGAATCCATTATGTGAAGGAAGAAAGTAAGATAGGCTTACAAAGCTTCTTCCAAGATCTGTACAGAGCATTCATGAATATTTCAAGAAGGTAAAGAGGGAGATGTGTACAAAATCTCCAAGAGGGTTTGAAACTGAGTCAAACTCTATATTTTCTTATCAGGAGTGTGAGCATGCCGCCACACCCTATGATGCACAGCATAGTCACATGCCCAGTTTTTCCATGAGAGAAAGGGAGGAAGAAGGAATGCCTAAGAGGGGAACTCTTAGTGGTTTCTTGCATGAATATGAATCTCAAACTCAGAAGTTTAGAGATCATATCACTTTCCTAGAGTTTTTCAAGATCAAGGTGAGGAGGAGAAAGCAACATAATGTGGATATATTTCTTCTATCTACCTTTGATGGTTCCCCTACATGTTCAGCCAGGGCTTGGGTGGAAGAGCTAGATACCTTTTTGCAGTAGCATCAGATTTCTGAAGATGAAGCCATCAGAGTAGAAACACTGCATTTTGGAGGTAAGGCCTATGCATGGTGGATATTGAATCTTTTATTTTAAAGAATGAAAATACTTCTTCTTATGCAAGGGTCATTAAAACATTGGTGAGAATATTTGATAGAAAGAATCCTGAAACACATGTGGTTGATAAGAACCAACTCAAGCAAACACAAACCTTGCATGTGATGGATGGAACTATAAACACCATTTCACTTTAGAAAACCCATGAGGAGGCTGACATCTTGCATCATACCTTGTTAGAGGCAAGAAATTTATCTCATGTCCCTAAACAAAAATATATAGAGATCTCTTTTTCAAGAGAGGATCCAATTCTTGAGAGGTTGTCCATACATGTTGATGAGGAGGAGGGCAACAATGCTGTCAGATCTAGAGTTGATCTAGCACCTCATGCAAAGGAAAGAAGAGCTCTTGCTCCAACTAGAGGGATTCTTACATCTTTTCAAAGAAGTCCCCAGGATCTCATGTGTGGAGATCAATGCACAATTCATGTTCTACATGTGCCATTGATTATGAGGTGTGGACCTATGGAGATACAAGGAGGAGATAGGGAGGATGACCAAAATCATGTGATGAGGAGCACACACCCTTTTCTATTTCATGAGGTTGATGCACCTAAGAGGGAGACTGGATTGCGCAGTGAGAGCAAGGACAAGTCTGTCCATTCATGTATGTAGTCTATTCTTGATGATGATGTCTCATTGCATGGAGACATTTCACCAAGGAGACCACCAGATCAGGAGATGATGAGAGATGCTTCACATTTTTAGGCACCATTCATTGATTTCAGAGGAGTGGAGACCTTGGGATGTAATTTTATAGCGTTGAGAGTCTTGGGTAGACTTAAGGAGGAGAGAGGCATTCTCTCAACATCATTTTTACCCACTCTCATTTTAGTTTCTGCATTGTGGCAGAAGCAGCAAGGGAAGGATAGCAGCCTTCCAACTTGCATCTTTGGCATGGGAGATGTCAAAGGAGAGGATAACCATGTGACATATGTTTTTCATGAGAGATCATCAGCGCCGTCACTATAGAGGATAGATCCATGTTGGAGCTCCTGGTTGTTGGTGGAGTATTCCAAGGATCATTTTTCTTACATGATATTGGATGATCTTCATATGAGGAGATGCATGGATCATATGAAGATGGAGGAGATACATAACTCTTTGGAAGAGTTAGCACAACCACCTCTTTTCTCTTTGAGGATGAGAGGAGACTCATCTATGAACCACTCCATTTGCATGAGAAAGACATATGGTAAGGGTATTGTTTGTTTGCATAATGATTTGTCTAATGTATATATGCATCCCTTAACCATACATGTGTAGGATGATGCTCCAAGGAGGAGCATTATTTTTTCTAGACCTCATGGTCTACTTGAGGCCATGAGCAATATTGGTGACCACTCCCTAGGAGGACTTGGGGAGGAGATGTATTTTGGAGAACATGCTCACTTTGCACCATACATCATTCACTTTCTCGAAAAATATGAGGAGAGTGGGACAAAAAGCAAGTGGTTGAGAAACAACACTTTTTGTCACACTCTTTTGTAGTTGAGGGCCCAACTGCGTTGGTTACATTTGAGGGACCATTTTCCTTCTCCCTTGTTACATATGTCAGCAAGCATGGTTCTCATTATGGTTCCTTATGTTGCTATTGTTTTTATATTTGTTGGGAGCATGATTGGGGGAATGGCACATTGGCTGGATGTGTCCCTTGAGGGAGATATCTCCCACATTGTTTGCATTACATGTTATAATGGGAGCATGAGAGAGTATGTGGCCACTACAGTAAAACACTTGTTTCCATTTGAGGTGAGCCATATGATTGATTTGATGCCATATGATGGTGTCTTCCAACTCATCACATATGAGATGATTTGGGCCAACATGTTTCATAACGTCGGAGAAGAGATCCTTGGAGGTCTTATCTTCATCTTGCCACTTGAGGGCAATATCATTGCAGCCCAAGATCAAAAAATACTCTACACTTATCCTAAGTGGAGAGGAGGAAATTGTGGGGTAGGCTATTTTTTCTACCAAGATCAGATTGTCAGCCCACTTACATTGCAGGAGCCAAAGGTGGAAGAGGATTTTCAGGAGTTTCCATGTTGGGAGGTAACTCATTTTGTATGGATGATTGCTTGGGGGATAGAGGATCCACATGGGGAAGATGTTCCTCAACACATTTCATACTCCATGCCTTGAGAGGAGACTGTGCAGTTCTATCCTTGCAGTTGCTTGAGGACAAGCAACATTTGGGAGGGGAGGACTGTAATATTCCCATTTTAGCACATAGCTAAATGGAATATTAAAGTTTTGTTTTTATCACCTAGCAGCTAAATAAATGGGTAAGGAAGCCCATGCATATTAAAAACATGAATAAAATCCCTCAAATGTGAAAGCGGATATTCATAAGAGTTGGATTTCACACCCTTATGTGTGAAAGAGGACATTTGCATGGAGACAAGGTCAGGTTTGACCAAGTCAACAACGTTGGGATAGGAGGTGGAGAACACTTGGAAAGACATCGCAGTATGAATGGGAAGAAGGTTATTTGGTGGAGGAAACCCTAATGAGTGGGACCCATGGAGAGAGGGCTTTCACTTGTTTAAAAGGAGGGCAAGGCAACCATTATGATTCATGATTCAGATTATTGATTTCTTTGTCTGTTTAGACTTTGTGCATTCTCCTGTTGTTTAGCAGAGTTGCAGTGCTGCTTAGCACAAGGATTTCCTGTTTAGGAATAATTATCTTTTCTTGAGAGGCCTCTTTAAGGAGTTGTACTAATTTTCCTCACACCTAGGCTTGAGGCCAAGCATCCTCCTTTAGCTACATCGTTATTTCTACAGTAAAATAATGTTGTGTTGCAGGGTGTTGTAGTGAGGGTTCACCAAATCACTTCCATCACTTATTTTTCAAAGGAGGAGGCTCTCTTTCCTTTGAGAGATCAGTTTAGAAGTCCTTGGAGCATATTTTAGATCTTGGCACTTGTCCAATACTTTTTCTTGCACCTACTGTGCAGTATCCGTCAGTGATTGTGTTATTCTCAGTTGGTATTTGCAGTGAGGGATTGCAGTGATTGTTGGAGGGTGAGATGTTCAGTGTTAGGATCAAAATTTCACTTGGAAGATCCATTGGAGGAGGTATTTTCATCGGATGCAGCATCTTCAGCCTTCTCTATCCATTTCCAGTTCTTGAGTTGCATCTGCTACCCTGCAACTCTGGCATTTTGTAGTTTTGCATATTTTAGCCAATCCTTCCAGGATTGTCCCGAGGTAGTGATTGGGAGCATAGATCTTCTCTCCCAATATTGTATGAGTCATATATATGCAGATATATGATATTTTACACTTCATGTAGCAGTGCTCCATCTATGACTGCGCAGTTCTTGTTCATAGACACTCTACCATGTAGCAGTATTCTACTTTTAGCATGTGTATTGATGGGAGGCTTGTTTGCCTTGATCCTTTGAGTTGTATTGCTATTATTTGCTGCTGATTCATAATAAAATGGCTCTATGGTTTCCATACATTTTGGTATGATGTTTATTCACTGCTATTTCCAGTTTATGTTTATATATTGCTGGATCTCTAATTTAGGAATACTATAACATATTCCTAACATTGTAGATTTTCCCTATTTTGGGATATTACACAATATACTCACATAAAAAAACACAATATCACATAAAACTCTCTACAATACAACATAATGAAGATCCATAAGAACAAAAATATTATAATACATCTCTCTCTATTAAACTCACATTTAGAATATATGATTCAACAACAACACTAGACAATAACAATATGTGTCTAGTTAAGCCTTTCCTACAACCAAAATTCATTACCTCAATCACTCAACTTAGGTCATTGCTTCTATACTCAAACAATATAACAAAACCTCTTTGCAATAAATCTCATATCAACAATCGAATCTTCTCAATAGAATATCAGACACTAGCTCGAACATATACATAAATATTGTGAAACATTGGCTCAAAAAATGCACTTAATGACTTTGAAAAACAATATACCAAATCATACTCTCTGCTCACCCATGAGATCAAACCATAGAAAAATAATCATAGCATAACCCTTACTCATAAAATCATCCCACCCTCACTCAGCCATCAACATATCAATGACTCTTCTAACTCATCAACTCATCATACTATCACTATACTTACCAAAAAAAACCACGCTCAATACAATGCAAGGCTTATCAAATAGTTCTGCCCAATACCTTAAAATGATCACACTGATCATACAATGACAAAACCCCAAAAAAAACTACAAAACATTAAACTTGCAACCCATTAGTTAGCACCATGAACAATACTTCTACCATCACACTTGTAAAAACATGTCAGATCAAAATGACATTACAAAACTACTCTAGATTGTGATCTCTACAACAAATGTATCATCTCACTACTCATGATAAACTCATCAAACAAATATGAATATCTCTGAAACAATCCTTTCAATAGTTAACTAGAAATACAACAACAATTATGACTTCAAAGTGACCGTGGCATCTCTTCCACTATCAAATTATTAGTCATGCAATGATGGCATATCATAGGCACATTACTTTATCATTTTTGTGCATTCTTTGTTTTTCACAGGGGTTTAAATTTCTTCAAGATTTTGTCACATGTGGCTCTCAAACCCCTACAACAAGTACATTAGTATGCAAACACTAAAAAATTTCTTACAAAAATCGAAAACCAACTTGGCTCATCAAATCATCAAGTGGTTATAAAGTCCTAGGGGAAAATCACCAAAACCATAACATCAATCACTCTCAAACCAATGAATATTTATATGTGCAACACAAAAATTCATTTGAAAATATCTACAAGATATGAAATCATCAGATGACACACAACTAACTCAGGACAATATGATCATAAGCATATCAAATTCATAGGTAAGAAACTACAACAAAAAAATATGTCATATAAAGCCTCTTCCCTTATTCTAGCTATGTTTGTTGTGAACAAGGCACTCATCTCTGCACACAACAATCTCTGATTGCAAACAATCTACTGATAATGATAATCCTTGTACCAATTCACTGCAAAACTGACATATCTTAAACACATTGTGCATCCACTGTGTGACCCAAGGATATGATGACTTATTTAACTAAGCAAAAACCAAATAAAACATAATAATTAATATTATGGACCATAGATTTGATAATAGTTCCCATTCTATCCTTAATTCACTCATGTCTTGGAGATGATCATTGAGTACAAGCTTAGCAAATAGGTCACCAATGTGTTTATTCAAAGGGTGTTAGATATGAGCAATCGATATATTCATACAATGAAAAAATAAGGTTCAAAATATTAGATCTCATCAGAATTACCATGCGCTCAATCTCTGGGATTTCTAACTCAGTCACAATATACCTCCTCAAATTTAATTTGTACTTGTAATGATGAAATATATATTATATTTGTAAAAGAAAAAAATATTTGCAGCATTTTCTCCATGCTTGTAGAAATGAAAAATATTTATTTGTTTAATATTCAAATGAAATTTTATAAGGCATGTTCTTCATGACCTTATCTTAAGCAAGAAAATGAAAATTTTCATTTTCATTTTTGACACCATAAGATTCCTAAGTCGGTCTCCTAGTGATGAATTCATCCTAGCCCAAGAGAACCCATTCGACCCTAAAATGTGTATATATATAGAGTGCTTGTATCCACTCCAAGGAAATTCACATATCTTCTCGTCAAGTATTTATGATCTGATCTAGCGAAGAAGGACAAGGAAGGAGAAGGATGAATCACAGAAGAAGGAGAATTTGAGCCCTAAAAGAAGACAATTCACATGTGTGATCTCTATCTCTCCCTTTTCTTCCCTCACACATGTGGTTGATGATATTAAATTTATGTGGTAAAGGAATGAAAATACGAGGCAAAGAAGAGGTCTAAATTCAACCCTAGTATAGACCTAGTGCGAATTTGGGAAGATGAATCTTGAAGTATTTTGGTGAAGCTTTGACTTGGCCTTTTGTGCATATTGTGGTTATCATCTTGCTGGTTAGTTTTAATATGATATATCTCTTGTTGAATTTATTCTCTAAGGAAAAGGTTGGCTGGTTTTTCCCCCCTTAGTGGCTTTTTCCAGGGTAAAATCTGGTTGTCTCTTTGTGCATTGCTATCTCTATTATTCTATGTCTATTTTGTTGAATTTCTGAAGTATAATTACTTAATGATAATATTCCTATGCTAAATAACAAATATATCATTATAATTAATTATCATAGTTCATAAATAAAGTATTTGTATCTACTATACTGGAAAACTCAACATGGTTTTAGATATTTGGTGAAGGAAAGAGCACATAGATCACTCTTCAAGAAGACCTACTTTGATATCACATTAGAGAAACCCTATATCTATATTCAAGTTTCATCCATTGCTCCTACTATGAAATCAAATAACGAGTTAGAAGGGGCTACTAACATTAGAGCTTGGAAGACAAGAATTGACCTAATTCTTTCAAGGGAAGATATTTTGGAAATTGTAAAAGGTAAGGTGATTGTAACTACATATGAAGCGGGAAAAAAAAGTACAAGAAATATGAAATAACTGCCATGAGCATCATTGTGGACTCCATAAAGGATCATATAATTCCATACATCTCAAAGCTTGACACTTCAAAGAAGATGTATGATTCCCTAAATATTTTATATACCGTCAACAATGTTTTCCAAGTCAGGAGTTTGATAAATGAGCCTCGTGATGTGAGAATGACAAATAAAACTACAATGGATTCATATTTTGTAGGGATCTCTCAACTGAAAGATCAAATTTAAACTATTGATGAAATTTTCTCTTACACAGAACTTGTGACCTTAACACTTAATGGACTATCACTATCATGGGATGTGTTTGAAACATGTATAAGTAGCCATAAGGAAGCTCTAAGTTTGGAATAATTATGGGTAGCTTGTTCTCAAGAAGAATAAATAATTTTTTCTAGGGGAAGAATAAAAAAGGAAGAGGAAGATTCTCAAGCCTATGCAACTTGTTCCAATAAATCTAGATGAAGAAAGAAGTTCAATTTTTAGAGGAAGAAGAAGGATTTTGATAGAAGGCCTAATCCTCAAAGGAGGAAAGACATGTCTTAGATCTAATGTTTCCATTGCAATAAATTTGGTCACTTCAAAGCCCAATGTTCGTAAAGATTCAATGATAGGAATAAAAGAGGGTATCTACATGCTACCATGACATAATTTGATGAAAATTCCAAGAGACCCAAAGTTGAAGGAGATAAAGATCACTTCTACTATTATACACTTATAGGATCTCTTGCAGATGAAAAAAACATATGGTTGATCGGAAATGGAGCATCAAGAAATATGTCAGGGGAGTGTGATCAAATTACAGGTTTGACAGAAATAATATTTAACAAAAAAGTGGAGCTTGGAGAGAACAAAAACTATGCAATCAAAGGAATTGGGACAACATCCATTGATATGGATACATGTGAAAATGTTCACTTGAGAAACATACTCTATATTCAAGGTTTGAAAAATAATTTTGTTTCAATTTCATTTTTATAAGATAGAGGAGGTATATTAGCCTTCATTGATGAGAAATTCCTTGTGTGGGACAAGGGATCTAGTATATACTTTGCTAGGGTTGTTGGGATTCGTGAAGGAAAGTTGTATAAAATCTTGGGGAAACCTTCCCAAGCTTTAGTGGATAATGATATTAATCCTTGTGATCTATGACATAGACTATATGCACACCTTCAATATAGATCTTTGCAATATTTGAAGTAGATTGTTTTAGGTGTACAAGATTTGGAAATAAATCATAAAGGTGTCTGCAAGGGATGTTCTCTTGGAAATAATATCAAGAAACCATTTCCAAGCAATGGAGATAGGTCAAAAGAGATTTTGGATCTAGTCCTCTTTTATGTGTGTGGTCTTATGTTGATGAAATATCTTGGAGGTTCTCTATACTATGTATACTTTATCGATGATTTCTCTTGTAAGACGTGTATCTATCTTAAGAAGTAAAAATGTGATTTTTTCATAAAGTTATAAGAATTTAAATTCGAAGTGGAGAACCAGAAAAGGAAGAAAATAAAATCTGAGATTAAATAATGGAGGAGAATACACCTCGAAGAAACTCATTTCTTTTTTTAAGGATGTCGATATTAAAGGTTGCTTATATTTCACTATAATCCTCAACAGAATGAGTGGATAAAATAAATAATAAATCTATTGAAGAATATATGAAGGAAATGATACATGATCAAGATGTTCCAATGTTCTTGTGAGAAGCATCCAGGACAACTGTCTACATTTTAAATAGAAGTCCTCATTGACTTCTAGAAGATAGGACTCCTCAAGAAGCATTCACTGGTTAGAAACCACGGGTTGATCATATGAGAATATTTGGTTGTCTAATGTTCACACATGTACCCAAGGATGAGAAAAATAAGTTAGAACCAACCAGAAGGAATGGGAAATTTTTTTTGGTACTGTGATTCATTAAAATGCTACAAGATCTATATTCTAGGGCAACGATAAGTTGAAGTATGTGGGGTTGTGAATTTTGGTGAAGATGTTTCTTAGTGGAAATCCGAAGAAGAACAGTTAGACACTAAAGATGAATACAAGAAGCATGTGTCTCCCAAATAAGAGGTTAAAAGTCCTCCCACATCCTCAAGTCATCCTAAATATCATGCATAAATGCTAGAGGGACCTTATGAACTGTTGGATCTTGTGGTCATTATAGAAAACATAAAAAGACTAGCTTGGCTCAAATCTACTTTGCATGATGCAAAAGGACATGTAAATCCATGAGGCACCTTCAGGGAATCTAAGAGACCTAAGAGGTATTCTAGTTATGCAACTTTAGTGTCTAAGTTGATTGATTCTAAACCTTTGAACTTCGAGGAAGCAACTACCCAACAAGTGTGGAAGGATGCAATGATAGAAGGATGCCAATTTATTATGAAGACCAATGTTTGGGAGATTGTTCCAATACCTAAAGGAATGTATATGGTAACCTCAAAGTGGATATACAATATCAATCACACAACTGATGGGAGCATTGATAAATACAAGGAAATATTTGTGGCTACAAGATTCTCCCAGAAAGAGGGAGAAGATTATGATGATAACTTTGCACTAGTTTCCAGGAACACCACAATTAGATATCGTCTTTTTCTTTCTTCATTTATAGTGTGGAAGCTACATCATATGGATTCGAATAACACCTTAATCAATGGCATGATTGAGGAAGAGGTGTACATAGAGCAACCTCAAGGTTTTGAGGTTCATGATAGAGAATCTCATGTGTGCAGGCCGAAGAAGCACTTGTATGGACTCAACCAAGCACTGAGAGCTTGGTATTATAGAATTGATGGATATATTAAGAGACTTGGTTTATCTAAAAGTGTTTCCGATCCAAACCTTTATATAAATGTTGTGAAGGGTGAGCCTATGATGTTGCTACTATATGTTGATGATTTGTTCCTAACATTTGTAGAACATATTATTCACTATAAAAGGGGTATGACCTATGAATTTGATATGAAGGATCTTGAATTCATGCATTACTATTTGGGATTGGAAGTTTGGAAGAAACCCGGTGAAATCATTCTTAGACAAGGGAAGCCTGTCATCAAGGTCCTTCAAAATTTTAGAATGATGGAATGTGAGTCTATGGAAACTCATACGGTGATGAATCCAAGAAAGATGAGATAATATGAGTCCGATCTTGTATATTTTTCCATGTACTAGAAGTTTATTGGATCATTGATGTATTTACTTAATACCAGACCAGATATCTTCTTTGTAGTGAATGCCTTGATCCAGTTCTAGATGGAACCAAGACATGAGCATTGGATTGCAAAAAATCATATATTGATATATTTATGTGGTACTATTAATTATTGTTTGAGATATGATTCAAGTGGTGAGATAAAACTATAGGGATATACATATTATGACAGGGCAAGGAGTGCAGATGAGAGGAAGAGTGCATCTGGTGTATGTTTTAGTTTGTGCTCTGCTTTGATATCCTAGATGAGCAGGAAAAAAAACCTATATCACACCAAGTAATTCATAGGTAGAGTGTATTGAAACTTGTTTGACATGTTGTGAGGGAGTATGGCTTCATAATTTACTCTCTATATTGTTCGACTATATGTTGGATCTGAGTGTGTTGCTATGACAATCAAAGCCATGTGAAGCTGAAAAATAATCTTCTGTTTCATGACAAGACAAACCATATTGAGATAATGTACCACTACATTAGTGATATGGTATAGAAGGGAGTAGTGAGGCTCCAATATATTTCCATTTATGAGAAAACAAATGATATTTTCACAAAGCCTCTATCCTGAGTGAAGTTTGTATACTTTAGGTACAAGATTTTACTTGAGGAGAAATCATCTATTAGTGAGAGGGAGGATTTATATGGCATTGATAGGGGAATGAGTCAAACTTTTGATGGCTGGAAAACAAGGGCATATATCAAACTGTTAGTGATAATAGGAGCATGGTCTAGACTATTGGTAAGATAACATGAGGGGGGACATTCTATAGAGAATGGTTCTTGAGGCCTAGGAACTCAACGGAGTGGGTGAATTTTCAACATCATGGCCTAGAGTGAGGCCTTTGGAGTTGGGACATGGGTGTCCCTAGAGTTTTACCATGGGTGATGGAAACCTTGAACTTGTCGGAGTACCATGAGGAGAGGGACCTACTAGATCATGATGACTAGTTAAGTGAGTACCATAGGTTAGGAGTACTAACTTGGGTTGTGGTACCTATTGGTGATGATGCTGATGTGGGTAAAGAGTGTTGAAATAGATGATGATGCTATCAAAGTGTTGTACCTTTTCGTTAGAGAGATATTTCATATAGAGTAAATCTGGATAATCATTATGAATACTTCCCTAGCTAAGAGGGAGTGTTGAATTTTGTATCTATGGTCTATCTTCATAATATTTCATTTGTTCTTATAATGATGAAATATATATTATATTTGTAAAATAAAAATTTATTTGAAGCATGTTGTTCATGCTTGAAATAATATATATATATATATTCAAAATAAATTTTATAAGGCATGTTCTTCATGACCTTATCTTAAGCGGGAAAATGAAAATTTGAATTAGCATTTTTGACACCATAAGATGTCAAAGTCGGTCTCTAAGTGATGAAGTCATATTGGCCCAGGAAATACCTATTCGACCCCTCCATTGTGAATATATTGAAAGAACTTGTCTCCACTCCAAGGCAATTTTCATCTCTTCTCATCAAGTCTCTCTGATCTGATCTAGTGAAGAAGGACAAGGAAGGAGAATGAAAAGTGAAAGAAGAAGGATAAGACAAGCCCTATAAGAAGACACTCCACATGTGTGATATCTCTCTCTACTTCCCTTGCACGTGTGGCTGATGATCTAACTTTTTTGTATTAAAGGTATTAAAATCCGAGGCAAAGGAGAGGCCAAAATTCGACCCTAGTGTAGACCTAGTGTGAGCTTGGGAAGATGCATCTTGAAGTATTTTGGTGAATATTTGACTTGGAATATTGTGCATATTGTGGTTTTCATCTTGATTTTCAGTTGATTTTGATGCATCTCTTGTTTCATTGATTCTCTAAGGAAACGCTTGGCTAGGTTTTCCCAGGGTAAAATATTGTTCTCTTTGTGTATTGTGATCTCTATTGTTACATTGTCTATGTGGTTGAATTTTTGAATTACAATTACTTAATGATCATAATTTTGTGCTAAACAATAACTACATCATTGGAAGTAATTATCACCATTCATAAATTAAGTACTTGTTCAGTTGAGCCAAGTTATGGTTAGGATAACCAAATTATTTTGATGTGATCAAAGTTTTGAGTTTTTGTTTTTTTCTAGCACAAGTTTGTGGCTAAGTATCAAGCTAAAGGTTTCATTTGATTTGTAGAGAACTGGTTTATGTTTTCTGTGCATGGATTACTCACTCATATCTAAGCGATTATACAATTATTGTGATGTGATGCTCTACTAGATCTGATGTGTGTTTGTGTATCTATAAACCTAATATTTGTTAAATATGGATTAAACCACATATATATTCCTATGCATAGATTCCATGCAATCTAGAAAAATATTTCTCTGAAAATAATTTGGTTATCCTAACCATAACTTGGCTCAACTGATTTATTGCGTAACACAAATCTGATCTGTTGAAGTTTGCAACAAAAAATAGTGAAATTGGCATCCAGAAACAACATGAAAAAACCTACACTAGTGTGGGACCATAGGTCGTGTAGTGATGGGTCCAAGTGATACATTCGTGTGAAATTAAATTTATTTAATAAATTGGAAATGTGTCTAATTTAATCATCCCTTAATTAAATTGGACAATAAATTGTAATCTTATCTCAGAAACACTTGTAATAGTTAACTGAGTGTGATAGACTCAGTTAGCTCATGAATTTTGAGTTGAGGGTGGTTGGTGAGGCATGCAGAGTGATTCTATGTGTTTTAGAGTTCAAATTTCACTTAAGTGCATGAGTTTAATGCATGAGAAATCAATTAACTCATTTAAGTGAGTTAAAGTCAGTTTAACTAGTTGTAACTGTTTTTTGCACTAGTGAGAGGTTAAGTGAATTAAATCAGATTTAATTCACATGTAGTGATCTGCCATGCAACTGATGATTTACTATTAATATATGCATGCATGTCAGTTCCAGTGGAGACCCAGTTGAGGCAAAGGTTAAAGGGAAGTTGACTATCAGTTGTGTTTTTAGCAAACTTCCCTGATGCAGTTAAAACATCACAGGATTTCCCATGATACTTGCATAGATGAGAAAGGCTAAAATTCATAAGGAATAGTGATTTCATTCCTCATGAGTTTCATGAGAAAGGTAGGCTAAAGACATGCTGATAAATGGTTAAGTGCCGGCTCGATTTTGTTTGAATCAATGTGAGATGATTAGCAGAGTGCAGGAGACTCTTGTGAGAAGAGTGCATTGTAATTGTTTCATGATTATTTGGTGAGTATACAATAGAAGATAGAGGGGTTTTGAGTAGTGAGCTTTCCCTGGGAAATTATCTGTGTTGTGGTTTGATTTTCATATTTCTTTACTTGTTTTGATTGGCGATCGTGTTTATTTTCTGCAATTGATTCATAGAAGGATTCAATATCTTGCTTTAGCATATCACATGATCAGATTGAATCCATTGATATAAATAATTTTTTTATAATTTCTACATGGTATCAGAGCACATAAAATCACTATATTGGAGGAGAAGATGAGTTTGTGACTGAATATAATTCGAACTTGCAAAGGTATTCTTGGTGCGACAGGTGAATCAAGATCGAAATGGCTTGAGATTGGAGTATGCACTCGAGGGAAGTTCCAATTATATTGTATGGAAATATAGGATGGAGGAAGTACTAGAGGACAATGGGTTGAAATAATTCATTGATAATGATGTTCCCAAACCCGCTGTAGCAGATGCCACAAATCTTGATTTTTGGTAAAATAAGGTTTCAAGGGTGAGGAGGATCTTACTGGAGGGAGTATGAGACCACATTGTCTCAAGTATCCATGGAAAAGTGACTCCATATGAAATGTGGAAGGCTTTGAAAGATCTATTTTAGAGCAGCAGTGATCATAGAAAATTGGCACTAAAGGACAAGCTTAGGAAAATCAAAATGGAGAAAGGCGACACTATTCCGATATATTTAACAAAGTTTGTCCAATGTCGGGATGAGCTTGAGAATGTAGGAATTACTGTCATGAATGATGAATTGGTGAGCCTAGCTCTTCTAGGCCTTCCCAAGAGTTGGCATGGTTATCAGGACTCTATCAATGGGAGGGAGAAGTTGCTATATTGGGAACGACTTTGGTCAGATTTGGGGCAGGAAGAATTCAGGCGAAATACGAGAGATGGATCTTCATCTAAGGAATATGATGAATAAAATTGTGCCTTGGCTGGTAAGGCGAATAAGGGGAAGGGAAAGAAATCCTATTCCAAATCTGAGTTTGGCGAAGAAGGCAACAAGGGCGACATGTCCAGAGTGAAGTGTTTTCACTGTAATGAGCATGGAAATTATGCCACTAATTGTTCACAAAAGAAGAAGAACAAGAAGGCTTCAAGATCTGCAGCTGGTGAGGCTTTGGCCTTGCAATTTGAGCTTAACTTCTCACTCATTGCATGCATGGTGTAAGTGCAATGGGATCGGTGTGGTACTTGGATAGTGGTGCATCTTTCCACATGACGGGAGACAAAGAAATTTTCAGTATCTTGGAGGAGAAGGACCTCCAGATGAATATAGAAATGGGTGATGACGGAAGGTATAGCACTATCAGGATTGGTACAGTTACTTTCCAGAGACAGTCAGGTAAACCATTTTTATTAAAATATGTAATGCATGTACCAGGCTTGAAGAAAAATTTAGTTTCAGTCGCAATGTTGGAGGATATAGGCTATGATGTTGTTTTTAGTGAAGGAAAATATTTCCTTCTATAAAAAGCCACATGACAAGCCAAGAAGATTGGGAATGTGTGAAGAATATCTATAAACTTGATGTAGATGGCTGCGCAACATTGATGGGTAAGGAAGAAAAAGTGGTCAGCCAAGATGAGGGTGATTTATGGCATAGGATATTGGGCCATCTACACCATGGAGCTTTGAAGGTCATGCAATATATTTATACAGGGCTTCCAAAGGGTTATCTTGCACAGATAGACACATGAAAGGGATGTACCATGGGGAAGTGTGAGAAATCCATGCGATTTTACCTTGAGAGGTATCTGGTTTTGTATGCATATGAGGAACTCTTGGTTCCAAAGAATGAACCTCAATATGTAGAGAAACCACATGCGGAGGATCATGGAGTGGAAAAAATGACTCAAGAAGAGAAATTTCAGCCATATGGGCAGAGGGAGTACATGCAGCTATACCTCTAGGTGTGAGGTGGGGCAATGTGAAAAATTAATCCCAAGAAGAAATTTGGGTAGGGTCCTAGAGATGGTGCATATCATGGATCGAACCTAGCTATGAGGAGCCCATAGCGAAGTAGTAGCAAGAAGGTTCTGTTATATTGATGCTTTCAGATGTTTGGAAGACATAAATCAGAGTGACATGTGTCAGATATAGGAGCGCAGATCAAAGTTGGTAGCAGTGTAGAGTGCATGGATGCAGATGCCAAAAACTTAGAGAGTCCAATAGACATGTGCAGTAGCTAGCAGCAGTCAGAAGACTCTGATGACAAATGCATTATACTGATTTAGTTGTTTGGAGGCTATTCAATTTTTGAAGTGTTGCATGTGTGAGAAACACTTGAGAAGTGTTACATGAAAGAGTTACATATGTGAGAAACACTAGAGAAGTGTTACATGCAAGATTTTATTTTTCATGCAAGAGTTTCATGTCGCATACAAGTACATTCCTTTCTTGTTGAGAGGGAATGTTGAATTTTGCAATAAGAAACAATGAAATTAGAATCCAGAAACAACATGACAACACCTACACTAGTGTGGGACCACAGGTCATGTAGTGATGGGTCCTTGTTACAGGTCAAAATACCTCCTCATCAGCTCAGAGGAGAAGACAACTATGGAAGGAATACAAAGACCTAAATTAAACCTATTTCTACCAAGGTAATGCCTCTCTATAACAACACAAGAGCGTTATAACACAGCTGATCAGTGAATGGGCCACGTTAGTGGCCAGGGAAATGATCTGTTTACACTAGAGGGCAACGTTACCCGTGTTTTAAGTATGAAATGGGAAAAACCTGCGGAGAATGATTTGAATCTCCAGCTTTTTCTCACAATAGAGTCAGTACAAAAAGGAAACTGCAAAGCACTGATATTTTATTGGGCCTTGCCATAAAAAACTGAAATCTCAAAGAAGGCAAAAGCATGGAGGTTGGAGAAACATCTTGGTTTTTTCTATTCAGAACTGGTGGAAATAGGAGGGCAATGATTGCTCTCTCCATCTCCTATAAAATGGAGTTGAAGGCTCTTTGTTCAGGGTCGAAGGATTGCTAAAGTTTTTGCATACTTGTGAAGTAGAGATCATTGTTGTAGTGTGAAGGTCAAAGGTCAAAGAGGTTCATTGAGAACTTGTTGATCAAGACATCACCACTTTGAGAGATAGAGAGATTGGAAGGCTGAGGAGGGCTTGGTGAAACCGACGGTTGTAATCCTTCTTTTTATAAATCAATAGAACTGTATCTGTTTTGTCCATTCTGCTGGGGAGTTTCCCCATAGTTTCCGAACTATTTCTTCCCTCCTTTCTTCTTTCCTCTATTCACTGACCCTTTCGACCAGTTTTTATGCCCAGTAGACATTTCAAAGCTCGCAGAGTTCAATCCTATTTCTGTTTGACCATCTGAAGAACTTTACCCTGGCTAACACTACCTCTTTAGGTTTTCCAGTGCGTTATAACACTTTCTCTACTTTAATACAGTGTGTTAGTCTCTGGATTAATGCTTTCTTTACTCAGAGGCAGTGTGTTACTTAGCCAAAACTTGTTGTTCACTGCTGTGATTATTTTTTAGTTGTAGAGTTTTTTTGCCATCAATATCTCTCCTTGATTGAATCCCTGTGCTTTTTTACTAAGCTGGCATTTCTATTTGTTTACTCTTGTTTGAAAAGTTAGTGTCAAAAGCATTTACTTTTTAGAAAAGAATTTTTACTTTTATTTTTCTGCATCTAGTTGAGTTTATTCTGAAAATTTTAGTTCATATACTGTTAAGAAGAGGTAGATAGAAGTCTGAATCTTTAAAGTTGAACTGTGCTATTTGAATGTTAGTGCATGGATGTTGAAAAGAAACCTCTCCTTGTAGAAATACTCTTCATCAAATTGAATATTTAGAGCATATTTTGCATGGTTTCTTGAGTCAGAGTCTCATCACATTTCATACGTCCACTCCCCCTCCAAAAGACTAATAATCAAGTACACTAAGAATCAAGCGATAATAAAATCAATCACATTACTGTTTTTTGAGCTCACACAAATAGTAGTTCAGGCTAGGATCTTGGGTTAGGAAAGTGAGAAAATCGCCCAAGATCTCAAAACTTGAAACTAGAGTCATTAACAAGTGAAATCCTACTGCACTCATATTATCAGGACCGTTCCTTTACCAGAGCTCAGCATGAGACAACACTTGGGTGCACAAGAAGGTAGCCCGCCTTCGACAGCATCTGGTGGGTGTGCTATATATTGGGGTTCCCTTCGGGGATGTCGAAACTAGATCTGGGATCTAGGTATTCTGCCCATATAGCACGCTATCCTTGACCGTGGGCCCCCCTGATGATGTCTGTGATTTGAGGTATCTTTAGTGGCCATACTTTTTAGGGACTTACACAAGGTGACTGGGACGGGTTGTCCTGGTACCTGAAACAAATGGACCCACTCTGTCTTCAGTCTTTAGGAGGGTACTTGTCTTCACGAGAGTGCTTACACCTATCGTCTGAGGTTCGGGTGAAGCTCTAGAGTGACCATAGCTGTACTTTTGACCAACCCTCTTTGTATACTATTTTGATACTGGATTTCATCACCAGGAAATGGTAGTACTCAGATAGGGCACCCTATTATGGCTGCTTGCTGATTGATTTTAGAGAGTCCTTTTTTTTAGGTGTGTGGTTACTGTCATTGAGACTTTATAATACATGACAATTTATTAAAATTTGTTAAAAATAAACAGGTCACCGTGGCGTCCTCTGACCCACGCCGTCTGTCTCAACGACAACAAGGTCTACCTCCTCTAACTATTGAGGAAGAACTGAACCTTGGTGAACCCGTGCCTTCTGTGGAAGAGCAGTCTCCACTGACAAATCTTGATTTTCACCTAGCCTCATATCATACGGAATTTCCGGAGGACCCTTTCACGGAAGGGGTTGTATCGCATTACAATCCTCCACTCACTGATCTGTTAGGGCCTGTGATAGTTTAGATTCCACCACACCAAGATATGTCTTCAGCTGCACAAACATCCATTTCACCACCAACATCCACAGGGTCGATGCCAATGGCAACCATCACAGGTTTTCCACCATCCTCCCCGCTGGTGGTCAGTTCTATGACATTACTTGGTAACCCCAGTAGTCAACATATACCTAAACACAACCCGATGGTCATCACAACTGTCAGTTTCTCACTGAATACTTCGAGATCTACTCCTACCCTGACCACGTTGGGACCCATGGTTGCTCCTCCCACGAGTGTGACTACTTCAGTGCCTTTTATCAACACTTTCGGTTGGAACCCTCTACTGAGTTAGAACCCCTTGGCCACTATACCAGGGAGCAGTGTCACCAGCACGCAGGTAGCAGGGAACATTTCACTTCCCCTTCAATGCTTAGGAAAAATGGGACAACCTATTTTCAATACTATTCCCTTAAGTGGTTCAAATATAGGTGTAGGGTCTATGCCATTGCCAAACTATGCAAGTAGTAGCATGCCTTCGGGAAACTCTATTGCATCCATTTGGACTAACCAACACCAAACTCCATCTGGAATGGGAGGGCACTTTTATACTGGGGGCAATCAACCATTTGCCCCACAATACAATATGCCCTATGGACAGCAACTGTATGTCCCTACTCCTCCACCTATAGGAATTTTTTACCAAATTCCTACTTATCCTCCTGGTAACACATTGATGGGTGGACCCTATGGTCTAAGTAGTCAGCCCATACTGCCTTGGTTAGATTCGGGGAAAATCCACAATTTCCATTTTTGGCAGCTTTGGACATCCCCGATATCCATAAAATGACTAATGATCCCATCAATCACAACCCGCTCTGGCCTCCAGTACCGCATAATATTCATTCTGACATCCCAAAATTCGACGGGAAACAAGGGGATGACCCAGCCACACACATCACTACCTTTCATCTATGGTCTATATCCAATTCCATGGTGGATGATAGTGTCCGGCTTTAACTGTTTCCCCGCACACTTACAGGCAATGCTGCCAAGTGGTACATTGAATTTCCACACGCCGCCATCAATACGTTTGGTGCTTTAGCGACGGAGTTTCTAAAGAACTTCCAATTACCAATTAGATTCGAAACCAAAATGGAACTGTTAACCTCACTGTGCCAAGACACTGCCCCCCACATCTCCAATCACATTCATGAATGGAGACATAGGAGGAGGCTAGTCAAAGCGCCAATTCTGGATCATCTCTTAGCCAATTAGTTTTGTAAGTCTCTCTTACCCCACATCTCTAAAGAAATTGGCCTTTCCGGTGCGGTTACAGAAGATCAATGCATTTGTCATGCCTAGCATTTGGATTTAATCTATTCACAATTTGGCACGCTATATGATTTTCTCCCCAATGCCCCTGGTAACCCAAATCCTCTGGCTACTCAGAAAACCAGAGCTCATGCCAATGGTCTCGTTGGCACGATCTCTGGTGTAGCCACAAAACAGTCTCGGGGGCAAGCCTCCCAGCCATCGTCGGTTGCCACCGCCCCTCACCAAACGACTACTCTTCATATCGCTGAGGTAAATTATGTGCAAACCTCACAAAAACCTAGAGGGAAAAATAAGAAGAACAAGAAAAAGACATCTTCTTTGGAAGAGCAGTCAGACAATCAGAATAACCCTAATTAGAAAAACGCTGCTAAAAATGAAAAAGGGAAGGATAAACCCATGAAATTTCCTTGCATGATCTGTGCGGAGGACCACTTGACATACAAATGTCCTCGGCTGCAGGAATGCAATGATTTTATTTCCAACAAGGATTCTGGGTGAACACCTGTCGTTCTTCATAATCCTTTCCCTAATCAACAGCAGCAAAATCAACACATGGTTGATAATCCGCCACAACCCCATCAACGGGGAAATGGTGGTTCACATCCTTCCAGCGAAGGACCATCCGCCATTTATGGCATTGAGAGTGTTGAACTTCAAACTCGAGCCAAGCTTTATGGAAATCCTACCATAGATGCTCAAGAACCTGGTACTAGTTCAAACCCACCGCCGCCCAACGATTTGCATATCGAACGGCCTATTGCTGACCCCATGATTTGTCCCCCCAAAGGGACACTTCGATGCAAGACTCATAACACCTCTGGACGTGCAGCCCAAAAATACAAAATTGTAGAAGATTTGGTGTAGGCACCATCAGCTATGTCTGCTCTCGAAGTATTACAAACCTGTCCAACACAAAGGAAAGCCTTGCTTTCAGCCATTGGTGGAATAGACCCCTAGGATTCCATGCTAGCTATCTTTGATATGGAAAAGTCTAAACCTCGCCTCTCGCACCAAATCGCATTCCAGGTGTAGGTTGTGTCGAAAGGGAGACCAATCCATCGCACTATCATAGACGAAGGTGCTTCGACCTGCGTTATGTCACAAGCTTGCTGGCTCAATTTAGGTTCTCCTACCTTAACACCGCTGTCGAATTCCATCAAAACTTTCGATGGCCACACATTCTACCCAAAAGGATACCTTGCTAGCTTTCCCATCACTCTGAGTGGGAAAATGGTAAAAATGGACGTTGAAGTCGTAGAGCGCCATCTTGACTATAATCTATTGCTTGGTCGCAGTTGGTCTTATGCCATGACTCCCATTGTGTCTTCGGTCTTCTGACTCATCCTATTTCCATTGGATGGGAAAATAGTCACGGTGGATCAGCTATCCTTCTGCACCCCTGATTATGCCATGTTACCAAGTAGCACTGTACCCCTAATAGAAGGCTTTCCTGACTCTTACGTCAGTATCAGTACCGGTCTTCTGAAGGCATCTTCCCTAGTGGGTTGTTTTCCTCTCCCGCCGCCACAGATCCCAAACACAGTTGCAATGATATCCACCACTTTGGATGGCTCTATCGACCCATGGATCATCCCGGCACCTTCAGACATTGATTCCTACGGAGATCAGATGCCACTCTCACCGGCTGAGTTGGCTTACCAAGCCATCCAAATCACAGCTGAACCCTCCACTGCTATGGTTTTGACCAAAGGTACAAACCTCCCTCCCATCATAGTTCTCTCTAAGGATCGCCTCAATGAAGTCTGGCCTATAGAAGAAGCTATTCGAGAGATCATGTCTTTAGAAGAATGACCTTGGGAAGAGTTTCACCATCGCACTTCGATGATTGACTTGGACATGATAAAAACTGAAATCCCATCCTTTGACCCACCTGAGATGGTTCCCTCCGCTTACACGACTGTTCAAACTATTGATTCAGAAGGGAACATGGGTAATATTTCTAAGACAATGCTCATTGATATCTTGGTCAAAACAGGTATCATGGAAAATATTCAGATTGGAGCCGGTTGCAATCCAGAGGAAATTTCACGCTTCACAACCCTTTTCAAGGAATTTCGCGATGTTTTTGCTTGGTATTATGACGAAATTCCTGGCATAGACCCATCTATCATCGAGCACAAAATCAAGATTTATGACAATGCCAAACAAATTTGGCAACGACTCAGACCTGTCCACCTGCGCAAAGCAGCCGCCATCAAAATTGAGGTAGAAAAACTTTTAAACGCTGGTTTGATCTATCCCGTTCCTTTGACAGAATGGGTTTCCAATCCGGTTCCCGTCGATAAAAAACAAGGCACCATTAGAGTTTGTGTTGATTATCATGATCTGAACGCTGCTTGTCCCAAGGAAAATTATCCTACACCATTCATAGATCAGATTCTCGACGATTGTGCCGGATGCGAATCTTTTTCCTTCATGGATGGATTCTTGGGCTTTAACCAGATTGCAATTAAAAAAGATGACCAGCATAAAACTGCCTTCATCTGTCCTTGGGGCACATTTGCGTATCGTAAACTCCCATTAGGTCTGAAGAATGCTGGAGCAACTTTTCAGTGGGCTATGGACTATGCTTTTCATGACATTCAACATATTTTTCAGGCTTACTTGGATGACCTTCCAGCCCATTCCAAGAAACAACCTGATCACCTCGCTCATCTGAAAGAAATTTTTTCTACATTAGGGGAATTTTGAGGTCTAAAATGGGCCTCCTAAGGAAATTATAAAATAATAGTGGAAAAAATTTAATAAGATTTGATGACATCATCAAATTTTAGAGGGAAAAATGAAAAAACTACTTTTTCAATTCATATTTTCAACTTATCTCCCAAAGTTTTTACTCAAATTTCGAGCGGGAGTACTCGTTGGATGTGGAATTTAATTCCCCATCCAAGGAGTACCCATGTTGCATACTTTCGATGGGTCCTACTACACGAAAAATGAGAAATACATAAAAAAACGTGATTACAATCACATTTTTTTTATGTATTTCTCATTTTTCATGTAGAAGAGTTCATCGAAAGTATGCAACATGGGTACTCCTTGATGAGGAATTAAATTCCGCATCCAACGAGTACTCCCGCTCGAAATTTGAGTAAAAATTTCGGGAGATAAGTTTAAAATACGAGTTGAAAAAGTAGTTTTATTATTTTATTATTTTTTAATATTTTTACTTTTTTACTCCAAAAATGGTGAATCATCCATTATGGATGACATCATCATCTTGAATCCTATTGGTTGTTATAAATTTTATTTTTGTTGTACATTTTTCTTATGAGGCCCATTTTAGACCTCAAAATTCCCCTAATGGGTGTAGATTCTACAATATATGTTTGAATCCTCATAAATGCATATTTATGGTCAAGTCCAGACGTCTGTTAGGTTTCATTTTCTCCAAGCATGGGATTAGGGTTGATCCTGATAAGGTTAAGGTGATTGTTGAATTTCTGACATCACAATCCATCCTTCAACTCCAACGTTTGCAAGAGAAGGCAAAATTTTTACGTCGATTCATCGTTAACTATGCCGAGATGACAAAAGGATTTATGTGATTATTGAAGAAAGGAACACTATCCTTGTGGGATGACAAATCTCAATGGTCATTTGATGCTTTAAAACATGCACTTGTTTCAGCCCCACTCCTTAGTGCCCCCGACTACTCACACGACTTTCTCCTCTACCTGGCAGCCTCACTATCCTTACTTGGAATGGTTCTGGTTCAAGTTCACAGTGACGACAGTGAACATGTGATATACTATTTGTCAAAAGGTCTAATCATACTGGAATTACATTATTCACATGTGGAAAAACTTTCTTTGGCGGTAGTTTTCGCTGTCACCCGACTTCGACATTATATATTGCTGCAACAGACTATGGTTATTGCTTTGGAGAACCCCATGTGACATATCTTGTCTAGACAAATTATTGGAGGAAAATATTCCAAATGGATCATCATCCTCCAACAATTTGATTTGGTCTTCACAGCTGCCAAAGAAAAGAAATCCCTCGTCTTTGCCGAATTATTATCGGACCTTCCCATAATCGACCCAGTAGAAGTAGCTCATGATCCATCTCCTGATGAATCTGTATACTTGGTTGATTCTTTGGACCCATGGTATGGAGAAATTTTTGTCTACCTACAAACCCAACGCTTTCGCCCAACTCTCACGTCCGACGACCGTCGTCGTATCCGCCACCAGGCAAAGCACTATCTCGTGCTAAACGATACACTATATCATCGTGGGGTTGATACTATTCTCTGACATTGTCTCACTTTCAATGAGGCGGAACGTGTTTTGAATGACTGCCACGTAGGGGCATGCGGTGGTCATCTTTCGGGCATAGCTACTGCCAAAAAAATCTTACGCGCAGGTTACTATTGGCCCACGTTGTTTAAAGACTGCATTGCAACGGTCCAGAAGTGCCATCCATGTCAAATTTTCACAAAGAAAATGCGCGCTCATCCTACCCCCCTTCATCCGGTTATCTCCATTGGTCCTTTCGCTAAATGGGGAATTAACTTCGTCACCTGCAATCCCACTTCGCAAAATGGACATAACTACATCATGGTTGCGGTCGATTATTTTACAAAATGGGCATAAGCCATTCCCACTTTCAAGGCCGATGGCGAAACCACCATTCTCTTCCTATTCAATCAGGTAATTTGTCGGTTCGGCGTACCACTATCAATTGTCATAGATCATGGATCCCATTTTTTGAATCATATGATGACCGAATTAACATCCATGCTAGGTTTCCATCAAGATCAATCTTCGTCTTATTATCCTCAAGCTAATGGCCAAGTTGAAGCCGTAAATGGCATCCTCAAAACCATGATTCATCGATTGGTCAGAAATCATAAAACCACATGGCATCAGAATTTGTATTTCGCATTATGGGCATACCGAACGTTAGTCAAAACTGCCACAGGTTTCACACCATTCCAACTTGCATTCGGCCTGGAGGCAGTACTTCCAATCGAGTGCGAAATTCCATCGCTCAAACTCGTTGTTGAACTCTTGCCTGGCACCACCTCCATAGAAGAGCGCTTGCTCTCACTCGATCATTTGGATGAAACTCGTCGAGATGCTACACTAGCACTCGAAGCTCACCAGCGCCGAGTCAAAGCTCAATACGACAAATCTATCAAGCCTCGTTCTTTCCAAGAGGGCGATCTTATTCTACTTTACGATCAGAAACATGACCTCTTGGGGGTAGGAACACTCCAACCATTATGGCTTGGTCCTTACATCGTCACTAAAGTCCTCTCAAAAAGGGATTACGAACTTCAGGACTGTAATGGAATTCCACTCACAGAGCCCCGCAACAGGCTCTATCTAAGGAAGTATTTTGCCTAGTTTTGCACTAGGCATATGCTTTGTAATTTTATGTATATAAGTTTTGCCTATTGTTTTGATGCTTCTGGATTTTTTTTGGTTTTCAAGGTGTTTTTCTCATGTATAATCTTTTTCTTTCACATAGATGCCGTCACTCCCCTTATCATACGTCGGATATGCGGACGGTGCTAGTCGTCACAGTAGACGCATTGCTTCAGCTGCTTGGGTTCTCTACACTCCTGAGTCGGACCTTCTTGGTTCTGAGGGAATCTTCCTGGGTAGCGCCACCAATAATGTTGCCGAGTACATGTCAGTGATCCAACTCCTCACGGAAAAAACATCTCGTGACATCTCCAATTTAGTGGTGAGGTTAGATTCCCAACTCATCATTATGCAGTTAAACAATCATTACCGTGTCCGTCATCCTGTGTTGTTACATTATTTTTTAAGGGTAAGAATTTTAGAACATCATTTTCAAACAATCACATTTGAGCACGTTTCTAGAGAATTTAATGCATTAGCCGATTCTTTGGCAAATTATGTGTTAGATTGGCATTGGACCTGACGGACAACTTTGTCACACCAGTCAAACACCTGAGGCTACATATAGTCCAAGGCTAGGAGCACCTGGGCCTTGGTGGCCACATGATAACTCTTCACACCTTCCAAGCGAACAATCATCCATAAGATAGACCTCAATGGTCTCAAAGCCACCTGTGCGATCGGTACCCGGTTGCTCACAGCCTGAGTGTCACGTATGCAATGTGCACGAATCAAATCAGCAGTGGAACGTGGGTCAGCTCTGGACCTCGTCAAGTTGGGCCTCGGCCCACGGCATGATAGGCTGGTCAAAAGGTACACATCATCATTTTCTATTGAGAACTCATTTCCCTCAATCTGAAAGACATGGTGTTGTTCGTCCCATTGCTGGATTAGCCACCTTAGGAGGTCCTCTTGACCCCTCATCAGTTCTAAGTGGACATATTTTAGCAATCCACATCTGCGAAGAGCCATCAAGCTTGCAACATCCGTCACCATCTCTTGTTCTTCCCATTCATGTTCTCTCTCTCACCAGATACTAATTATTAATAGCTGAATACCTGCAAATGTAATGTTTTCAACTGATCAAAACTTACCTGGACCACTTCAAAATAGTAAAAAACGAGTTGCTAAAAAACACGGTGCGCCTAACGCTGGCCCTAGTATAAAACAGAGTGTGCTAATGCAGCTGTAACACTAATGGCCCGCGTTAGGCGCAAGAATTTTTTAGGGCCTCACAAATTTTCCATTTTGAACTAGAAAAAGGTAACAAAAAGACAATTAAATGATAGCAGGAGGTTCTAGCTCTTACCTGGATCTCGCGGGAAGGAAAACTGTTGCCCGGATTGACCGTAATTGTCAGCTAAAGATTTCACCCCTTTTCACCCCAGAGCTTCTTCACAGCACTCCAAACAGTGAAAATGAAGGCCTTTCGACCTTATTATAGCCAATTTTGGGGCATGACTCTCTTAAGCTAGTCGAAAAAAGTCGTGAATTCTTGCTGCACATGTGTTGCAACTCTTGAGATTTGGTACTGATGTTCTGATGAGTGATCAAGATTTATGTGCAGAAATGCTCATGTTTTATCGAGCATTCTTTTTACGATATTTTTCTTGCTCGTTAATCCGAAAAACCCCAAGTTGACTTTGTCGGGCTCGTTAAACTACCACGACAAAGAGTAAGGAGCCATTCTTTTCCTCTTTTTCAAATCTCTTTAAATTGAAAAAGTAACCGAGTTTTCTCCGCGTGACTCATTAAAATTTCATGGAGGTAATCGAGTTTTCTCCGCGTGACTCGTTAAAATTCCATGGAGGGCACCGAGTTTTTATTTGTTGGACTCGTTAAAATTTCACAAAGAGTACTGAGTTTACTCTGTCTCCTCATACTCATAACAAAATGAGGTAGAAGTCCATCGAACATAGATTTCTCACTTTTCCGGCTTTGATGGACTGACTTACGGAAAATGAACTGTTTCGGACTTACTATTCTCCCTTTGTCATGCCTGGTTATCAAGACATGACAAAGGTACCCCAATGGAGTCATCTTTTATGATATTTTTCAGACTCTCTAAACATGAAAAATTCACCGATTTTACTCGTCTGGACTCGTTAAACCTAATCAGACGGGGCACAAAGTTGTCTTTTATGATATTTTTTCAGACTCTCTAAATATGAAAAATTCACCGAGTTTACTCGTATGGACTCATTAAACTTAATCAGACGGGGAAAAATTTGGACAAAATGGATACTACCTCTGTTACATTTCAAAAAGGTCGATTTGGCAGCGAAATTCTTGAACATGGCACTTCCCAGAAAACTCTTTCGCAGTTAGCCGAACCCTACCATATATGAGTATTAGCCTTCATCTCTCAGTGTCCCTGCACCGGTAAAATCCTAACACACTCTTTGGTGTTCATCAAGCTTCAGTTGCCTAGTACCCTGCTACAGTGCCTTCTATTGTTCAAGAATATCTCGCTATATACTGCTCCTGTTATCAACCAAACCGCTCATTATGCCAGAAATTATTTATCATCCAACATCCCCATTTACTCTTCATTATCTAAATCATAAACAAAATAAGTTGGCTTCCATTTTGTGTTGACTGATGTAGGACGCCTCAGTGCGTACCTTTCAACAGATCTCTTCCTATCAACTTCAACATCTTATCTAGGAAGTTGATCCAGAAACCCATTAGTACTCGGATACTTGCAGACATCGGTGGCAGGTAGTCTTGTGTTTGATCAGGGGTCTTCATCATTCGCTCCTGGTCGAATGATTCTATGAGTGCTCGACTTCAACTCATTTTATTCACACTCGCTAGATTGTACTGTGCATCTTAGGGACCATCATCATTATCGGTGGCCACCTTCGCGTCTGTTAACAGTTTTCATTATCGACTGGTAATCAGACGATTTCTCACATGTTTGATGATAGCTCCTTCATTCACATGTTGAGGAATATTTAGTTTAAGTGAATCGGTGGTCAAGACCTTGGGGCAAAGGTTACATCATTAAAGTTGTGTTCCCTTCCCCAAGTTGCGATATTGTTTATGGAGACAACTTCTTCAGCCTGATCTTGTTATGACAGACACTTCCCACATTGTGCTTATTGATGGACAGATTGTTCATATCTCTATTCTAGATAAATCATATTGTTTAAGCTACTGAGCATGGGAATGCCTGACTCAAGGAAGATACTATATTTTCTGACATATGTTGTTGTTTCAGGTTTTCCTCAGTCTTTCAATGGCTATATCTCTACTAAACACATTGTAAAGTATTTCGGCCATCGTCTTCATCTCTGACCTCACACTTTAGGGGGCATCTATTACAGTTCAAAATACCTCCTCATCAGCTCAGAGGAGAAGACAAATATGGAAGGAATACAAAGACCTAAATTAAACCTATTTATGCCAAGGTAACGCCTCTCTATAACAACACAAGAGCGTTATAACGCAACTGATCAGTTAATGGGCTGCGTTAGTGGCTAGGGCAACGCTTTGTTTACACTAGAGGGGAGCATTACCTATGTTTTAAGTTTGAAACGGGAAAAGCCTGCGGAGAATGATTTGAATCTCCAGCGTTTTCTCACAAGAGAGTCAGTCAGAAAAGGAAACTGCAAAGCACTGATCTTTTATTGGGCCTTGCCATAAAAAAACTAAACTCTCAAAGAAGGAAAAAGAATGGAGGTTGGAGAAACATGGTTTTTTCTATTCAGAACTGGTGGAAAGAGAAGGGCAATGATTGCTCTCTCCATCTCCTATAAAATGGAGTTGAAGGCTCTTTGTTCAAGGTGGAAGGATTGCTAAAGTTTTTGCATACTTGTGAAGTAGAGATCATTGTTGTAGTGTGAAGGTCAAAGGTCAAAGAGGTTCATCGAGAACTTGTTGATCAAGACATCACCACTTTGAGAGATAGAGAGATTGGAAGGCTGAGGAGGTCTTGGTGCAATCGACGGTTGTAATCCTCCTTTTTATAAATCAATAGAATTGTATCTGTTTTGTCCATTCTATGCGTTGATATCGTCATTATTATTTAATCACTTATATAGCATGAGATGAATGGCTTAGATGTGCATAGTTTAAATGTTTATTATATATTGGATTAATTGATAAGAAATATATGTTATAGTAGAGATTACATGGGTGATTTAATTGATTGCAGGATCAATATTTGGAGTGGGTGAAGGAGAACTCCTGCTTCGCTGCCTAGTTCTCTCCAAGAGATTCCAAGATCATTAAAGAGGTAATATTATATCTCATTCTATCAAGTTGTTTTAAGTTAATATGAACATGTATATGCCGTCTTTGTGAACTATACAACTAATCTTACCATCTGCCTCGGGCACCGGAAAACCCTGAGAGGGATATACGATAACCAACAACCCAAGCATTTTACCCTATAGCAGTCCTAGAGATACATTAGTGTGAAATTCAATTTATTTAATAAATTGGAACTGTGTCTAATTTAATTATCCCTCAATTAAATTGGACAATAAATTGTAATATTATCTCATAGACACTTGTAATAGTTAACTAAGTGTGATAGAATCAGTTAGCTCATGAATTTCGAGTTGAGGGTGGTTGGTGAGGCATGCAGAGTGATTCTATGTGTTTTAGGGTTCAAGTTGTAGTTAAGTGCATGAGTTTAATGCATGAGAAATCAGTTAACTCAGTTAAGTGAGTTAAAGTCGGTTTAACTAATTGTAACTATTCGTTGCACTAGTAAGAGGTCAAGTGAATTAAATCAAATTTAATTCACATGCAGTGATATACCATGCAGCTGATGATTTACTATTAATAGTTGCATGCATGTTAGTTCCAGTGGAGACCCAGTTGAGACAAAGGTTAAAGGGAAGTTGACTATCAATTGTGTTATTATCAAAATACCCTAATGCAGTTAAAACACCACAAGATTTCCCATGATACTCGCACTGTTGAGAAAGGCCGAAATTCCTAAGGAATAGGGATTGAATTCCTCATGAATTGCGTGAGCAAGGTAGGCTGAAGACATGCTGAGAATTGGCTAAGTGTTGGCCCGATTTTTTTGAATTAGTGTGAGAGGATTAGCAGAGTGCAGGAGACTCTTGTGAGAAGTGTGAATTGTAATTGTTTCATGATTCTTTGGGGAATATACAATAGAAGATAGAGGGGTTTTGAGTAGTAAGCTTTCCCCGAGAAAGAATATGTGTTTTGGTTTGATTTTATTCTTTATTTACTTCTTGTGATTGGCGATCGTGTTTATTTTCTGCAATTGATTTGTAGAAGGAGTCAATATCTTACTTTAGCATATCGCATGATCAAATTGAATCCATTGATATACATATTGTTTATATAATTTCTACATGGTCATGTGTTTACAAGAGACATTATTGAACCCACTAGCTGGCGATAAATGGTAGCATCCATTTTCTCATCTGAAGTGGCCTCCTCCTTCCTCGGGTTAGTCGCTATAGGTGTATCCATGGGTTTGTAACTCTCCATGCAGAATCTCTGTAGTATATCATTTGCATACTTATCTTGTATTGGAATGGGGTCTCCTAACAAGCTGCGAAACTAGTCCATTTTTGATATTTTTTATTATATTTAATCTAGCGGAGGGGTTTTGGGGCGGGTCAAAGCCCCGAAAGCATTGTAATGGGTGAAAGGGTAAACTAGGGGTCTGAAAACCATGGGTTTCAGACCATAAGAAAGTCTAGGATAGATTTTTATAAAGAGAGATGCATTTTTTATTGTAAAGGATAGGAAATGACAAGCTATTGATGAAATTTGTTGTTTAAGCTATTTGTTTGGGTTTGGGGAAAGGACTTCTGTTGGTTGTGTGCACGGAGATCCAAGTCCAGATGTGTGCAGACCCTACTACTGTGTGCGTAGGTTGGGAAGGGAATTGTAAGGAAGAATTGATGAATGAAAGAATGCGAAAGGTTGTTAGAGGACTGAATATATGAGTACTGTTGTGTGAATTATTGATAATTTCTGCGTTGTGCGTTTCTATCTTTTCGCTGCGAAAGATCTGTGTATTGCGTTCTTGGATCTAGATCTATTATGTTCTGTTTATGAAAATCTGTGCTAATGTTATAAAAGCATATAACTTTAGATATAGTGCGCATGGATGCGAATAGAGACTTGATTAAACCTGCGAAGGACAAGGTAGTTGGGGATTATAGGACCTAGCACAGCTATGCTTGCTTTACCCATCCTTTCTCAGGGTGCGGAAACCTAGTTCTAGCACCCACCCATACTACTTCGAGTGAGACTTTGACTTGCACAAGCAGGTCACTGCCGAAAGGGCCAGTAGTTTAGGGGTGTGTTGGCAAACCTTGCACACTGAACCTAGGTCAGGACCCCTCGAGCCAACAAATGGTTCCGTTGCTGGGACCGGAAGAAGTATGAAAGAGGAATCAGGTAATGACAAGAGAATACTAGAAACCTGAAAGAAAAGAGATCGAAGACTGGTTTGAAAGACAGATCCAGGAGTTTGCAGTAAAAGAAAATCGCAGTGAGAAGGTAACGGTGGAAAGGTGGAAAAATAGGAAAATCCTTACTGAAAGCTACGAAATATTCTTTGTAACCTTTGCGATCGAACTCCAAAAGTGGTTGGCCAGACTTGTATAATTCCAGAAGTGCTGGAAGGACGAGTGAGTCACTCAGTGGACCCCAAAGCTGATTGAGTAGCTGGAAAAAACTGATAATACTATCACACACATGGTAGGTCACTGGGTGGATAGTGTGCTAGGAGGATTTGTGACGGAATTTTCCATTGATCAGTTTTTATCATACTCTGAGGCCGAGCGGCGATTATTCAAAGGGTTTTGGGGAAAATTTCTAAGGATGTTACCATTGCTGATCAAGAAATTACTGTGCAAAAAGAGCATTCTGTGTAGTCATACTAACTGATGACCTCAGATATAGACGGGAGCGCGACATGCAGTGGTAAATACTATTGGACCAACCTTGACGAAGGGAGATCCACCTACGATCTGTTGCAGGAACCAGCTGCACAAGATCCTCTAGCTACATCACCACCGAGGCTGCATAAAGACTCTGTATGGACTACGCAGAATGTGGCGAGTGATACGGCAAAAAGGGCGCAACTATTGTTGGCATTCGAGGACACGACCCTGGACTGGTATATGCGGTATGTTGCCCAGAATGTGAGTACTTCTATTCAATATATTAAGGATGCTTTGAAGCACCAGTTCAAGAAGCCGAAATCTTACTCCTAGTTGGTAGAAGAAGTGAAGGACTTCAAACAAGGTGCGTCTGAGTCAGTATGGGAGGCTGATCAACGATTGAAGAAGGAAATCAGGCAAGGAGGATTTGAATATGATGATAGACATCATAAGGAATGGTTCATCACTATTTTGTTACCTCACCTATGCACGCCAATGAGTCATCAGACCTTTGAGTCGCAGGAGAAAGCTGTGGAAGTTGCTATGAAACTAGAGGCTGCCCCCTGAGAGGATATGTCATCAAGGGTACAAAAAATCCAGGAACAACTTGGGGCTATGCATATGGAGATACAGAACATGAAAAAAGAGCGAGGGAAGGATGGTTGCGCAGATCTCTGGTGCATACGATGCCGGGTGTCTGGCCATATGAAGGATTAGTGCCCTCTGCTGACAGATTACATGAAAGTAGGAGGACCTAGTCCGGTACGCCCAAGGGCAAGTAGGGAATTCGTCCTGTTATGACCAGGGTCAAGCAGACCTGCACTATGGTGTGATGATTTTCGGGTAGCAGGACTACATGATACAAACCATTGCCCTCGCCTAGCTGCGTATGTCCCAGAACTAAAGAAATAATGGTGCCGATTCTGCCGATCAGTGGGACATGACGAGCAGAACTTTCATACTTATGACTTAATGATGGATCGTGGGAACTTATATAGGGTGAAATCGGACCCTGCATCACCAAGAATTTCTGCACACTTTAGAGGATCACCAGCCTGAGGCAGAGGAGGTCGGGGAGGAAGTGCAGGACGAGGACGTGGGCATCTAATTTGTTATAACTATGGAAAAATAGGGCACTTTGTCAGAGAATTCCCAAATCCCACCAAGCCATCATGAAAATACTGTAGGAAGTTGGACCATGAGGTAGAGGACTACCCAATTTTAATAGCCAAGATGCAGGAAAAGTGGCCCACCCCTACGCAGAATGTGCAAACAGTTAAAACCGAGCTAAGAAAGGTGGATCCCTGTGTAAAAGTTATGACACGTAGTAGGCTGGTCACCCAGGGATAAAAAGAGGAGCTTACCTCCCGGGAAGGAGTGCCTTTCAAAGAAAAAACACCACTGGCAGTCCCCACGCAGTCGCCGATGCAACCTCAGATAGAGGAAGGGGTTGATCCATTTTTAAAGGCATGTCTAAAGCTACTGCGAAGTCCGCAGGCTGTAGGAAATCTCCAAGCACTACTGCATGCTTGCGCAATTTGGTTGAATTTGACCCCTGAGACCAAGGATGTACACAAACTATATAGCCATAAAAAGCTCACTGGACGAGAGATGCGATTGACTGCGCATATTGGTGACTACGAGATGGATCATGTTATCTTAGATCTGGGGTCAGATGCGAATGTATTACCAAAGCATACATGGTAATGAATGGGAGAACCTAAATTAGAATGGTCCACCATCCAGCTGCAAATGGACAATCAATAGAAAATCATCCCTCTATGGAGGTTACCAAAAGTCATGGTTGACATCGCATAGAAATTGTGGAAGATACGGATCCCTACCATGCGCTCCTTGGAATGGATTGGGAAATTGACATGGGGGGTGTAATCAATCTCAAGAAGTGTAGCATGGTGTTTGAATGCAAAGGTATGTGTGTCATAGTATCACTAGATCCAGAAGAAGGTGCGCGGTATACAGATCCAGCCTATGAGGAGGAGGAATTAGATCACATTTATAGATTAACGACGCAGGATGAAGATCGGGTTAACCCCATGGATGAAGGAATGCTCTACTGGGAAAAAGACAGTGAATGTTTTTCTGACTCTGATGAAGAGTTGGAAAATTGGAAAGGCTGATTGCATGAGGTTTCGGCGCTTCGATGTCTTCAGACCGTCAGGAATTTTTGCCACATTTATACCATGGAAAGAAACCTGCCCTGCCAAGAGGATGCAAATGACAGTCAACATATGGTTGAACCTAATATACCCACAGAATGCAGGCTAGGGGCACTGTCATTAACACTACACAGAGCACCTACGTAAGGACCGATATTCTTCACTCAGGAGAAGTATTGGAGAAAGGTGATCTTGTGCATAGGGACCCCAGTTGCCAAATGGACTCTGAGGTCAGTCGACCTACGCGGATACTTGCTGACATACAACACTCAAGGGTGCAATCGAACCTTGCATGGACAGGCTTGCTAGGGTACCGCTAACCTAGGCATGCTTTGGGTTATAGGCCTGCTTGGACCCATGTGTAATTTGAATAATTTGTGGATGCCTCAAGTAATAAATGGCACAAGGATGCGTGATGAAGCCCTATCATGCAAGGATTTCCTGACCAAGGGCAAAGCACATGGCTCAAAAATACTGATGGCCAACTTGCAGACACACCTCGCATCGACCTTCATTCAGGGTACGCGAACGACATGCAGGTGTCATCCATGGTCTGACATTCCATTGAAACGACCTCAGGCACAAAGGATGACCATCAATACATCATGATTTAATAAATAAGGGATCTTACAAGTATGCACAATCGACAGCAGATCATCAATGCAGCCATTTATGGTAAGAGTGATCCACCTGATCAATGGTTAGTCTCACGAATGGGCTACTCCACCATTAAATATCTCCAGACGATGTGTGGTTGGCTGGATCACTTCACACCAGGCTATTTATTCACTCTACAACATGCTCCTGCTATCTGCGTACTATTTTTTTTCGCTCTTTATCATTCTCTGGGATGCCCGTTTTCTTATTGCTAAGATGGATCCTAACTCATCGAAGGACCTGGTCTCAGGCTACTCAGTACCTGTAGATATCATCTTAAGAGAGTCTGGGAATGCTGAGTGTAGTCACAGGGGTGAGCGTTGGCTCCCGAAAGAAAGGATTGTCCACGAGCCATGCACAGAAGGAGCGCCGCAATACAGGGACATGCTGCGGCTTCTCCGAAATTCCAAAACACAGCCCCGCCGAAGAAATGTGTGTTCCCTCCCTCGAATTTCCTTCATAAATGATCCTGATCCAACTACGGAGGACATCCAAGTTGATTTAGCGCAACTATCTCGCATAGAGCTACAAGGACTAAACACCAGAATGTTGCGCGAAGTTCGCCACCATGACTGGGCCAGGCAACAATAGTATGACATACCTCAGGAAGTACGGGACCAGCAGCTTGCCGTGGTCATAGAGGCAATGCAGATTATTCAAGAGCAGCTGACGCAGGGTGCACATTTGTTTGAGAAAAATACCCAACTCTGGATGGCCATCCAGCACCATTCCACGCTTCAGCATATCTAGATGGAATTACAGCAGGCGGAAGCTGCCCTGGACCAAGTCAGAGCCTCCTCACCCTCCACCGTCACTACGCAGCACCTAGCCATCTTGGATAGGATTGAGAATCTTCACCACAACAAGCATGTCACCCAAAAACGGTTGAAACCATGGGCAAACACCACACTCCAGCTCGCTGAAGATGCTCAATCTGCCACTGCGCGCCTCCACCAGCTGTTATAATGGGTTATCGCGGCTCTAGATGGCCTTGCCTCCCTGACACTAGTCAAAATTGTGCAACGAACTGTGGCCTAGAGTAAGGAAGTTCTCCCACCACTCCTCCACACTCTAGCTACCTTGCATGCGCAAATCGAAGCCGCACCACTGCAGTGACTCGGGACGAGTCACAAGATTGTGTTGGGGGACTGTTGGAACTGGGTCTCCTAACAAGCTACAAAATTGGTCCATTTTTTATATTTTTGATTATATTTAATCTAGCGGAGGGGTTTTGGGGTGGGTCAAAGCCCTGAAAGCATTATAATGGGTGAAAGGGTAAACTAGGGGTCCGAAAACCATGGGTTGCGGACCATAGGAAAGTCTAGGCTATATTGTTATAAATAGCGATGCATTTTGTATTGTAAAGGATAGGAAATGATGGGCTATTGATGTGATCTTTTGTTTAAGCTATCTGTTTGGGTTTGGGGAAAGGAATCCTACTGGCTGTGTGTGAGGAGATCCAAGTCCAGTTGTGTGCGCAGGTTGGGAAGGGAATTGTAAGGAAGAATTGATGAATGAATGAATATGAAAGGTTGTTAGAGGACTGAATCTGTGAGTACTGTTGTGTGAATTATTGATAATTGTTGTGTTGTGCATTTTTTTCTTTTCGCTGTGAAATATCTGTGTATTGCATTCTTGGATCTAGATCTGTTATGTTCTGTTTATGAAAAACTGTGTTAATGTTATAAAATCATATAACTTTAGATCTAGTGCATGTGGATGCGAATAGAGAGTTGATTAACCCTGCGAAGAACAAGGTAATCGGGGATTACAGGACCTAGCACAACTCTGCTTGCTTTACCCATCCTTTCTCAGGGTGCAGAAACTTGGTTCCAGCACCCACCCATACTACTTCGGGTGAGACTTTGACCTGCACAAGCAGGTCACTGCCGAAAGGGCCAGTAGTATAGGGGTTTGTTGGCAAACCTTGCACACCGAACCTGGGTCAGGACCCCTTGAGCCAACACCTTGAGAGACAAAAAATTCCCCATCACCTTTTCATACTTCCAATCTGAGGAAGTAGTGCATGAAACCCATGTACTTCTTTTAAAATTCCCTTGCAAGGTCCTCCTTGCAAGATATTATAAGTTGTTCATCACTAGTTAAAACCAAATCATCAACATATATGACAATAATGAGAAATTTACCTTCTACCAAAATATGATATAGGTTTACAGCCACTTCACTTTTTTTTAAGCCCAAATTGGTGAGATAATTATTGATCTCGGTGTACCAAGCACAAGGTGGTTATTTGAGACCATACAATGCTCACTTGAGTCTGCACACATGAGACTCTCGATCAAATTTATCAAAACACCTCCTCCTTAATAACTCCATTTAGGAATGCTATTTTTACATCCATCTTGTGGATCTTCTGCCCCATTTGTGTAGACAGAGAAAGAATTAATTTAATGGATGAGTACCTTGCTATAGGAGAAAATGTCCCCTCATATTCAATCCATTTAACTTGAGAGTACACCTTGGCAAAAAATCAAGCCTTTTACTTCTTTATGCTTCCATCGTCTATCTGATTTACCTTGAAGATCCATCGCGAAGCCACAACTGATTTATCTGTTCGTCTTGGGACCACTTCCAAAACACCATTCCTTACAATGGATTAGTATTCTTCCACCATTGCATCAACCCAATAGGCTACTCTACTGTTTCCTAGAAAGACGATGGCTCAGTCACTACAAGCTCAGTCATTAGATCCATGTAGCCAGTGTACTGATCTGGTGACCTTCTTTGCCTATGCAAATTTGAAGGAGCACCCACATTCTCCCTCGCATCTTGCAAAATTCTCTTAGCTTCCCTAGACCTTTTCCTACCTTCTTTGGATCATTATGCTTGAGTGGAGACATTCTCCCTCGCATCTTGCAAAATTATCTTAGCTTCCCTGGTCCTTTTCCTGCCTTCTTTGGATCATTATGCTTGAGTGGCTGTCTCCACTCTCTGATCCTCAATTTTTAGTTGATCCACAACTTCTTGAGGTTCCTCCTTTGGAGCTAAAAGGTCCTCTTCTGGTGGGATCTAAAGCTCCCTCTCAAGAGAGCAGCATGTCTCTTTCTCCTCATCAAATTTTACATCCATTTGCATTACTGTCATTCTGAGGGATGGAAAGTACACATGGTAGTTGTGGGGATTTTTTGTGTAACCCAAAAACACCCCAATTTTGCTATTGGCTCGAGCTTCTTGCTTGATTATTTGGAGACATGGTAGTAAACAGAGGCTCCAAAAATATTAAAGTGGGACACATCTGACTTCCTCCCAAATAAAGCTTCCTTTGGTGTAATCATGCCCAAAATCTGATGAGGACTTTGGTTCTACAAATAGAATGTTGTTTTGCATTCCTTGGCCCACAAAGGCAGAGGTAGGCCTTGGTCATGCAACATGATCGCTACTCCCACAATGTTATAGTTCTTTCTCTCAACCACGCCATTTTATTGTGGGTTGTGGGGTGATGTCAAATCTCGTCGAATGCCTTCTTTTGTACATTTTTTTTAAATTTAGTCAACACGTACTCACCTCCATTATCACTCCTTAGAGCCTTCACCTTATTGTAGATTTCTTCCTCCATCAGTGCCTTGAATTCTACAAATTTGGAGAATGTATCATCTTTCTTCTACATGAAGAAGATTCAACACTTCTGTGAGAAGTCATCAATAAAAATTACAAAATATTTGTGTCTGGCAGTGGAGGCTGTTGAGAAAGGTCCACATACATCAGAGTGGATCCTTTCTAGGACTGCATGGGATTTTCTGTCCCGATAATGGAATGTGGATTTTGTGTACTTCCCCAAAGTACATCCTTTGCATACATCCTGCTAATCAAGTACTCTTTTGGGGATGCTTGTGGTTATTTGCTGCATGATATTCAAGGCACGATGATGCAAATGGCCAAGTATTATGTGCCAAAGTTCACTAAAATTGCGGCTTTGCAATTTCTTCGACTTTGTGCTTAATACAAAAAAGTCTTCCACATATAGCTTATACATTTTCTTCACATGAAACCTGATCTAATTCACCCGTCCCATGGATATGTGTTTGAGTAATGCCTTTCCTTTGCTAAATATAACATCATAACCATGATATTCCACAATTGCAATATAGATGGGATTTTTCTTTAGGCCTGGAATGAACATGACATCCTTGAGCCTAAGGGGGTAGCCTGAATCCCTCTGAAAGGTGATTGTGCCAACCTTGGTCGCGTTATACCTTCCGTCGTTCCCCATATTTATGTGCATTTCAAAATATTTTTCTTCTAGGTCACTGAAAAAGTCTCTACACCCTATCATGTGGAACGATGGACCTGAGTCCAAGTACCACACACTCCCCATCATTATGTTGTCCATGAATATGATAAGGGTAAAGTCAAGCTTGAATTGTGAATCCAAGGCTTCACCTTTTGTTCCTCCTAAGGTATCCTTGCTTTCATTTTTGTCTGGAAACTTAGTGGTATAGTGCCCAAATTCATGAAAATGGAAACATTTAATTTTGGAAAAATATTTCTTCTTGCCCCATTGAATGGATTTTGGTTTGGATTGAGATTTCTTCCCTTTTCCATTATTTTCCTTTCTAGCCAATGCAATTTTTTCTTGATCCTCACCCTTCGATGAAGTCCCATATCTAGTATTTTTCCTTGTTTCCTCCTGTACCAAATCAGACCATAAGTGCTCCCAATTCAGTAGTTTCTCCCTCCCATTCACCGAATCTTGATAGCTGATCTGAAGGGACTGTATTAGTTTTGTTATGCTAAGTGTATTTTCAGTTCATAAACATGTGCATGCTTATCTCATTAGTTTTCTTAAGGATTGAGGATTTTAACCATGAATTGTAGATGATTTTAGGTGAATTAGAAGCATAAAATAAGCACAAATAACACTGAACATCAGTGTAAAACATAGAAATAAGTCACCACATATAATTTACACAATAGGCATTGTTAGTATGAATCTTTTGTCAAAGTGTACAAAAAAATACCACTTTAGCTATGCATAACAAATGGCCCTAACATCAAATATGGCTGCCAATATCTTCAAATCTGCAGTTAGTTGATCAAGATAAATGCTGCACAAATCGAGATCTATGCATAAAAAGATATTAAGCAGTAAAAATAAGGTTTTTCTCCATGCATACAATAGACAAGACAAGAACAATATTTTATAAATAATTTTTATATTAAGGGCACCTGAGAGGAAAACAAGAAAGGTGTTTCCAATTCTCCTCAATGGGATGGGTTCTTGAAAGTCCTTAGTGCTTCAGATCTAGCATTTCTCTCTCTTGTTGGTGTAGAAAACCCAGACAAACATAGAACTTAAAGGGAGCTCACAAAACAAATAATGGAGAATGTGAAAATGATAATGGCTCAAAGTCAGACCAAGGGCATAGATCTAGAGTGATCTAATGAGCAACAAAAGGTGAAAAATGAATGAGAAAACCTTTCTACTTATAACAAAATATTGGGTCATTCTAGATCTTGGTGCATGATTAAAATAATGTTAACCAAATCTAGATCCACCTTTTATGGAATATTTTATTATATTTGTTGGAGGGAAAAGACATTTGACTTGGGTCAAATCCCTTTACTTGTAAATATTAAATAAATTAATGATTTATTTATTATTTTAAGGAAGTGGTTGAATGATAATTAAATAAATAATGATTTATTTAATTATTTATAAATGATTTAGTCATATATTATTTAAAAAAGATTTAAATAATTATTCCTAGAAAATAATAAGATAAATAAGGATTTATCTAATTGATTTACTTGTTTTGGGTTAAACATGACCAGGAATAATAATTAAATTATTGTTTAATTAATTATTCCATGAGGAAAATCAAACAAATATAGATTTGTTTAATATTTCCTTTTGGGGTTTCCTGTTTAGACCATAAACAACCTAATAAATGTGTTTTATTAAGTTATTTTACATAGTGAAAGCAATTTTAATTAGGGTAAAATTGGTCTTACATGGTGTACTTGGGTCCATCTAATGATAATAGGTTAGATGACCAAAAAATGGTGTAACAGATTGCCCCCCAGTGTGCGAGTGTTAGGAGCAAATCATATGACCAAAGTACGTTGTAAGAACTCAATCACTAGACATCGAAAGGGAAGTCAGAGAGAGAAATGTAAGGTAGCCTAATGTGCTAAAGAACTAGACCTTGAGGAGATGAGACTTACAGGTGCAACAAGTCTCTTTTTATGAGAGGGTACCTGTGCTAGAGGCGGCGGGGGAGGCATACCGATGCTCGCCGAGACAAAGTAAAAAAGAATAGTGTGTCCAGTAAACAAGGGACCGAAATGTAAAGTACATGCTGGCATAAACATGAGCCAGATAAGAGAAAGAATGATAAATCTCACATACATGCGGTGCTTGGGATAATAACCAGGACTTATACAATAATATATGAGTACATGAGATACAAATACAACCCAAATGCCCCCTATGAATGGGGAAGGGCTCAAAAAATCTAACTGATACATTCAAATCAAAGAGGCGCTGCAAGCGGCTAAGGCCGACATCATCAAATATATGGAGCTACATCAAAGGTTGCAATGAAGAGGTCATCCGGGCATGTGGGGGGCTACCTGGAGGGCCACCCCCTCATGAGGTTTGGGACATCTCACACACACTTGGGAATCACCGATATCAGCTGCTGCGTCACAGAACCATCAAGTATACGGATCTCGATCATGATGAAAGGAGTTGTGGCTGAGAAACAACCAAGTCAAAGGGCAATAAGTAGTCCCTTTGCCTGATCTGGGGCACCGAACAAGAGTGGAAGCTAGAACTGATGTACACCGCCCTCTAGACCTGTCTTCTGGAATGAATGAGTTGATGTCGACAGAAGGAGGTCCACCATAGGTGAGGCAATAAGGAATCCTCCACTAAGGCGTGAGAGAAAATAGTAGAGCGATTGACAAATTGACACCAATGATGGTGATGAAATGGGGGATATTGAGTAGCGAATGGACGATTTCCCTTGTTAGAGTATAAAGGGCATGAATGACTTGGCAACGACTAACATAATATCATGAGGGATAGGGGACAGTGGGACTGAAGGAAATAATGTGCAACATGAGAGAGAGACCAAGCAATGAAGGACGGAGGACTATATCGAGATACAAAGGGACTCGGGGTAGACTCCATGAATGCAATGATGACTCAACTTGGATGCTCTAAACAAGGGTGACTCGATGGTGTTGCCACACAGGAAAAGTCCAATGGGGGACCATAAAAACATGAGTACAAGAGGGTATCTCATGACAAAAATCAACACGAACAAGCATAAGTATGGAGGAAAAGTGGTGCCCCGAGTAAAAGTGTTGTAAGTGAGGAAATCCAATTTGGAGGAGAGGTGAATAGACCCTTCATGGACAAACTGTGTCCAGGTGAAGTATCAAATCATGAAAAACTAATAGATACCCATTTGAGTGCTCGGTGAGAGCTCTCCAATAGTGCAAACGGTGTGTCAAATGGGGCTACGGTTTGGTCGTAGCCGACGAAAGAAAAATCAAGGGTTTTTCTTCTAATAAGGCATTTTCCCTCCAAATGCATTCATTTTCTTGTGTAGCTATGGTGAATTTGGAGAAGAGAGAAGGCTCTAAATCTTGCGGCGATCGTAGCGGACAAACCTACCGTTGGAATCGAGATCTGTTAGTTGCAGGTAAGAGGCCTAATCCTACTCTTTATTTTTGATGGATTGAAAGTTCAGATTAGGTTCCCAAATCTCAGGAACAACCCCTCCCTCATCTTCACGACCGGGTCGCACTATTTGGGCCAAAAAATGTGACCTGGGAAGAAGGTTTTGGCCTAAAAGTGCGACCTGTCCCAGGATTTGGCCAAAAAGTGAGACATGTCAGATGGAGGTGATTTTAGTGCTGTTGTGGGCTGAGAGGTGGTTTGTAATTGGATACAGTTTTTGCTATCTGTATATTGAAAAAGATGATTTTTTTGTGTAGATATGGTAGATATATGGATCAACTGGAGAGAGAGAGACCTAGGTACATTACAGTCGGAGATCCAAGCAGATCAGGGTGTCCATCATGCATTGGCTAGGTTTGGGGTTATGAAATTTGTGGAGAACCCTCTGATGAGAGCTGGGGAGCCCTTGTTGGCCCGGATTGTCAGTTATTGGGATCCAGATCATGAGGTCTTTATAGTGCAGGGGCACAGGATCGAGTTGACAATCTAGGATCTGTATTTCTTGACTGGACTCCCACCATTAGGATGGTGGGAAATACACAGCAAATGTTACCACGGGGGCGTAACATCATGGAGTTTGTAGAGTGACATTGTCGACCAGGCCTCCAAGTCAAAGGGACTCGGCTACCGATTGGGGATCTAGAGAGGTTAGAGACCTGTGTAGTGGCGGAAGCAGTGTTGTGGATCCTAGGCAGCCAGGTGCTCCATCACATCACTGGAGGGCAGATGATGATTATGGAAAAAGTGTTGAGTGGGACCTACTATGGGTGGGCCCAAATGATGTTGGTGTCGTTGAAATGACAACTATCATTTTGCAAGTGGAAAGTGAACCATGATTGCTCATATGGGACCGTATTGTGCTCCTTCTTTTCTGAGAAGATCCCGACCTTGCGACCTCGTGTATAGCTACCAGATGGGGGTCCGAGAGAACCCAGGATGCGCCAGTGGGGGCGCTTACTGTGTAGAGGAGGAGGAGGGGCGGTCAGGCAGGTGTTCCAACCAGATTTCTTTTCCCATTAGGATTAGATGCTGTTGTACATAGACGACTATCCCTATAGTGGGATGAGTTATTGTGGAGATCCGGACTTGCCACTTCCGCCTGGTCGAGTATGGGGGCCCGATGGTAAGTGTCAAGTGAATAATATTTTATGTACATGTGAAAGTGTGTGAATATTATATATGGTACTGATTCTTATACTTTTGGTATGCAGATATAACTCCAGTAAAACTGGCCGGATATATGGGACGACCCATAGTATCAGGAACAACAGGTGCTAGTGGATCGAGAACAGCACAAAATGAGGATATGACCGCCCTCCTAGAGGACATCCATTGTAGATGTGAGGGGATGCTGACTGGTGTTTCGGAGCGGGGTTGGAAAGACTTAGATGACCAGTACATAGAGATATGTATTGGGCTACCCTCAGAATGGCAAGGTGTCATGTGCTGCATGGCGATGACTGGTCAGATTGTGCATGATCTACGAGTTGCGGGAGAAGACCCATTGGCTCGGGATCCTCCAAATAGTGGTTAGATGTGGGGCAGGTGGTGCCCCCTAGTGTATATTTAGGGGCAAGTGGTGCCCCCTAGGTTTGAGTTTTTTTTTTGTAACATGCTATGGGCATGTCATATGTATCAGAGTAGATGGACTCTAAAAACATGTTATACGACACATATTATATATGCATTGTTTTGATGATTTTGAATGTTATTGTCTTGTGGGAAATGTGTGTGATAAATGCCAATCTAGGACATGGTTTGCAATTCTATCTATGTAGTGATTTTGTTCTCTAGGTACATGACTGAAAGTAATGACTCTAAATTCACGTATCAAAAGTTTCACTCGTAAAGATCGTCTAAAAAGGATAGGACTATGCACATGACAGGCACCATTGAGTTTCATGACAAGAAGCAGGGAATCTAAATGGACATGCAGATGGAGGATGCAATGAGAGAGGGCATCGGCTAAAATACCACACACTGCATCATATTCGGCCTGATTATTGGTGGCAGCACCAATGCAGACCCCATTTGAGAGAACGAGGGCATGCACGGGGGTAAATATGGCCCAAGCTACCAAGGCTAGATTCCGGGAATAGCGACTTGCACCATCGGCATTGTAGGTTTTAACCCTGAACAGAAATTATCTACACACGAATATTATAACAGAAAATAAACAATAGCGAGAGCATAAAACATAAAACAGATAAACACAGATATTTTCCCCTGGATCCCAAATTGGGACGACCAGCTTGATTTTTCATTATATTCCTTTTAGTGTTACAACACATATATATACATGCCGAAGCATACATAAACCTCAATCCATAAACCCTGGATTAGAACATAATCGTAGTTCCCTTGACCGAATCTACAAAAATACCAGGGGCCGAAAACCATCGTACCCCAAAACCATGTGCAAAACCATGCACAAAACCATGGACACGGACTACCCACCGGAAATTAAGGACCAAAAATTTTCGCCGGGGCGCTGCCCCGAACCCTGACAGGGGGGCTACCGCCCCCCCTGTGACCCCCCCATTGCGCCCAGCGCAAAGGGGGGGCTATCACCCCCCCGCGCGTGCTTATTCATGGAAAGAATATAACACATACCCAACATTCTCCCACTTGTTGTTTTCTTTCCACGGGGAGCCACAAGAGGGCTTAGTCATTGGCCCAATTCTTCAACACCCATTGTTTCTCTACACCAAGAGAACTTCTGAGTGCTCACAGACTTTGTCAATGCATCTGCAACATTCTTCAGAGTGTCCACCTTTACCAGCAACACCCTTTTAGCCTCAACCATATCTCTAACAAAGTGATATTGAACATCAATGTGCTTTGTCTTTGAATGATAAGCGGGGTTCTTAGCCAAGAAAATTGCACTTTGGCTATCACAGTCTATCCTTATAGCTTGCTGTACCAACCCCATACTTGAACACAATCTTTGCAACCAAACTGCTTCCTTGCTTGCATGAGTGGCTGCTATGTATTCTGCCTCTGTAGTTGAAAGAGCCACTACAGACCGTCTTTTACTCATCCAACTGACTGCGCCTCCAAATAGGCTAAACACATACCCACTTGTAGATCTTCTTTGGTCCAGATCTCCAGCCCAGTCTGCATCAACAAAACCACGAATGTCCAACATTCTTTCCAATATTGGTCTTCCCTAGTAGCACAAGCCATAATCACTAGTGCCACGTAAATATCTGAAAACCCGCTTCACTACTGTCCAATGCTCCTTCCCTGGGTTTGACATAAACCTGCTCAATACTCCCACTACATGTGCTGTGTCTGGTCTAGTACAGACCATTGCATACATCAGGCTACCCACTACACTTGCATATGGAACACGGGACATATACTCCTCTTCTTCTTGTGTCTTGGGACACTGTTCAGCAGACAGATTTACACCTACAGGTATAGGAACATTCACCGGTTTACTATCCTGCATATTGAACCTCTGCAATATAGTCTCAACATAATTCCTTTGGTTTAACCATATCTTCCTCTTTGCCCAATCTCTCTTAATTTCCATGCCCAAAATATAGTTTGCAGCACCCAGATCCTTCATGTCGAATTTGGAGAACAGTTGGGTCTTCAAATCTTAGATAATTTCTTTGTCATTTCCAATCAACAACATATCATCCACATACAAGACCAGATAAATGACATGATCACCAATTAATTTAAAATAAACACAGTGATCCTCCTTGCTTCTGGTGAAGCCAAGTCGCCGTATATAGGTATCAAATTTCTGATACCACATCCTTGGTGACTGTTTTAACCCATACAGAGACTTCTTCAACCTGCATACCAGTTCTTTCTTACCCTTCACCATAAATCCTTCAGGTTGCTTCATGTAGATCTCCTCTTCTAGATCCCCGTGAAGAAAATTTGTCTTCACATCCATCTATTCTATCTCAAAATAAAATGCAACAGCAACAGATAAAAGTAATCTAATAGAAGTAACCTTGGCAACAAGAGAAAAAATATCACCAAAATCAATTCCCGGCACCTGGGAATAACCTTTCGCTACCAACCGAGCTTTGTATTTCTCCACCTTGCCTTCTACATTCATCTTTTTCTTAAACACCCATTTGCTCCCAATGGGCTTCCTTCCAGCTGGCAACTCCACCAAATCCCATGCATCATTTTTGTGCAAGGATGCCATTTCATCAACCATGGCCTCCTTCCAGAGTTTTCCATCCTCTGAATCTACTGCCTCCCTGAAAGTTCTGGGTTCATCATCAGTTATAGTTAAGGCAAAACCTGAACAGAAAGCAGATGGACTATACCTTTCTGGTTGCCTTCTTTCCCGAACTGATCTTCTTAAAGCTGGAGTTTGTGGTTCTTCATCTTCTGAGTCTTCTTCTGTTGTAGAGTCTGATTCATCCTCCTTTAGCTCAAACTCTATCTTCTCAGGTTCCTTTGGTAGGAATTCATGTTTAACAACATCTTTCACTTCTCTAAACACCACATCTCGTCTATACACAACCTTCCTTGTTTCTAGGTTCCAAAGCGTGTAACCCTTTAAACCATCCTTATACCCAATAAAGATGCACCTTTCAGATTTATTATCCAACTTGGTCCTTTTCTCCTTTGTAACATGTACATATGCATCACATCCAAATACCCTTAGATGTGAAAGAGAAGGTTTCTTACCAGTCCATACCTCATGTGGGGTCTTATCCTCCAACATTGATGAAGGTGATCTGTTAACCAGATAGCATGCAGTCTCCACTGCCTCTGCCCAGAATTCTTGTCCTAACCCGGTACCACTGAGCATGCTTCTTGACTTTTCCATCAGTGTTATGTTCATTCTTTCTGCAACTCCATTTTGCTGCGGTGTGTATGGAGTAGTCTTCTATCGTGCTATACCACACTTCTTACAGAACTCTTCAAATTCCTTCTTGCAGAACTCCATTATCTGTCCTCAACACCTTTATCTTCTTCTCTGTCTGGTTTTCCACCAGAGCCTTAAATTCTTTAAATTTGTCAGACTTCAGATTTCTTCCTCAAGAAATATATCCATGTATTCCTTGAGAAGTCATCTATGAATGAAACATAGTACACAGACTTTCCCAGTGATGGAACTGACACAGGCCCAAACACATCACTGTGCACAAGTTCTAATATCTTGTTCGCCCTCTTAGCACCAGAGGGAAAACTCACCCGATTCTGCTTCCCATATACACAATGTTCACAGAAATCGAAATCTAGAGATAAATTAGACATACCTTCTACCATACCATTTCTATGCAGTATCCGAAGGCCCTTCTCTCCAATATGTCCAAGCCTTTGATGCCATAGCATGGTCTTTTCTCCAGAGACAGCTAGGATTTCCGTCCCACTTTCAGGAACCACAGAACTGTTACACCCATCAATAACAGTACTACCTTGTAGCTTGTACAGAGTTCCAGTCCGAACTCCCCGCATTAATACCAGTGCTCCCCGAACCATCTTGCAAGCATCTTTCTCGAACACTGTTTTTACACCTGCATCATCCATCTTGCTTACAGAAATCAGATTTCTGGCCAATGTAGGAATATGCAGAACACCAGGAAGTGTTCTAATCCTTCCACCTTGCAGCTTCAGCTTGACTTTTCCACGTCCGACGATTCTAGCCTTCCTATCATCCCCTAGGAAGACATCACCACCATCATATTTCTCATACTCGCAGAACCACTCCCTATGGGGAGTGAAGTGAAAGGATGCACCTGAGTCAATCAACCATGAGTCATGATCTACATGTGTATTTGAAGAAGAAGCCAAATACACATCCCCTCCTTCATCCGAGGTGGTTTTTGCCTCTGCAGAAGGACCTTCATCAGATCCCTTTCCTTTCTCAGGAGCTTTAGATCTGCATTCCTTTTTGTAGTGCCCTTCCTTTCCGCATTTCCAGCACACCTTTACAAACTTTTCAGGAGATTTAGATCTCCCTCTAGATTTAGATCTCCCACTCGAAACCTTATTCTTGTTTCTGTTCTGGGACCTTCCTCGTACAGATAAGGCATCTCCATTCTGACCCTCCATATTTCTCCATCTCATTTCCTTCGACAGCAAGGCTGAGACAATGTCATCAAAATTCAAGGTAGTTGTATTGCTACCTATTGCAATAACCAGACTGTCCCACGAGTCTGGTAGAGAACACAACAAACTGATGCACTTATCTTCATCTCAGATTTTAATATCAACAGATGACAACTGACATACCACAATATTGAAGGCGTTCAGATGCTCTGTCACCGAGTCTCCATCCTTCATCCTCAGGTTATACAATTTTTTTCGCAGGAACAACTTATTCACCAGAGACTTAGATTGGTACAAAGTCCCAAGTTTTTCCCACAAATTCTTTGCCGTAGCTTCCCCAGATACATTCAACAATACTGAATCTGATACACACAACCGTATTGTGCTTTTAGCCTTCCGATCCAGTTTCTTCCAGTCTTCATCTGACATTGCCGTTGGTTTAGTACCTAGATCTACCACGATCCACTGATCTTTATCCACCAGCAGATCCTCCATCTTGAGCTTCCACAACTCAAAACTCTGACCATTAAATTTCTCGATCTCTATCTTTCCGCCGCTCGCCATCTTCTCTCACCGCAAGAATCGATCCCACAGATCTCCCACTGAACAAGGTCTACCTCAGGCCCGAACTAAAAACCCTCAGCAGCAAAGGCGTCCCCTTGAAGCCGAAACAACTCTGATACCAAATGTAGGTCTTAACCCTAAAAAGAAATTATCTACACACGAATCTTATAACAGAAAATAAACAATAGCGAGAGCATAAAACATAAGACAAATAAACACAAATATTTTCCCCTGGATCCCAAATCGGGACGACCAGCTTGATTTTTCATTATATTCCTTTTAGTGTTACAACACACATATATATACATGCCGAAGCATACATAAACCCTAATCCATAAACCCTGGATTAGAACATAATCGTAGTTCCCTTGACCGGATGTACAAAAATACCAGGGGCCGAAAACCATTGTACCCCAATACCATGTGCAAAACCATGCACAAAACCATGGACACGGACTACCCACCGGAAAGAATGGACCAAAAATTTTCGTCGGGGCGCTGCCCTGGACCCCGACAGGGGGGGCTACCGCCCCCCTGTGACCCCCCCGTTGCGCCCAACGCAAAGGGGGGGCTATCGCCCCCCCTCTTACCCCCCTGCGTGTGCTTATTCATGGAAATAATATAACACATACCCAACAGGCATAGCCGATATAGGGTGTGGATGGGAGGTCCTGCGGAAGAGTGTCAGAAGACAATAAATGGGAGGGGGAAGAACAATGATGGCAGCATGAGTGCAGAGTAGACATCAAATGACAACTACGGGAGGGAGTAGTCTAGATAGGATGGATATGACTCATAAACCGACTAGAGGGTGATGTATGAGGGCTACGGTAGGGATAGTTGGTGCTCATGCTGGGAAGAACATCATAGATACAGATGGTATCATCCTAGTTATGGTTGGAAAAGAAAAGGTCAGGGAAACCACATGACACTGCAAAGCTACCTAAATCATTAGCATGGGAGGAGAGGCTCAGATACGAGTCATCACAGGGGATGACAGAAGAATAGGTAAAAAGATGGTCAAATGATGTGGAGCCCAAGAATGTTGTTGAAGGGAGATCAAGAAAAACAGAAGGAGGGGATTCAGAGGGAATGTCGAGGGTTGCATGGATGATGATAGGTAGAGGATGGGGGTAGCAGGTTCCGTCATCTCAACATTAGGGGGGGGATGTCAATGGTAGTAGGGGGATCCTCAAGCTTACCTAACGCATACTGCACGAGGATGGGAGAGGCAGATTGATTTTTTCAACCTCATACTCGCAGATGACCTCTAAAGAGGCTCGGTAATGTGTTAGGTGAGGATAATGGTGGGAATAATGGCCATGGACACCACATAGAGCACAGGGTTTGTTGGTGCGAAGAGTCTTTGGGTTCTTGGTTGCGAACGAGGAAGAAATAGAGGGTTTAGGGATCGTAGACTCAGGGAACGTGACTTTAACCATGGGTTTAATACGGGGTAACTCGGGACAAGTATGGGTGGCATGACCGACGCCATCACACAAGGCACAAGGTTTGGCAGGTGGAGGATGGGTAGGGTTAGTCGGGGTGGCCTTGTCTTTGGATTCCCCCTTGCGAGCTTTTCCTTTCTTTCCTAGAGATGACACATTAGGAGAAGGATCCTGTTGAGGTGTGGGTGGCATTGTAGTGACGAAAGAAGCTAGGGGAACTAGTTGAACCCGTGTTAATGCAAGGTATGGTTTGGGGTGACCTGGTGGGGTAGCGACTGGAGGGTCAAAGTACCAGACGAGAATTCCCAGGGTCAAATTGGGGAGGGAAAGGGTGGCCATGATGGGAACTGAATAGACTCCGAGAGGGGGAGCAAGGAAAGGTACCTGAACAGCGGGGTAATGGCCAGGAGGGACAGCTCCAAGATGGTTGAGACCTGGGGGAACCAACCCAGGAGGGTAGAGAGGCTCATGGGTACCAGCTGGATAAGAAGGTCTAGAAGGAAGAGGTCCAGTTTGCTGAGGTGAAGGGCTAGGAGAAGGTTCTGGTGGGCAAGGTTGAAGTTGCAGACTAGCTGAAGCGGGCTGCTTAAGGTCAGCCTGAGACGATTGCATCATGCAAACATTCGCTAAGCTGGGATCAGAGATAAGAGGAGGAGGAAGACTGGGGAAGGTTCCAAGCAAGGAGGAGTCTTTGTAGATGTCGGGGGAGACACTGGTCAAAGAACCGACGGTTTGCTTATTGGCTACAAATGAGATAGTTGACTCAGGGGAGGTCTGAGATTTTGGCTCATGATATGTCAACTGGTCAATGGTGACTATCTTTCCATTGTGAGGGAAAAAAATCTTGTGGTGGACTGCAGATGGGACAGAAGACATGGCATAGGTGTAGCTACACCCCAAAATAATGTTATAATCAAGAGGGGTGTCGATGACTTCAACGTCAACACAAACAATCTTGCCCGCAAGAGTGATAGGACAATTACGGAATAGGCCAATGGGCTGGGAGGCATGGCCATCCCATGCACGAAGGGTGATTGTGGAAGGGGCCAGCTCAGGAGATCCGAGTTGTTTCCAAACCGAAACAGACATCACATAGGTAGATGCCCCCTCATTAATAATACACCGAGACATGTTAGCATTCCAGATTTTGACTAGGATTTAGAAAGCAACCAAAGCAGGAAAGGGAGGATGTTCTGACTGACGGGCATCGAAAACAATCAATTGGTCATCAAAAGGATCCACAGTTCCCATGGCGGATAGTAGAGCCTTCTGTTGAGAAGGACACAACTAGAGGAGTTCCAGTGTTGAAATGGAAGTGGGAGACTGCGCCAAATCATCTACTGTGCTATACGAATGATCAGCTCGTCCAGAAGTAGCATTTCGGCATAATGGACCCTTAGGAACCTTGGTAGGAACCTCAACTTTGGGCTGAGGGATTTGCAAAGGACGAGTGGGTGTCGAAAGAGGCTCTATAGAACCCGAAGAAGGTGACTTGGGGACAAACGGAGTGGGAGGCTTGGGGTACTAACGAGACCGAGTTTGAAGGTTAAGGTCGACGATGAGAGGTTGGTCAGAATTCATCATGAGAATCTGGTAATCGGAGGAACCAGAAGGGGAAGGTTGAGTGGTTACCGGGGCATGAGGTGGTTGAGTAGCCACAAATCCTTGCTGAGGGAAAGGATCGGTAAACATAGCTGGTTGAGAAGTAGCCACATTGGGGGGAACAATAGGGGAGGCATGTTGTCCTCGCAATGTGGCCTGAGACTCCCACATCTGCCACATATGTGGTAAAAGGGGACAATCATGAGTGTAATGACCGTAAACACCGCAACACGAACAAGGATTATTTGTATGAAGAGGCCTGTCCAGCTTGGGCTGAGTGCCCTGCTATTGGTTAATGTTGTTAGAGTCAATACCTGAAGGATTGGATCCACGATTACCAGGGGCAGATTGATTTTGATTTCCTTTCCTCTTTCTTTGAGAAGAAGGAGGATTAGTCGTGCCCTGCTGTGTAAAGACTTGCCCCGGCTGGGGTGGTAGTTGTTATTGCGAGGGTTGAGAAGGCAAGGGTGGTAGTGGTGCAAATGCTAAAAGAGATGGGGCACCAGGATGTGGATAAGGATACTGGATAGGTTGGGCAACATTGAGGTAAGCAAGAGGTTGGGCAAAAGGAAGAGGCATGCCATATCTTGGATACATGCTACCTGGAGGGGAGAAAGTGCTGGAGGTGCTGGCCCCTCCCGGAGGGAAATAATAGCCCATAGGAGGTTGAGAGTACGAATGCAAAAGAGCTCCAACGAAACCATCAGTAGAGTGAGACTCCCCCAGGGCGTTATCCCCACTGGGTCTGGGGAGGTCAGGAAGGACGGTATAAACATAACTAGACTGAGCATAGATGAGGTCATATTTCAAGGCGATTTGGAGGGCAGCTTCTTTGGTTTGAGGGAACTGGGATGCGACATCTTTGTTGATGGCGGGTAAGAGAGATCAAAGGAAATATTCCATGTAGACCCGATCTTCAAAGGTGGGAGCCCAACATAAGCTCCTCCTTCTCCGCCATTCCTGGACATGAGTGGAAAGGCGGGTCGAAGATGATTAATGGAAAGAAGTCAAGAGTTTGGTACCAGTGTCGTATCGGAGAGGGAGCTGGAAATAAGATAAGAAGGCTTGAGCAATGATCGCAATGCTAGTATGGGAAGAAGTGGTTTGATCAACATACCACTTAGAAGCTTCGTTTGTGAGCGTGCGTTGGAACAATCTAAGACAGATGGAATCCTCAGTAATGGAACTAGATGAACACCACATGTGGAAATATCAGATATGATTGGAGGGATCTTCTCCAACAAGGCCTTTGAACTTGGGAATGTCGAAGGGGAGATTGGTTGGCATAGCAAGCCAACCAACATCGTGGCGGATAGGATCATTGATCAACTGATTGAAATCGGGGAGACTGAGACCTGCCATATAGGGGAGAAAAGGGACAGTTGAGGTAGTTCCCATGGTGGTTCCGCTAGTAACAGTCCCAGCATTAGGGCTAGGGTTGCTACTGGTGTTAGGCCCTGGACCATACATGGTGAAGGTAACAGGGGGAGAACCAGAAGTAGGGGGAGAACCCAAAGAATCAGAAGAAGAGTCGGAGTGCAGACTCGGGGGAGGACTAACTCGACGACGATAGGAAGGAGTAAGTCGACCAACTGAAAACTGAGGGTGAAGGCCAAGAAGTCTTCGGGATATACACCTTGGGGGCACAATGATGACGACACAAAGGGAAGAAGAATGACCAACAATGGCAGGGAGGTGCAGAATCAAGTGATTACAATGTCGAGACAAGGGTAGAAAGGTGTGGTGTCAATTGATTTTAAAGTCTTTGCCTGGCGGTGTTAACTGGGATCTTCTTCACTTAGGGTCAGTGTGTGGTGTGTGTTTATTTTATTTTTTAAACCCGGATGTTTTGAGATTAAAAGAAAAAAGGGTGCTGCGTAACTGAAAATAAATCTGTAGATAAAAATATATAAAATTGAGATAACAGAAAATTAACAGCTAACAATGCATTAATCTAACCCAAGAAGGCGGGTCTCTCAAAACTAGTCTAACAGAGGGGAAAAAATCTAGTCAAAACACACTAAAAAGGGGCCAATAGATTGAAGGTCGGGAGGGACGGGGATCTAAAGGAGAAATCTGCTGGAAAGAGGTGCAGAAAATAGCAAAGAGGCAAAGGCAAGGTTGTTTTAAAAAGGAGGAAATCAGCTAAAGGAAAAAGGGACAAGGAGGTGACCCTAGAGGCAAACCCAAACAAAACTATAGGAGGTGATTTGAAGGGGAGAAGAGCTGATCTAAAAAGGATTTGAAAGGGAAGTATCAGATCTGAAAAGAAAAAGGCTGAAACTCTGAAAATTCGGACGTCTGAAACAGCTAAAAATATTCCACAAAAAGTGGAGGATACTAAAGCCCTAAGGGGCTATATTCCCACTTAGTTGAGTAAAACAGATTAGAAATAGGTCTAAACGGGCTGAGACAGATGCTGGAAAACCCTGACAGAAGCTTCAGACAAACCCAGAAAAATTGCTGAAAAATTGCTGAAAAAAGTGCAAGTCGCAGGTTCTGACCTGTTTTCTGTCCAGGTCGTAGATTCTAGGCTGAAAATTGTGTCCTGCAGTCCAGGTCACAGGTTCTAGGGAAAAAAGTGCGACCTACAACTCCGGGTTTCTCGGCGGCAGATTTCAGAAAAAGTTGCCATCTCTGTTGCGACTAATGTCGGTGACCTGCGTAATAGGGCCAGAAACACACATAAGTTAGAAATTTTAATGTTTGACGGTTTTATAGGTGAAAAATGACAAAAAAATAGAAAAAATAAAAATATGAAAAGAAACCCTAGGGTCGGACGCAACTGGATATCCAGGAAGATGAAAAACGACAACGGTTGTAATTGAAAACCCGTGTGGAGTCTCCAATTGTTAGTATGAATATTTTGTCGAAGTGTACGAAAAAATACCACTTTAGCTACACATAACAAATAGCCCTAACATCAAATATGGCTACCAATATCTTCAAATCTGCAGTTAGTTGATCAAGATAAATGCTGCACAAATCCATATCTATGCATAAAAATACATTAAGTAGTAAAAATAAGGTTTTGCTCCATGCATCCAATAGACAAGACCAGAACAATATTTTTCAAAGAATTTTTATATTAAGGGCACCTGAGAGGAAAACAAGAAATGTGTTTCCAATTCTCCTCAATGGGATGGGTTCTTGAAAGTCCTCAGTGCTTTAGATCTAGCATTTCTCTCTCTTGTTGGTGTAGAAAACCCAGACAAACATAGAACTCAAAGGGAGCTCACAAAACAAATAATGGAGAATGTGAAAATGATAATGGCTCAAAGTCAGACCAAGGGAATAGATCCAGAGTGATCTAATGAGCAACAAAAGGTGAGAAATGAATGAGAAAACCCTTCTATTTATAAAAAAATATTGGGTCATTCTAGATCTTGGTGCATGATTAAAATAATATTAACCAAATCTAGATCCACCTTTTATGGAATATTTTATTATATTTGTTGGAGGGAAAAGACATTTGACTTGGGTCAAATCCATTTATTTGTAAATAATAAATAAATAAATTATTTATTTATTATTTTAAGGAAGTGGTTGAATGGCAATTAAATAAATAATGATTTATTTAATTATTTATAAATGATTTAGTCATATTTAACAAGGAATATTATTTAAATAAGATTTAAATAATTATTCCTAAAAAATAATTATCTAATTGATTTCCTTGTTTTGGGTTAAACATGACTAGGAATAATAATTAAATTACTGTTTAATTAATTATTCCATGAGGAAAATCAAACAAATATAGATTTGTTTAATATTTCCTTTTGGGGTTTCCTGTTTAGACCATAAACAACCTAATAAATGTGTTTTATTAAGTTATTTTACATAGTGAAAGCAATTTTACTTAGGGTAAAATTGGTCTTACATGGTGTACTTGGGTCCATATAATGATAATAGGTTAGATGACCAAAAAATGATGTAACATGCATGATAAATCAGTTCGCCCCTCCTGGGCTACATCTGTTGGTTCAACTCCTAATGGCATGTCCATCTTTCATTATGCTCAAAATTTTGCAAATACATGTAGTTACAATGCTCTAATGGCTGTTTTATCTGTACCAATGGCTCCAGAATTCTCCAATTAGTCAAAAATGACTCTTCATTCACTCAGAATGGGAAAAAATTGAGTCTCCTACTCTTTTGCCCAGTTACATCTAGAAAAACTCCGCTAAAAGTGGAGAACTCCACTTAACTGGAGTTAAAATAGTGGATTCCACCAAAAATTAGGCGCGCTCCAAATATGCTGCCAAAATTAACCATTGCATTTAACTTAACGGTTGGGGTGGCCGCATGCCAACCCCAAACCTCGCGGAGACCGCAACCATCGGTGGAGACAAAGGCTTAAACCGTGGTTGGAAAGTCAAAACTCTGGGTTGATGTGGCTGGTTAGCTGACCGCAGAGAAATTGCACAGAGTTTGTGGCCATGTGACAAGTGTTGAAACCTTTATGGAGACTACTATAGGTTTGTGCGGAGGTTGACAACGATTTGTTTAACAGGCCATGTGACAAGAGTGCTATGGAACCACTGGTAGGTTGGGATCGCCAGTGGTTCCAACCCCCAAACACCATTCCAATAAAATTTATCATAAACCCGCATCCCATAGTTGTTAAGAAATATAGTGTAGAGTTGTTGGTGGAGACCTGTGCGTGCCCACGAGAGGTTGTGGGGTCAAGCCTGTTAGCTCCCCATAATTTGCAAGATTGGCAAAGTCAAACTGTAGAGAGAACACTATTTCAACCACTTTAGGATTCTAGGATCTAGCCCTGCTGAATCTGGAGAGGGATATCTCCAAAAAGTGCAATATGGATTTATCTTTAAAGCTTTTAGGTAATGATATTAGGCTAGTTATGAAGTCCGAGGGTTTTTGTTTGTTTTGGATGGTTGATCATGATTATTATTTGAGTGGAAAATCGTAAATGGAAGGAGTTTCAAAGGTGTGAATTTGCAAGCAATCAGAACAATATTTGACTAAAAAGATAGAAATAACGCTGGTTTTTAGTCCATTGGGCTATGGAGTCATAACATGGCTTTAATTGAGCAACAACATCAAGAGTGATCCAAGGGGCAAGTCATCTATATCACAAGATCATTGAGATTAAAAAGATGGAATGGAAACAATAAAGTGTTGAAGGGGTTAAAACTGATAATAATTTCAACAAGGATTTATAGTCAATCCAAACAAGAAAATCCTCTTAAGTAACTGTTTAAAACCAACCAAGAATAGGGCTCACCTTAAATTTCTTGGGCAAGTTCGTATTAAAGCAACTCAATAGACAAAAAATCCAGCAATCTGCATAATTACCTTCAGAAAGTATGAAAAACACATAAGAGAAACAAAATGCAACTTAAGATCAGATAAGGTACTTTTAAACCTAGTCTGATTTCAGCAAACACTTAGGGAAACTTTCAGAATCTACCTTTGGAGAAAGAAGCTAGAAAACAGGGCACACCATCACTTTTCTAGTCTAACTTTAATAAGCAAACAATGAAAATAACATTCAAGAATAATGTTTAAAGCAAACAGTAGGACGAGGGAATGCCAACATTCCTAACTGTTTAAATTGTATTGAATCATTCTTAAATAAACAAATTGGAGGAAAACATTGAGATAAAGCTTATCACTCAGAGAAGGGTACTGTAAACAGTAGGTCCTAACTCTATGCTTGTTGTTCTTTATCAAAGAATAAATGGACAATATGGCATACACAAAAGGAAAACAATTACACAGAAAGGAGCACTTAACCAGTGATATAGACCAGGATCCCAAGAAACAACTTGTTATTGATGTCAAACCAGTTACAGCCTTCAGGTCCAATGTTTTAGTTCAGTAGTCATCTTCACTTCTTAGCCTAACTATTCTATCACAAACAGAGCTTCAAGAGCCTTTGAACACTATTTACAGGTAGAAATTTCGAGCACAAGTATATTTCAAAGTTCTACAATCAACATTGTTTCATCTCCTACAGAAGTATTTATAGAAGAAATGAGGAGGTGGGATGGGATAAAAGATCTCCCAGGTTCAATTAATACAGATAAATACTTCTTGGCCTTTGAGGGGCTCAATGGAGAAGTTTACGGATATTTCATCTGCATTAATTGTTTTACATTTAAGAATTAAGCTCGGTGGAAGCTTTTATTGACTTTTAAGGCTCTATGTCATCTTTTGCATAACTCTGTTTGGCATGGAATAACTGCTCGGTTGTATTGAGGAAAATATCCTCTATTCTGGTCATTACTTGGCCTCTGTTGAATGTGATGAAGTTACAGGTGGCATTAGGTAGCTGAAAGGAATCAATTAGCCTCTGATGTGGTAGTGGGGGCATCCTCTGTCTAACAGATATTTTTGATTTGCCTTTAACTGTGTTTAATTTAGTGGGTTAGGCTTTTGATTTTCGATCTTAGCCGTAATCCACTCCAAACTGTATAATTAACTTTTAATTCTTCAGTTCTGCTATGGCTAGGTCTTCAACATTGATACTCTTTGATTATATTTAATCTTACTGTGTCTTGTTGATATGCAGGTACCACAGAGGGTTCATATGGCATCAGTGCTCATGATGCACCAATAAAACGTGGCGTTGAACCCCGTGGATGGATTCTCTTTTGTGAACAAAGGTGTGGGGATTGTCATCCCCAGCCTTTGGTTTTCCTTTAATAACATGGAAAAACCATTTAAAGCGTGAAAAATACAAAAAAATGTTATAAAATCCTACATGTTTGTTAAAACTGCTTAGGAGGTTGTGGAAAGGAGAAAATGGTGGGGAGATCAATTTAGATTCGTCGATCTAGAAAATACTAAAGATGGGGATTAGTCGTGAATATACAAAGTGAATGAGTCACTTTATAATAATATAGATGCAAAATGCGAAGAAATACAAAGGAAATAGGTTAAGATACCCTTTGGCGGAGGAAAAGAATTTGAAATGGAATTCGGGGTTTCCGAATGGTCATGGGCCGTTAGATCAGTTCGGCCCTAGGAGATCAACGGTCAGGATGATCAATGAAGGCCCTTGGTGAGTGGGCGGAGGGTGATAGTATATGGCCATATTAGATCTGAGCCGTGGATCTGCAGAGATCAACGACGGGAAACATAACGCGATAAAACACAATGAAAAGGGAAAAAGTGGTTTTAGAGGAAAAAACCACAGGTTTCGCGCGAAAGAAGGGCACAAAAGTGGTTTTAGCTTTTTGGACGCGATATGCGTCAGAGGCTAACACGTGGATTTATAATACTGCCCATATCGTGTGATTTTGGAGAATTATCACCCGTGCTTAAAGTTACGTGAAACTACGTACCAACTGTTAGATCTGGGGTCTCAGATCTGATGGTGGGGAGTGAGAGCGATATCGACCAGATGTGCAGTGGATAAAAGGTAGGGTGGTTTTATTATGGACCATCCGATCAGAGATTCTGACGACTTAGATCAAGTCTGGAGGGAGGCAAGACCCACAAGGGTCGGGCCTGTCAGATTTATTATGAACCATTAGATGTACAGGATCAACGGTGGAGATTTGATCTGGGTTAAATGAAATAATACAAAGGTGGAGAAAGGGGTTAATATGGGTCGTTGATCTGCAGAGATCAACGACTGAGATTGGTCATAAAACATTTACACAAGGGGTATATGATTTTAAACCAAATTTGGGAGATGAAATCTGGACCATCCGATCTACACACGTGGACGATCCAGATGCAATCGGAGCTTCGTGATCTGCGAGGCAATGGACGTGGGTGTGCTGAAGTGATTGACTGTGAGCCGTTGATCTGCAGATCAGATCGACGGCGGAGAATGGATCAGAAGGTGACCAATCGGGGATGGCATAGTAAAATATTTAACGCGCCAATGAAAATATCTGATGCGATACAACGCTGGCCATTGGATTGGCCCAATATCAATGGCGGATAAGGGCTCCGACCAATGAATAAGCGGGACCCTTTGTAATATACAAAAAACCAAAAATTTATGAAATACAAAGGTTTTTATGGTGTCAGGCGAGTTATATACATGAAGTTTGGCACCTGATTGCGGGGTCGATGGTTTATATGAAAGGAAAAGGGACCGAGGCTATATATAAGGGTGCCAATCGGCATTGGAATGAGGGTGTTGGCTTTTCAATCTACCCATTCAACTAGATTTCCGATGCGAGAATATATGGATTGTTGATCGGGAAAACAAATCAACGGTCTTTTTTCATTAAAAACATCGCATTGGCATGCTTAGTTAAAACCATAGAAAAGGGGTTTTTATGTATTTACAAAGGGAAAAAGTGATCAGGAAGGATTTATATGAAGTGCTAAGCACCCGATTGCAGGCCTTGTGGTTATATAAAGTGGTAATAAGATCGGGGGTTTACATACAAAGGGCTAATCGCATCGGAAGTTTTAATATGACAAAAATACTTGTGCGCTCCGATTTCCTCCAATGCGATAAGTGCCGAAAGGGTTTAGCGCTTGGTTCCAGCACCAAGGCATATGGTGGGACAGTGGTTTTAAGACTCAGCCCAAAGGGGCTTAAGCTTTAACACAAAAAATGTATTTTTTATGAAATTTTCAATGTTTTTTGATGAATTTGGGGGTTGTGGCAAAGTTTAAAAATGGGTTTTAAACTTTGTAAAGAGGATTTTATGAAGGTGTTGTACTATACAACAACCCTCCATTTTTCTTAATTTTAGAATAAAATTCATTTAGAAATAGGGTCCCTTTTTCTTTTTATAGAAATAAAAGGCTTAGAAATAAAGATTCATTGTTTTGAAAAAGCTCATCTTTGTTTGTTTACAAACCAAATACAACATTCAAAACTTCCGTCTGATCAAATATAGAATACCTTATCATAAAAAACAAATCAAGTTTAAAAGTCCAATGAATAACAATCGCAATCGGAAATCGGAGAAAACCATAGAAGAAATTTGACATACAAACCCAAATCCTCCGATGCGATTAGTTCGATCGCAAAACTTCAATCGCAAAGAGTTTAAGTTATTTATTCACGTACTTCCAATGCGATGCGACCAGTCGCAATCGCATGATCGGGATACTCTTTAATAAGCTCTTTGCGGTCAAATTAAAATTCCCCGATGTGATGCGCGTTATTACAATAAACGCTTTTCAAAAGAAAACAAACATTTGTTCGTTTAAATAAAAAAAACTTTTATATGATGGACCCCACCGTCGGAAATCGGAGAAAGCTATTAACAATTCTTTTCGATTGAAACTCCCCGATTGCGATCTAAACAAGTCTAATCGGAAATCAGAAAAGTTTTCAATCAGAATCGGCCAATCGAAGAAATCTGTGTTATAATATTTATGTGCCATTTGAAAACTTTTGATGCGATTGATAAATGATATTTATTACATTCGAAAAGTTCCGGATAGGTGAATATTATAATATTTCACAAGCGCCAAATCTCCATTTGTACGTGGGTATTCAATAGCAAATCGAATGAATATTGGTTGATGATTTCGCTTTTAATACGTGAGTGTGACCCAAAAAGAACATTTACACGCTATACGAAACCAATAAATAACAAATCATTTCTTCATAATCGTTCCATTCAAGTTGCTTGTTTGTCATGACTAAAAGTTTATTGTTTTGCAGAGCCAAGGAACACTAAACCCTTTCGTTCGCAGACAAAGGGAAATAGCATCAAACGTAGAAATGTCGAAGAGAGCGAGAAGAGCCAAGACCGCTGTTCCAGTTAAGTTTGTTGAGACTCCTACAGTCTCAAAAGAGAAGCCAACAAAATTGAGATTAGTTACAGATACATCATGCCAAGGGCTCGGAAGAATGACATGGGAAGGAGTTTACAATCTATTGGAGAAATTAAACCCCAAATTCACAGTGGAAAAGGCATCAGTTCCATACGAAGATAGCTCAGATTCCGAATCTGAGATTACTGAAAGATCACTTGCAAATTCATTTTTGCATCGAATTGCAGCCAAAGCTAGCATCATGCCTTATTATGATGTAATTCGATGGGTCATCGACAGTGTGAAGATAAAGGACAGAACGTTTGTTTCAGCTTCTGGAGTGTCTTTTGGGTCGTTTAAAGCAGAAGACATTAAGGCTATGTATCATCTTCCTGATCCACAGAAGGTGTATAACAAAGAATTTATCAAAGAGTTCGCTGATAATAATAAAGTCCAATCTGATCCTATCAAAGATTGGAGAAAAAATCCTGAGAAGCACAGAAATGAAGCATCCGGTATGTATTCTGTAGATTCCCTCTTACCTCCGTATTGCTATGCTACTGCCATGATGTGTAGATTATTTGGCAATGATAATTCCGCTAGGTTTTCTATACAAATGGTCCCATTAATCTTAGCTGTTGTCAATTCTGACATTATGGACTGGGCTGTTATTCTTTCTGATAGAATGGCCAATAGAATACTCGAGTACAGACAGGATAAAACCGCTGGAAATTCCACTCCTTTTTTCTTTTGTGCCTATATTCTAGACGCTCTTTTTTTTAATTTTGAGTCTCCCTTGTTAGGATGGAAATGGACTCCCAAAGACCCTACCCCAATTCATATATATCATAAACTTCTTTGGAAAGTTCATTTCCAAGATAATGTGTATAGAATATGCCATGGTTTCCTTATCCCTGTTTTCCAAACCATTTTCAATCGCTTCCCTCCTAGATTCTCTGATAAAGCTAAAGCCGACTTATCCTCAATAGGAGATTGGTTTGGAGAGGAGAAATTTACATACATCGGGATTTTTGGTAGTATTGTGGAACCCCATGTTCTTCCTCTTATTGTTCCAGACAAACTTCTCGCCCAGGAAATTTCCTATCAATTAACAGTTGAAGGAATATCCAGATCTTTAAACAACAGTAAGAAGAGAATGTGGCCTCAATTCCCATTCAATTGTGGTCAGTTTACTTTAAATGACTTCAAACATGCTGAAAAGGAAGTCGCCAAAATAAAGGGTTGTAAATTTGCAACCATTTCAGGAAGACAGTATGATCCGCGACAGATAGCCTTTAATGTTACTGCTTCAGTTTTAATTGCTCGATTTGAGCATGAACCAGATGTGTTTGATGATTTGTTTGTTTCGTTGAATGATTTTCCTCAAATTTATGATTTAGCCAAGTCTAAATTCCAGAAGGAGGAAATGAATAAATTTATGTTATTCAGAAGTCAAAGATTGTTGAGAGTTCCTCTAGACCAACTGAGAATTCCTATACAAGGGTCAGAGACAGAGGATACATTTGTCAAAACTCCAGAAGAAACATCTGCCAGTAAAGTCATTACACAATCGGTGATTAACCAGCCAACTGCACATACTGAAAAGGTGGGCACCGATGGCAAACCTGATGCTCAGAAAGGGAATACTGATGGTAAATCTGATCGAAATACTGATCAGCAGTCCACTACTCAAACAACATAAAAATGCACAAGTACTGATGCTAATTTGCATAATCAAAAAGGAGGATCGGATAGTAAAACCATTGAGCAGAGTACAGATACAGAGAAAGCAGACACGCAATCGGGAGGAAAAGAAACTACTGAGAAAATTGTAGACTCTACTGATCTTAATGTTTCCTCTCAATTATTGAAACAATATGATCAATTCGCTCAGCAATTGGGACTGCAAGATAAAGATAAAGAGCAAGTAGAACAGGATGTCGAAATCATTCCTGAACATCCGACAGGGCAGATTGTATTAAAGATTGAGGAGATCCCTCCTTTAGATGTATTTTACAGCCCTAAACATAAGGATGTTGTTAGAAGACAAAGAAAAAGAAGGAAGATGGATCAGGACATGTTTTCTACTCCACAGGAAGAATTTATGAATATTGTTTACAAGAATACTGAAGTGAATCCATCTGAGGATCTCACTAAATTGTCCCAATATGCAGGAGCTTATAGTGATGCAACAGTTGATAAAGCTGTAGAAGTTTCTCAGATGATGATTCAGAAATATCTCCATATAGCTTCACTTGAAGAGCAAGCTAAGGAAAGTCAACAAAAGATTACTCAATTGCAACAACAACTACAAGATCAAGAACTCAGGTCCAAAGAGTTAGAAAAACATCTTGCCGAAGAAAAGAAGAAAGTTGATGAGCAGGTCTTAGGCAAACAACAACAATTGAATGAAGAAATTTCCAGGTTACAAGGTTTGTTACAAAATGAGAAGAATGCGAAGATTGTACAAGAAAAGGAGTTTCAAACAGCTTTAGATAGATTCAAATATTTCCCTAAGTTAAGTGAATTCAAATCGGAAGCCCTTGAAACTAATAAACTGTTGTCTCAACAATTGAATGAATTTTGTGCAACGCTATCACAGGCAGAACCATTTTGTGATATTACCTCATCCTTGATCCAGAACATTATTACTCTCAGACAAGAAATTGATGATGCTGGTGAAAAGATTTCTGAATTTCTTACTTGGCAAGATACAGAAAAAGGAAGAGAAGCTAATCTTCCTAGGATAGAAGAAAGACATAAAGAAATCTTGTTTACAGAATGGGAACATCAGATAATGAAAGCTGAGAGAGAAATATCAAGAGCTAGGAGCATGATGAGTAATATCACACAATTTATAAATGACAGCTTGTATTCAATCAATCTCATTTCGGACTGTGTTCCTGGCAGTTTTCCTAAAGTGAAAGAAACTGAAAACAGATGGAAGGAAGAAATGATGAATAAAAGTCAACAAATCGACAAAATTCAAGCAATATCTTGGGAAAGTATGTGGACTCATTTAATTAAGCCAAACAATCTACAAATGGCTATTAAATTCCTTTCAAATGCTGTCGATTGTTTAATTCCAGAATTTTCCGATGCCACCTACGCTGGACAACTGCATTCCGAGATGAGTCATCCACCGAGGCTCCAAGATATGCTGAAGATTTTCAACTTGGCTACATCAAGCGAGAAAGAAAAGCAATGAATCAGTTTCATTTAAGATAGCATTTCTGTTTTTAATTTGATAGATTGTAGCAGTAGTAGTAGGATTTTGTTATGTAATTTCTTATTTAAATCCCTCTCATGCATTTAGAGAAGGATCCGAAGTTGTAATATTTTTTGGACTTGGAGCTTACATTTCTGTACTCCATTCCCTCTTATATTTTATAAAGGATCACATCTGGTGATTTTTGTGCTGAAATTATCTTTGAAGTGTTGCATTTCTATACCTTTGGATTTAATTTTACATCGGAGTTACTGGATTAGAATATCATATTTCATTTGACAGTCTTCAAGATGAATGAGGTATTTCTATCTGTTCACTGTTGATTTTCTTTGTTATATGATATTCACTTGAAAATTTGCTATCATTTATATATATTTTTTTCATAACTTTTCCTTTTATATATCATTTTTGAGTATAATTGAAATATTATCTTTCATAAGCATATATAGATGGTATAAAATGATGAATGCAATATGCTAATATAACTCTGTTTAATTTCTTAAACATATTTATCTTTATTCGTTTCTACACATTTCAATTTAAATAATAATACATTTTCATGGTTATTGTTAAATTGGAACAATCTTAAGTTGTATTCACATATAATTACCTGGGTTAGTGTTAGAATTTCTTTATCAACATTTAGTTTAATTAGATAGTTTTATTTCAGTCAATTTAGCCCCATTTTCATTCATCCAAATCAATCCCTCACCAACCCATTTAGTTATAAGGAAACTGGTCCTTTGAATCCAGTCAGAGCCACCATACCAAACGGAAAAGGAGCTGTCCTAAGGTCCCGACCGGGTGGTTTTCCCCAATGTTTGAAGCAGAGATTTTCTAGGCTTCAACATTTTTGGCGCAAGAAGGAGGGCCTGAGCTATGAATGGCAAGTAAATATTTATCCACAGGCCATTCTGAGAGCAAAACACCCTCATTAACTTCTTCAGTTTCTTCTGAAATTCAAAATCCTAGAGAAGAAATTGCGAAGAATATTCATACAACCACTACCAAAATCTCAAAATATTCAGACAAGCAATCTCCTGAGTCTCCTGAAGTTCAAGATTTAATCCATAAATTGAAAGGATTCTCACTATCTCTTGAAGAGTCTGAAATATCTGAAGGTAGTGTAAGTTCAAAATTTGTTCCTTCAAAACCTCTTACTAGGTTGCAAAGTGAAAAACTTGGTATTCCTCCCAAAGAATTTCCTTTACCTAGTAAGGGAAAAACAAAAAGAATACAATCGGAATCAGAAAGTGATACAAGTTCATCATCTCATATTCAATCACCTGTTTCCGAAACCACAACTCAACAAAGTGCAGTTGTTTCCACATCATCTCCTCAATCATCATCTGCTCAGTCATCATCAATCTCAACATCATCTATTCCAACAACTTCTATTCAAACACCACTAGTTTCTACTACTCCTCCAATAGTCGTTCCGATAATGGCTAGACCATGGGCTACTCCAGGGGCAGTCAACATGGCTGCACCTTTACATGATTTACCAGACAATCCTGGAAAATGGCTTCCAAAATTTAGTCTAGATCTTAACATTCAAGTTGAAGAACATATCAATAACTTTATGCTGGCTGTAAATTTGAATGGAGTCACACATGAAGATGTTGTAGTCAGACTATTCCCTTATACTCTTCAAGGAGCAGCAGGATCATGGTACTTTTCATTACCTTCGGGATCCATAACAAGTTGGGCCATTTTTGCAGATCACTTTTTAACCAAATTTGGAGATGACAGATCAATAGCTACTTTACTCAATGACCTCTCAAATTTGAAGATAGAACTCAAAGAGCCCATTAAATATTTCAACGCTAGATTCAACAAACTCTTGAACAAAATCCACACAGATTCACAGCCTAGTGAACAAGTCAGAAGTGAATGGTATATAACTGCCTTACCCTCAAACATAGCAATTTTTGTAGATAGAGCTGCAAAACCTACATTAGCCGAAAATATGAAAGAGGCTATTGCAGTAGAAAAACGAATTATTTCTCTAGAAAAGAAAAATGCTATTGAGAAAAGGAAATCAAATAAAGTTAGCTTCAAAGATGATTCAAAGAAAAAGGCCAAAGATCCATATGACATGGAGGGTTTACAGAAAGTTCTTAAAACCATGTCAAATGAAATGGTTGAAATTAAAAAACAAGTAGCTGAAACTTCTACCAAAAAACCATTCCGAAATTTCAGAAGAAACCAAGTTGAATCTAAACCTCCTAATGCAATCTCTAATGCAGAATCAGAGGAAGAAGAAGAAGAAGAAGATACATCTTTAGTATCAGATGAGGAAGATGAGAATGAGGAAGATGAGAATGAGTAAATAGCTGAATTACATGGAATGTGGGATTTTATCCTCCCTAATTCTGATAGTGAAGTAGAACAAGAAGCTATGCCTGTAAGTACTAGGAGTAAATCTACAGCAGAGCCTTTACAAACAGCTCCTAAAAAGAAAATCACAACTCCAAATACCAAAGAAAAATCCCCTGCAAAGAAAGCCTCTCCATTACCTACTCAAAATCAGCCATCTTCTTCTAATCCTCCCACATCAACAACAAAGACTTTAGTGGTGTCAGATCCTATGGAGTACAACATTGTTGAAGACATGAAAAATATCAAAGCCAATATTTCCTTACATGAACTCAGCAAACTAAAACACCAGCAGAAGTTGCTATTGAAATAATTAAACGCTACACCAATTGCTCCTTTACCAAGTGGTGTAGTTGCAAAAGTAGCTAGGGGAGCTGGTAAACCACCAGATAAAGTAGATGTTACTGATACCATGCTCATTGGAGAAAAGTCAAATTCTCAAACTCCTCCTTTTCTTCTGACTTATGAAATGTACAATAAGAATCTGCATAATTGTTTAATTGATTCTGGAGCTTCCTCTAATATAATGCCTACTTCTGTTTGTGCCAAACTGAAAATCGAACCACAGAAATCGGCAGTTCATATTGTTCAATTGGATCGCTCTAAAGTTCAAGTTGTAGGAGAAATCAATTCAGTTACTATCAGATTAGCTTCCGATCCTAGAATTGTCCAACGAATTGATATTTTGATTGCTGATATTCCTGAATTCTATGGATTAATTCTAAGCAGGGACTGGTCTGCGAAACTTAATGGTTATATCTCGACTGATTATTCACATATGTGGCTTCCCTACAAAGGGAAACCAAATCAAATCAAAATCGAACGAGAAAAACATATGACACATACTGTCACTGAATTTGAACAACCTAATGAACCTGTGGCATTCAACAACAATATTCTTGGAGGTTATTCTGCTGAATCATTTCTTGGAAACTTCAAAGCACCCCGATCACCTTTTTCTGTAAATACTTTTGTTTCTCAAGTAGAAAATTTTTCACAATCCGATTCTTCCAGAATTGTAAATACTTCTGATATAATTGTAGATAAGTCAATAGATAAATCTTTATTTTGGTCGTTATATTTTGATGGATCAAAGTCTAGTGATGGAGCTGGAGCATGATGCATTTTAATTGATCCAGATGGAGAGAAAACCATGCTGTCATGTAGGCTAGAATTTGAGTGTACTAACAATACTGCAGAATATGAAGCCTTGGTTCAAGGACTTTATAAAGCTATAGGGTTGGATGTTAAATACTTGAAGGTCTTTGGTGATTCCGAAATTTTCATAAAACAAGTTAGGAATACTATTCATTGCCTTTCAGGACATCTTAAACACTATCAAACCCTAGTACAAGATCTCACCACTCATTTTTTAGCATTCAATATTTCTCCTATTCCTAGGAATCAGAATACATCAGCTGACTTGTTAGCTAATGTTGCATCTAAACTCCTACCCGCTGAATACTGCAGTCCTGATAGGTTTTCTGTAGAATTAATTTTTCGTCCATCTGTCCCAGACAATGTCACAAATTGGAGAGTTTTCTATCATGATCAAGATATTTTAAATTTCATGACTTCAGAGAAATCATATGATGAGCAAATTATTGATGAAGATGATCATGATTTACAAATTGCTTCAAAAATTAATGAAAATCCCATTCCGAAATCTGTTGTTAAATTGGAGGACTTATATGATATTAAAGACAGATTCAAGAAAGTCACTAATGCCAAACTTCAAAGTTCCACTTTGAAGTTTGAATTAGTGAATCTTGGTTCTGATTCCAAACCTCAAAACGTTAATTTAGGACTCAATTTAACATCAGAGGAAAGGAATGCTTTCATTAAACTCTTGAACAAATATAAAAACGTTTTTGCTTGGAATTATGATGATTTAAAAACATATGATACTTTGGTTATTCAACACACAATTCCAATGCTTCCTGATATTAAACCCATTCAACAAAAGCTAAGGAAGGTTCATCCAAATCTTGAAGGAAAAATCAAATTAGAACTTAATAAACTTTTAAAAGCCAAAATCATTTTTCCCGTCAGGCACTCCAATTGGGTTTCCAATATGGTACCTGTAAGGAAGAAGAATGGTGATATAATAATCTGTATTGATTTCAGAAATTTAAACAAGGCATATTTAAAAGACAATTTCCCATTGCCAACCATGGAACAGATACTTCAAAAAGTAGCTGGTTCTGAACTTATGTCCTTTCTTGATGGATTTTCAGGCTATAATCAAGTCTTAGTTCATCCAGATGACAGATTGAAAACAACTTTCAGAACAAAATGGGGAACTTATGCTTATCAAAAAATGCCTTTTGGACTAATAAATGCAGGAGAAACTTTCCAAAGAGCCATGGACATAGCGTTTAAAGGTCTGATTAATAAATCAGTTGTTGTTTATCTTGATGACATAATAGTATTTTCAAAAAAGAGAACCAATTATCTACATGATCTAAAGAAAATATTTGAAAGATGTAGAAGGTTTGGTATTTCCTTAAATCCAAAGAAATCTTTCTTTGCTTTGGATGAAGGAAAAATCTTAGGATTTTTTGTGTCAAAAGATGGTATATACATTGATCCAGATAGAGTAAAAGAAATCTCTGATATTTCTTTACCTCATAACAAAAAATCCATGCAATCATTTCTTGGACAGATCAATTTTGTAAAAAGATTCATTCCTGATTTTTCTTTAATTGTTTTACCAATGCAAAATATGATCAAGAAGAATTCAGTATTCAAATGGGGGCATAAAGAGAAAGAAGCCTTTGAGGCAATCAAACAAGCGATCATTAATGCACCAGCATTGAGTACCCCGGATTTTTCTAAAGATTTTATTTTGTATACCTTAGCCACCGAGACATCCTATGCAGCTGTTTTAACACAGCCCAATGATTAGAAAATTGAAGCACCAATTTCGTTCTTTAGCTCAAATCTGCAAGGAGCAGAGCTGAATTATTCCGATGTTAAAAAACAAGCCTTTGCTATGTTTAAATAAATCAAGCATTTCAGACCTTTTCTCTTGAAAACTCATGCAAAAATCATTGTCCCATTCTCTGTAGTGAGGCAATTATTAATTCAGAGAGAAGTAGGAGAAAAACAAGCTAACTCGGTAACAGCTTTGCAAGAATATGATGTTGATATTAAACCAGCTAAGATTGTTAGAGGACAAGGTTTTTGCAGATTATTAGCAGGAGCTCATAACATACCAGAAAATCAAGATTCAAATCAAGATATTCAAGTAAGTCAGATAAGTGTAACAGATTCTGAATCTCAGTATGCTGATCTCATCTATTACTTGAAAAATGGGTATGCTCCTTCTAATCTCAGCTATAAGAGAAAACGTGCTTTAAGGTTAAAAGCTATTAAATATGAGATCATTGATAATGTGTTATTTAGAAAAAATTATGATTCAATTTTATTAAGATGTCTTGAAAAGACTGAAGATGAAAAGGTTTTGCAGGAATTGCATGATGGACCAGCAGGAGGTCATTTTGGAGGTGATACCACAGCTCACAAAATAATTCGTGCTGGCTATTACTGGCCTACCCTTTTTAAAGATACACATGACTATGTAAGGAAGTGCAGAATTTGCCAAACTGCAAGTGGAAGACAAAGGAAACCAGCTTTTCCTTTGCAACCAGTGAGTATTGAGCAACCTTTTGAACAATGGGGGCTTGACATTATTGGTGAGATAGTACCTCATTCTTCCAAACAGCACAAGTACATCCTTACTGCAACTGATTACTTTACAAAATGGGTAGAGGCAATCCCTTTGAAGGTAGCCAATTCTGATGCAATTATTGATTTCATTGATCAATTCATCATAACCAGGTTTGGTGTACCTCAAGCTCTTGTCTTTGATAATGCATCTTATTTTTCCAGAAATAGTTTAATAGAATTTGCAGTCAAAAGAGGTTTTAAACTGAAATATTCAGCAAATTATTACCCACAAGGTAATGGTTTGGCTGAATCCACTAACAAAAATCTCATCAAAATCATTAAAAGGACTATTGATCAAAATCAAAAGAATTAGCACAAGTCTTTAATATTTGCATTATTAGCTGATCGTATCACTGAAAAAGCTTCAATAGGAACTTCACCTTTCAATTTAGTTTATGGAAAATAAGCTGTGATACCATCAAATTTAACTCTTCCATCATTAGCCCTAGTGCAATTCATTGAAGAGAATCCTTCTTCATCCATTCAATTGAGATATGATCAAATCCTTAAACTAGAAGAAGATAGAGATAAATCTAAAATTGTTCATGAAAAACATCAACAGCTTGTAAAATCTTCTTTTGATGCAAGTTCTACTGGCTCAAAAATTTTGTCAATTGTGATCTTGTTCTGAAATGGGATAAAGCACATGAAGAAAAAGGTAAGCATACCAAGTTTCAGAAAATGTGGCTTGGACCATTTCAGATCATTGAAAAGATAGGCTCAAATACATTCATACTCCAAGATCTAACAGGTAAGAGAGAATCTATTCCTGTAAATGGGCTTATCTTGAAGAAATTCTTTTCATAAGAAGGCAACCCCTTCTTCAACTGTACATATTCCTTTTTGCAAAGTTTTTAATTGTTTTTGCAAATAAAAGTTGTTAATGAGTCTCTAATTGACTTTTTACTTGTTAGAAAAATTCTTAGGAAGAATATTATAAATATTTATTTTATGTAAATAAGAATTTTTAAAGAAATTATCATAGTCTTTTGATAGTTTTAAATAAAATGTTAAACTTTGAAAGATTATTCCAATTATTTGCATGATCTTTTGAAAACTTGAGGGAAATGTAAATCATTATAAGTTTATTAAGCAGAGAAAGGTTATCTATAAAAGTAAAGATTATTCAAGTCTTGGTACTCAAAAAACTCTGAAAATTGTCATCCATTGATTCTTAAGGATAAAACTATTTCACCCCATTCATTTAGGTTGTGATTTTTTAGAATGTAATTCTAAGAAATTATGTTAAAATTTTTAAGAGATAAGAGGTCTCATCATGAGACGACTTACCATATTCATAAGAATTAATGAAACTGACATTACCAATACTGCACATCAAAACAGGATAATGGCTTATAAATATAAGACAAGGGGTCTCATCACGAGCCAACTTGTTCAGTTTAATTACAACTATTGAATGGAATTGTTATTAACTGGCTACCAAACCAGAACAATGGCTCTTAAAAATAAAAAATAAATAAAAGACAAAAAACATGAGATAATATGTCTTATGAATTTATCTTTTAAAAATTCATAATCTTAGTTGGATGGGACAATGAATAGTTAATGGTTAAAAGGTAACCCTGTCGAAACTATGAATGTTTGAGGGTAGCAGAGGCAATACCTATGAAAATAGAGTATATTATAAAACCAAACTTGGAGAAATCCACTTACTTCATTATTAATACCAATCAAAGCTTGAGATAACCCAAAAATGTTTTTATTCTCAAGAAATTAGAAAGAAATTGTAAATAATTTTTATTCTTTTTCATAAGTTAGATTTTATTTTTGATTATCCTAGGATAGTTTTCATTATCTTTAAAAATCTTTACTTACTAAAAATATAGTATTCATTTTATTTTTTTAGAGATAACTGGTTCTTTCAGTGAATCGCCAATTGTTGTACTATACAACAACCCTCCCTTTTTCTTAATTTTAGAATAAAATTCATTTAGAAATAGGGTCCCTTTTTCTTTTTATAGAAATAAAAGAATTAGAAATAAAGATTCATTGTTTTGAAAAAGCTCATCTTTGTTTGTTTACAAACCAAATACAACATTCAAAACTTCCGATCCGATCAAATATAGAAGACCTTATCATAAAAAACAAATCAAGTTTAAAAGTCCAATGAATAACAATCGCAATCGGAAATCGGAGAAAACCATAGAAGAAATTTGACATACAAACCCAAATCCTCCGATGCGATTAGTTCGATCGCAAAACTTCAATCGCAAAGAGTTTAAGTTATTTATTCACGTACTTCCAATGCGATGCGACCAGTCACAATCGCATGATCGGGATACTCTTTAATAAGCTCTTTGCGGTCAAATTAAAATTCCTCGATGCGATGCGCGTTATTACAATAAACGCTTTTCAAAAGAAAACAAACATTTGTTCATTTAAATAACAAAAACTTTTATATGGTGGACCCCACCGTCGGAAATCGGAGAAAGCTATTAACAATTCTTTTCGATTGAAACTCCTCGATTGCGATCTAAACAACTCTAATCAGAAATCAGAAAATTTTTCAATCGGAATCGTCCAATCGAAGAAATCTGTGTTATAATATTTATGTGCCATTTGAAAACTTTCGATGCGATTGATAAATGATATTTATTACATTCGAAAAGTTCCGGATAGGTGAATATTATAATATTTCACAAGCGCCAAATCTCCATTTGTGCGTGGGTATTCAATAGCAAATCGAATGAATATTGGTTGATGATTTCGCTTTTAATACGTGAGTGTGACCCAAAAAGAATATTTACGCGCTATACGAAACCAATAAATAACAAATCATTTCTTCATAATCGTTCCGTTCAAGTTGCTTGTTTGTCACGACTGAAAGTTTATTGTTTTGCAGAGCCAAGGAACACTGAACCCTTTCGTTCACAGACAAAGGGAAATAGCATCAAACGCAGAAATGTCGAAGAGAGCGAGAAGAGCCAAGACCGTTGTTCCAGTTAAGTTTGTTGAGACTCCTACAGTCTCAAAAGAGAAGCCAACAAAACTGAGATTAGTTACAGATACATCATGCCAAGGGCTCGGAAGAATGACGTGGGAAGGAGTTTACAATCTACTGGAGAAATTAAACCCCAAAGTCACAGTGGAAAAAGCATCAGTTCCAGACGAAGATAGCTCAGATTCTGACTCTGAGATTACTAAAAGATCACTTGCAAATTCATTTTTTCATCGAATTGCAGCCAGAGCTAGCATCATGCCTTATTATGATGTAATTCGATGGGTCATCGACAGTGTGAAGATAAAGGACAGAACGTTTGTTTCAGCTTCTGGAGTGTCTTTTGGGTCGTTTAAAGCAGAAGACATTAATGCTATGTATCATCTTCCTGATCCACAGAAGGTGTATAACAAAGAATTTATCAAAGAGTTCGCTGATAATAATAAAGTCCAATCTGATCCTATCAAAGATTGGAGAAAAAATCCTGAGAAGCACAGAAATGAAGCATCCGGTATGTATTATGTAGATTCCCTCTTACCTCCGTATTGCTATGCTGCTGCCATGATGTGTAGATTATTTGGCAATGATAATTCCGCTAGGTTTTCTATACAAATGGTCCCCTTAATCTTAGCTGCTGTCAATTCCGACATTATGGACTGGGCTGTTATTCTTTCTGATAGAATGGCCAATAGAATACTCGAGTACAGACAGGATAAAACCGCTGGAAATTCCACTCCTTTTTTCTTTTGTGCCTATATTCTAGATGCTCTTTGTTTTAATTCCAAGTTTCCCTTGTTAGGATGGAAATGGACTCCCAAAGACCCTACCCCAATTCATATATATCATAAACTTCTTTGGAAAGTTCATTTCCAAGATAATGTGTATAGAATATGCCATGGTTTCCTTATCCCTGTTTTCCAAACCATTTTCAATCGCTTCCCTCCTAGATTCTCTAATAAAGCTAAAGCCGACTTATCCTCAATAGGAGAATGGTTTGGAGAGGAGAAATTTACATACATCAGGATTTTTGGTAGTATTGTGGAACCCCATGTTCTTCCTCTTATTGTTCCAGACAAACTTCTCGCCCATGAAATTTCCTATCAATTAACAGTTGAAGGAATATCCAGATCTTTAAACAACAGTAAGAAGAGAATGTGGCCTCAATTCCCATTCAATTGTGGTCAGTTTACTTTAAATGACTTCAAACATGCTGAAAAGGAAGTCACCAAAATAAAGGGTTGTAAATTTGCAACCATTCCAGGGAGACAGTATGATCCGCGACAGATAGCCTTTAATGTTACTGCTTCAGTTTCAATTGCTCGATTTGAGCATGAACCAGATGATTTTGATGATTTTTTTGTTTCGTTGAATGATTTTCCTCAAATTTATGATTTAGCCAAGTCTAAATTCAAGAAGGAAGAAATGAATAAATTTTTGTTATTCAGAAGTCAAAGATTGTTGAGAGTTCCTCTAGACCAACTGAGAATTCCTATACAAGGGTCAGAGACAGAGGATACATTTGTCAAAACGCCAGGAGAGACATCTGCCGGTAAAGTCATTACACAATCGGCTATTAACCAACCAAATGTACATACTGAAAAGCTGAGCACTGTTGGCAAACCTGATGCTCAGAAAGGAAATACTGATGGTAAATGCGATCAAAATACTGGTCAGCAGTCCACTGCTCAAACAACAGAAAAATGCACAAGTACTGATGCTAATGTGCATAATAAAAAAGGAGGATCAGATAGAAAAACCATTGAGAAGAGTACAGATACAGAGAAAGCAGACACGCAATCGGGAGGAAAAGAAACTACTGAGAAAATTGTAGACTCTGCTGATCTTAATATTTCCTCTTAGTTATTGAAACAATATGATCAATTCGCTCAGCAATTGGGACTGCAGGATAAAGATAAAGAGCAAGTAGAGCAAGATGTCGAAATCATTACTGAACATCCTACAGGGCAGATTGTATTGAAGATCGAGGAGATCCCTCCTTTAGATGTATTTTACAGCCCTAAACATAAGGCTGTTGTTAGAAGACAGAGAAAAAAAAGGAAGATGGATCAGGATATGTTTTCTACTCCACATGAAGAATTTATGAATATTGTTTACAAGAATACTGAAGTGAATCCATCTGAGGATCTCACTAAATTGTCCCAATATGCAGGAGCTTATAGTGCTGCAACAGTTGATAAAGCTTTAGAAGTTTCTCAGATGATGATTCAGAAAGATCTCCATATAACTTCACTTGAAGAGGAAGCTAAGGAAAGTCAGTAAAAGATTACTCAATTGCAACAACAACTACAAGATCAAGAACTCAGGTCCAAAGAGTTAGAAAAACAACTTGCCGAAGAAAAGAAGAAATTTGATGAGCAGGTCTTAGGCAAACAACAACAATTGAATGAAGAAATTTCCAGGTTACAAGGTTTGTTACAAAATGAGAAGAATGCGAAGATTGTACAAGAAAAGGAGTTTCAAACAGCTTTAGATAGATTCAAATATTTCCCTAAGTTAAGTGAATTCAAATCGGAAGCCCTCGAAACTAATAAACTGCTGTCTCAACAATTGAATGAATTTTGTGCAAAGCTATCACAGGCAGAACCATTTTGTGATATTACCTCATCCTTGATCTAGAACATTATTACTCTCAGACAAGAAATTGATGATGCTGATGAAAAGATTTCTGAATTTCTTACTTGGCAAGATACAGAAAAAGGAAGAGAAGCTAATCTTCCTAGGATAGAAGAAAGACATAAAGAAATCTTGTTTACAGAATGGGAACATCAGATAATGAAAGCTGAGAGAGAAATATCAAGAGCTAGGAGTATGATGAGTAATATCACGCAATTTATAAATGACAGCTTTTATTCAATCAATCTCATTTCGGACTGTGTTCCTGGCAGTTTGCCTAAAGTGAAAGAAACTGAAAACAGATGGAAGGAAGAAATGATGAATAAAAGTCAACAAATCGACAAACTTCAAGCAATATCTTGGGACAGTATGTGGACTCATTTAATTAAGCCAAACAATCAACAAATGGCTATTAAATTCCTTTCAAATGCTGTCGATTGTTTAATTCCAGAATTTTCCAATGCCACCTACGCTGGACAGTTGCATTCCGAGATGAGTCATCCACCGAGGCTCCAAGATATGCTGAAGATTTGCAACTTGGCTACAACAAGCGAGAAAAGCAATGAATCAGTTTCATTTAAGATAGCATTTCTGTTTTTAATTTGATAGATTGTAGCAGTAGTAGTAGGATTTTGTTATGTAATTTCTTATTTAAATCCCTCTCATGCATTTAGAGAAGGATCCGAAGTTGTAATATTTTTTGGACTTGGAGCTTACATTTCTGTACTCCATTCCATCTTATATTTTATAAAGGATCACATCTGGTGATTTTTGTGCTGAAATTATCTTTGAAGTGTTGCATTTCTGTACCTTTGGATTTAATTTTACATCGGAGTTACTGGATTAGAATATCAGATTTCATTTGATAGTCTTCAAGATGAATGAGGTATTTCTATCTGTTCACTGTTGATTTTCTTTGTTATATGATATTCGCTTGAAAATTTGCTATCATTTATATATATGTTTTTCATAACTTTTCCTTTTATATATCATTTCTGAGTATAATTGAAATGTTATCTTTCATAAGCATATATAGATGGTATAAAATGATGAATGCAATATGTTAATATAAATTTGTTTAATTTCTTAAACAGAGTTATCTTTATTCGTTTCTGCGCATTTCAATTTAAATAATAATACATTTTCGTGGTTATTGTTAAATTGGAACAATCTTAAGTTGTATTCACATATAATTACCCGAGTTAGTGTTAGAATTTCTTTATCAGCATTTAGTTTAATTAGATAGTTTTATTTCAGTCAATTTAGTCCCATTTTCACTCATCCAAATCAATCCCTCAGCAACCCATTTAGTTATAAGGAAACTGGTCCTTTAAATCCAGTCGGAGCCACCATACCAAACAGAAAATGAGCTGTCCTAAGGTCCCGACCGGGTGGTTTTCCCCAATGTTTGAAGCAGAGATTTTCTAGGCTTCAACAGAAGGGGAAATGGGAAAAAAATGGAAAATATAGGAATTCCATGGGGAATAAAGGGGTAAAAATGGAGGTTATTTTGAAGTGAGAAGAGGGTTAAAATGAGGAAAAATGGGGATTTTGCAGCAGTTTTTTCTTATGAAAATAGTAGATTTTCATCATTTCGAGAGGGAAACAGCAGTGAAGATTAAACAAAGGGCATGATGTCTTCATGAGTCTTCAAGATATAAAACTTTTAGCAATAAAACTTGTTTCTTGAAGGCTCCAAAAATGATTTAGCCACCATTTTATATGACAAATTTTATTGGTGGCTAACAGTGGTTCCACTTGGGGATGGTGCCTTCTTGAAGACATCAAGAACTTCAGACTTGCATTCTCTGGGAGGCTGATCAGTGCCTTATCCATCAGGTTGCCTTTTGTTCATTTGGATGATCTTCTTTTGCTCTGAAAATATTAGCAACCATGAAAAATAATGGATTTTCATCAACACAATATTTCTACCTACCCAATCCTACTAATCTAACATTTTTTCTTCTTTTCGGAGTGCACTTGGATTGGAAAACTCTCTTACAAAATTTTATTCTTTTGAAAGCATAAAACTAATCTAATTATACTCCTTATTTCTCCATGAACTCAGATTAAACAGTTGAGTCCATATGCTTCTCTACCTAATCTACTAATCTGTTAGGATTAAACAATCTAACAGATTTTTATCTCTAATTTCTAAAACAGAAATTTAAAAGCATACAAGTCAGGATTGAATAGTCTAACTTGTTGCTAATATATGGCATAAAAAAAAAGTTGCACATAGATATTATTTTGCATAAAATTAAATCAAAATGGAAGGCTTAAGACCTGAAAGTTCTAAGCACTTCATATTTTTTTCAGCTCTGTTTTTATTCCTGTTTGAGCTATTCTTTCCTTGTTCTCTGGTTCAGATTTTGAGCTGATTAGAACCATTTTTACCTATGTTTTGACTAAGAAATTGAAACTTATTGGAGTCATTCATGTTTTGAAAACTAAGGTTTAGATTTTGAGCATGTTTGAACCTTTAATTTCTATCCTAATCTTCCTAACTGATAAGCCAAGATTAAACTGTTTGGAAAATCGAATTCACTAACCTATCAGTAGCAATTTAAAACTAATTAGTCATGATTAGGCTATATGAATAATTAGAAGTGTGTTTTTCAGGAGTGGCATTTAATCTTGCACACTTTCAAACTTGTTTCTCTTTTTTGGTATGGGGATGTACCTGTATTGTTTTTACAATCTACCCTCTTTTCTTTCTTCTATTGTTTTTGTATTTTTTGATTTTTCTAACTTTGAATGAAATGATGGGTGAAATATTTATAATGATAAAAAAGATAAAAAGGCTTTCAGAACATGACATGGTTCAAGAGAAGTAATGTTTAAGCATCCTGCCATTGACAGGACCCCCAAACAGTTCAGCTCCATTCAAATCCTGCAAGAAAAAGGCATTGTTACCAACAATAGAATGAATAAGATAAGGGCCAAGCCATAAGTTGTCAAATTTCCCATGCTTTCCCTTGTCTTCTCTCCTTGAGTCCCACTTTAAAACTTTTTCCCCAACATTGAAATTGCTGGCCTTTGTTCTTCTGTTAAATTTTTTTTTGATGTTGTCTTGCTTTTGCAATGCTTTGTTATAAACCTCCTCTCTAGTTTGCTGAAGATGAATTGTTTGATTAATCCTTCTGATCATGTCATTGTCTTCAGACTGAACATCTTGAATCAAGTTCATAATTGGTACACCAAGGCTGGTAGGAAAAATTGCATCTGTACCATACACATGCTGGTAGGGTGACATACCAATAGATTTCTTCAATGTCAATCTGTCAGCCCAAAGTGCATGAACAAGCTTTGTGTGCCAAGACTTCTTGTTGTTCTCCAATAGCTTCTTGATTATGTTCACCAAAATTTTGTTTGAGGATTATGCAAGTCCATTACCTTGAGGGTAATAGGTCGTGGAATGACCCAATGTAATATGATATTTGTGACAGAACTCAACCATCTTCTTTGATCCAAATGTTGCTGCATTATTAGTGATGATATTTGTAGGACAGCCAAATATAGAGAGGATATTAGTCTCCATGAATTTTATAATGACAGAATGATTGGCTTGCCTACAAGGGATGGATTCTATCCATTTGGTGAAGTAGTATGTGGCAGTTCTTGTAATCAGAAAGCATTTGGAGAGGATTCTTATTCACTTTCCATTTGTTTAAGAATGTCTGATGGAAGGCTTGGAGATCATTGATACTGTGGGGCGCTAAGCCTTTAAACCATTTTCTTACATCTCCCCCCAGAATCTAAGCAACTAATCTAAGCTTGACAGATTCATCATCAATTTCATTTCTGTCAAAGTAGCCATTCATCTTATCCACATGTTGTGATGCAGTAGTAGCATTACTAGCATCATACAATGGTATTTTGGACTGATATTCCTGTGGAATATTGAACAAGGGTACAGGAAGGACTAAGGGAGCATACCATGTTGCCATGATATGTGGTGGGGGTGGATTAACAAGAGGAAAAGTGGGCTGAAGTGGAGTGGTTTAGACAGTGGATGTAGGATGAGTAGATGTGGATGAACCAAGAATAGATTGCTAAGCTGATCTTGGATGAGAGACACCTAAATTGTGAAGGAAATGTAAATCAGGTGGTGTTGTTTCTCTACTACGAGTATGTTCACTTATTTTAGGAGATGAAGGTGAAGACTCAGAATCTCGCTGATCTAATACAAGCGACCTAGTTCTAAATGGATTTATTAAGTCTACTTGTGATTATTGTAGAGCTGCAAGATTTCTAAGAACTGAATTAGCTCTCAAGGGTGATTTGAAAAAAATTTAAGATTTAATCTTAGGAGACTTCCTAAGGATATTTTCAGGGTTATCTACTGTCTCGGGTGGGTCTGGATCAGGATAGGCTCTAGTATGAATCTTTCTAGGAGCCACTATGCTGTGTTTTTAGACCCAAATAAACAAGAAAATTTCAACCAGATATGACAATCTTTAAGAGGTTAACTGATCTATTTTACACAAATTTTAATCCTACAGTCCTCTAACTGAGTTTGAATGATGTTACAAAGATTATGGGTCTTCCCAGTGGAGTCTTAAGGTCTTTTCAGGATTTTGGAGTCGCCAAGTGGAATTTTTTAGCTCTTTTGGAGGTAAAAGGTTTTATGGTCCACCACCATGTTTATTGAATACCAATCTGAAACATTTTTGGGTTTTCTGAGTGATTTTTCAGTCCTTATGGGTTCTAGGAGTATCCTAAATCTGTTTCAAAACTTAGCTACAGTTATGAGACAAAGAAAATCTACTCTTATGGCTAAGCTAGCTGATCCTTCAAGGTTAGAAAAGCTCTTATGAGAATCCTAGGGTTTTCCTAGTTTGTCACTGATTCAAACACGTTTTATCATGATTACCAATTGCTTAGTAGTGCTTGAAGAGGGCTACTTGTACTCAAGGGGTTTTTTGGAATGAATATTTACTCACGGTCCCCAGTGGAGTCACCATAAATGTTAGTTGTTGGTGGCTCGACTGGCTAATATACCAATTTTTCTTGAGACAAGTGCTTTCCTGGGGTCCTGAGATTTATTTAGACTGTTTATTAACTCAAAAATCCCCAGTGGAGTCACCAGAAATGTAAGCTCCCCGTAATTTGCAAGATTGGCAAAGTCAAACTGCAGAGAGAACACTATTTCAACCACTTTGGGATTCTAGGATGTAGCCCTCCTGAATCCGGAGAGGGATCTCTCCAACAGGTGCAAATATGGATTTATCTTTAAAGCTTTTGGGTAATGATATTAGGCTAGTTATGAAGTCCGAGGGTTTTTGTTTGTTTTGGATGGTTGATCATGATTATTATTTGAGTGGAAAGTCCTAAATTTAAGGAGTTTCAAAGGTGTGAAGTTGCAAGAAATCAGAACAAGCTTTGACTAAAAAGATAGAAATAACGCTGGTTTTTAGTCCATTGGGCTATGGAGTCATAACATGGATTTAATTGAGCAACAACATCAAGAGTGATCCAAGGGGAAAGTCATCTATATCACAAGATAATTGAGATTAAAAATATGGAATGGAAACAATAAAGTGTTGGAGGGGTGGAAACTGATAATAATTTCAACAAGGATTTATAGTCAGTCCAAACAAGAAAAGCCTCTTAAGTAACTATTTAAAACCAACCAATAATAGGGCTCACCATAAATTTCTTGGGAAAGTTCGTATTAAAGTAACTCAATAGACAAACAATCCAGTAATCTACATAATTACCTTCAGAAAGTATGAAAAACACATAAGAGAAACAAAATGCAACTTAAGATCAGATAAGGTACTTTTAAACCTAGTCTGCTTTCAGCAAACACTTAGGGAAACTTTGAGAATCTACCTTTGGAGAAAGAAGCTAGAAAACAGGGCACACCATCACTTTTCTAGTCTAACTTTAATAAGCAAACAATGAAAATAACATTAAATAATAATGTTTAAAGAAAATAGTAGGACAAGGGAACGCCAGCATTCCTAACTGTTTAAACTGTATTGAATCATTCTTAAATAAACAAATTGGAGGAAAACATTGAGATAAAGCTTATCAGTCAGAGAAGGGTACTCTAAACAGTAGGTCCTAAATCTATGCTTGTTGTTCTTTATCAGAGAATAAATGGACAATATGGAATTCATAAAAGGAAAACAATTACACAGAAAGGAGCATTTCACCAGTGATATAGACTAGGATCCCAAGAAATAGCTTGTTATTGATGTCAAACCAGTTACATTTTTCAGGTCCAATGTTTCAGTTCAGCAGTCATCTTCACTTCTTAGCCTAATTATTCTATCACAAACAGAGCTTCAAGAGCTTTGAACACTATTTACAGGTAAAAATTTCGAGCACAAGTATATTTCAAAGTTCTGCAACCAACATTGTTTCATCTCCTACAAAAGTATTTATACAAGAAATGAGGAGGTGGGATGGATAAAAGATCTCCCAGGTTCAATTAATATAGATAAATACTTCTCGGCCTTTGAGGGGTTCAATGGAGAAGTTTACAGATATTTCGTCTGCATTAATTGTTTTACATTTAAGATTAAGCTCGGTGGAAGCTTTTATTGACTTTTAAGGCTCTGTGCCATCTTTTTCAATAAATTTGTTTGGCATGGAATAACTGCTCAGCTGTATTGAGGAAAATATTCTCTGTTCCGGTCAATACTTGGCCTCTGTTGAATGCGGTGAAGTTACAGGTGGCATTAGGTAGCTGAAAGGAATCAATTAGCCTCTGATGTGGCAGTGGGGGCATCCTCTGTCTAACAAATATTTTTGATTTGCCTTTAACTATGTTTAATTTAGTGGATTAGGCTTTTGATTTTCGATCTTAGCCGTAATCCACTCCAAACTATACAATTAAATTTTAATTCTTTAGTTCTACTGTGGCTAGGTCTTCAACATTGATACTCTTTGATTGGATTTAATCTTATTTTGTCTTGTTGATGTGAAGGTACCACAGAGGGTTCATATGGCATCAGTGCTCATGATGCACCAATGAAACGTGGCATTGAACCCTGTGGATGGCTTCTCTTTTGTGGAAAAAGGCATGGGGATCGTCATCCCCGGCCTTTGTTTTTCCTTTAATAACATGGAAAAACCATTTAAAACTTGTAAAATACAAAAAAACGTTATAAAATCCTGTGTATTTGGTAAAAATGCTTAGGAGGTTGCAGAAAGGAGCAAATGGTGGGGAGCTTAAGTTAGATTCGTCGATCTAGAAAAGACTAACGATGGGCATTAGTCATGAATATACAAAGTGAATGAGTCACTTTATAATAATATAGATGCAAAATGCGAAGAAATACAAAGGAAATAGGTTAAGATACCCTTTGGCGGAGGAAAAGCATTTGAAATGGAATTCGGGGTTTCCGAATGGTCGTGGGCCATTAGATCAGTTCGGCCCTAGGAGATCAACGGTCAGGATGATTGATGAAGGCCCTTGGTGAGTGGGAGGAGGGTGATAGTATATGGCCAGATTAGATCTGAGCCGTGGATCTACAGAGATCAACGGAGGGAAACATAACGCGATAAAACACAATGAAAAGGGGAAAAGTAGTTTCAGACGAAAAAACCATGAATTTCGTGTGGCAGAAGGGCAGAAAAGAGGTTTTAGCTTTTTGGACGCGATATGTGTTAGAGGTTGACAGGTGGATTTCGAATATCGCCCATATTGCATGATTTTGGAGAATTATCACCTGTGCTTAAAGTTACGTGAAACGACGTACCAGCCATTAGATCTGGGGTCTCAGATCTGATGGTGGGGAGTGAGTGCGATATCGACTAGATGTACGGTGGATAAAAGGCAGGGTCGTTTTATTATGGACCGTCCAATCAGAGATTTGGATGGCTTAGATCAAGTCTGGAGGGAGGCAGGACCCACAGGGGTCGAGCCTGTCAGAGTTATTATGAACCGTTAGATGTACATGATCAATGGTGGAGATTTGATCTGGGTTAAATGAAATAATACAAAGGTGGAGAAAGGGTTTAATATGGGCCATTGATCTGTAGAGATAAACGACTAAGATTGGTCTAAAAACATTTACACAAGGGGTATATGATTTTAAACCAATGTCAGGAGATGCAATCTGGACCGTCCTATCTAGACATGTGGACGGTCCAGATGCAATTGGAGCTTCGCGATCGGCGGGGCAATGGATGTGGGTGTGCTGAAGCGATTGATTGTGAGCCGTTGATCTGCAAATCAGATTTACGACGAAGAATGGATCGGAAGGTGACCAATCACGGATGGCATAATAAAATATTTAACGCACCAATGAAAATCTCTGATGAGATAGAGCGTTGGCCATCGGATTGGCCCAAGATCAACGGCAGATAAGGGCTCTGACCAATGAACAAGAGGGACCCTTTGTAATATATAAAAACCAAAAATTTATGAAATACAAAGGTTTTTATGGTGTCGGGTAGGTTATATACATGAAGTTTGGCGCCCGATTGCGGAGCCAATGGTTTATATGAAAGGCAAAGGGACCGGGGCTATATAAGGGTGCCAATCGGCATCAGAATGAGGGTGCGGGATTTTCAATCTACCCATTCGAATAGATTTTAGATGCGAGAATATATGGATTGTTGATCAGGAAAACAAATCAACGGTCTTTTTTCATTAAAAACATCGCACCGACGCGCTTAGTTAAAACTATAGAGAAGGGGTTTTTATGTATTTACAAAGGGAAAAAGTGATCAGGAAGGATTTATATGAAGTTCTAAGCACCTTATTGTGGGCCTTGTGGTTATATAAAGTGGTAATAAGATTGGGGGTTTACATACAAAGGGCTAATCGCATCGAAAGTTTTAATATGACAGAAATACTTGCGCGCTCCGATTTCCTCCGATGCGATAAGCACTAAAAGGGTTTAGCGCTTGGTTCTAGCACCAAGGCATATGGTGGGGAAGTGGTTTTAAGACTCAGCCCAAAGGGGCTTAAGCTTTAACACAAAAAATGTATTTTTTATGAAATTTTCAATGTTTTTTGATGGATTTGGGGGTTTCGGCAAAGTTTAAAAATGGGTTTTAAACTTTGTAAAGAGGATTTTATGAAGGGGAAATGGGAGAAAAATGGAAAATAGAGGAATTCCATGGGGAATAAAGGAGTAAAAATGGAGGTTAATTTGAAGTGAGAAGAGGGTTAAAATGAGGAAAAATGGGGATTTTGCAGCAGTTTTTTCCTATGAAAATAGCAGATTTTCATCATTTCGAGAGGGAAACAAAAGTGAAGATTAAACAAAGGGCATGATGTCTTCATGAGTCTTCAAGAGATAACACTTTTAGCAATAAAACTTGTTTCTTGAAGGCTCCAAAAATTATTTAGCCACCATTTGATATGACAAATTTTATTGGTGGCTAACAGAGCCCTGCGAACCTCGCCCAAAATTTTAACATGCGATCTCGGGGACACGTGGCGGCCTCAAGGCCAACCACATGTCACCCTATAATTATCCCTCTCCAAACCGTACAAAATTCATTCAAAAAATAATGAAGCGACACTTGTCACCCAATGATTGCTTATGAGGAAAGGAATATTCCTTAGAATATTCTATTTTTTTTATTGTAACTCCACCTTACTGATTGGGAATCCCAGTCAACCCTAGTCAAACTATCACAAAATTTACATATTTTTCATTTCGATCAGAACGTGATATCTCGCTCATACGACATCGATTTTTCAAACCATTCACGATGCTAGAATGAGGAAGATGAGATCTACGTAACCATATTAGTTTCAACATAATCCTGTAACTTTGAATTTTGAGAAAAATTTATGAACTCCTGATCACTCCTCCCCATTGGGAAGCTTTTGGACCCCAAAAGAAATGATTACTTGTTCAGTAGATGGGGGTACAACTTGATAGTCATCAGTATTTTTCACCTGTTGTAGATGACTAAATTCCTAGTTGAGTTTTCTAGAAGCTGATCTCCATATGTCAATTTTTCATCTAGAAAACCCCCATAAACTTTTTTTTCCTTATTAACTTTTTAGTTCACCCATGACGAGATGAAACCCCATTAATAAATCCTACCTAGCCTCAGCCATACCAGTCTGCCTATCAGCTCTAAAGAAACAATCCACATCTGTCCAAAGTCTCTCCTAAGTTAAGAAGTGGTGCTTTAAGCTTTCCCCCCTTGGCAAATTATCCTAAAGCCAAGGAACCTCCATCTACTATAGACCAGTCATAACAGACCTTCCTATTCTGCTGGTAAATTTGGTTACAGCCCTAGGTCGCGCCACTAATACACCCTTAAGTCTCAGCAATACATGGACCATAAGTCAAGCTGATTTTAGGTGTTTTTTACAGTGTTTTTATAAATATTTCAAAGACAGAGGCATACCAGCATCTCAGAAGACAATATTTGTTCCACATGAGAAGACAACTGCTTCTAAATGTGATCTTGATCTAGGGATGCAGCCACAGAGCAAAGAGTTTTTCATCAAACTCTTGCGATCACATTCAAAGCCTGAAAGGACAGTAAAGGAAAGATAGCACTGTCACAGGGCTGATGATACAACATGACTGAAAAAACCTCCTTCATCTATAAGCAGAGGGTTTGAAGACTGAAGAACCTCCTTCATTTCATAAGTAGAGGGTTAAGAGCACCTCCTTCATCTATAAGCAGAGGGCCAATACAGTAACTGATTTCAAGGTTTGACTGATCAAGAAACAAATAGTAAACACAACAAAAGATAGTTTGAAGTTTCCAAACAGAGCGAACATGCAAGAAACAAAGAAGGAAAGTAGGGGTACCACTGTAATCCAAAAGGTTAAAATTGTCTCTTATCAAGGTTTCTTTCAAAAAGGCAGTCTAGAGCCCAATTTTGCTGACAATTAAGGGAAAGATCATGACACAGGCCAGTGATGGTAATTGTTTGTCAAAGGTACTCATTTTCCTGCTCATGAAAGAATGTCTTTCAGATAGATCATCACAGTGGACAAGAAGGACAGATCATGACACAGGCCAGTGATGGTAATTGTTTGTCAAAGGTACTCATTTTCCTGCTCATGAAAGAATGTCTTTCAGATAGATCATCACAGTGGCAAAAGTATATTTAGCTTTCCAACGGAGAGGTCAAAGATGCCTTGCTGGTACATTTTGAACAGAGGAAAGGTGTTAGAAGAAGCACCCTTCTTGATAGACAGAGGATGAAAAAGTCTAAATGAATGCAACTGAAGTTGTGCACTCACAGTCATGAGAGAAGCTCAAACTCACCTGCCATCTCATTTAGTTTCCATAGTGATCATGTCCATATCCATAGCATCAAGAGCAAACAATGTCAGATTGGGTAAATCCACCTCCTTGCAAAAGGGCAAAGGTGCTTCATAACTCATTGGTGTATTGTTGAGTAAATGTTACATGTTGAAAATAAAATTAAAGGGTCAGCAGTGGCAGAGTTTCTCATTTTAAAACACAGTGAAAATGCAGTATAGAAGGTTTGAAACTCCTAAAAAAAAATCCTTTTTCACCTAAAGCAAAGTCTCGCTATGCCACCTTTTCAAAAATCAAACTTCACTTTTTTATCAAAGAATTGGTGCAAAGGGGAGTTAAAAGCTTTTCAAAAGTCTTCAAAACCTCCATCAAGTGAACATGAGAAGGGCTCGGATTTTTTTTCTTTCAAAAGGGTTAGGGACTATTGTCGATCCAATTTGCAAAATCCCAAGCACAAGAAAAACCCCTCTTGCTGTCTACAAGACCAAAGAAAGAATTTGTGAGAAAAAAAACAGAGTTTTTTGAGTTTAAAGGTTGCGTGGCACGCCTGTGCAACCGCGCGGCGCGTTTGGGCGCAATTTTTACAAAGAAATGCATTGTGGTGTGGCGTGCCTGTAGCGGCACGCAGCGAGCCTGTGCGCGTTGGTCCTGTCGGCCCAACAGTGACCCGACACCTCTCCATTCGCATGACGCCTTTCCTATAAAATGCGTCGCGCAGGATGAAGTGATTGAAATGCCTCCAAATCAATCCTGAAGTGGATCAAACTCATCAAAAAGCACCATCATTGTTTTTAAAAGAACGAGGTTTGCAGTGGTCATTTTGACTAGAGGTAAAATAGCACAAAAATGATGGGCTCTTATTAATGTTTGAAAACCTATAAAGTGCCCTCTAAGGAATTTTGAGAGATGGAAGCATTTTTTTAAAAGCAGAAACTCAGCATTTTAAAAAGAAGTAGTGGTCCGAATCTCAACTACAGTAACCATACATAGGTTACTTGGTCATTGCTCGAATTTTTCCTCTGTAGGGTGAAAAATAAAAACAAGGCTGATTTGTGACCATAAACAAACTTTAAAATGTGAATCTGTCATTACCATGTGGAGGTATCATCAAAATCTTGATATGAGGAACAATGAAGTATAAGGAGGACAGTGCTTTTGTTGAAAGGAGTTTATTGTTATTTAAACTGCTACAGGACTTTTTGTGACAACATCAAAACATTAGAAGCTCTGTCACCTTATCCCATAACTCATAAAATCATTTGAATATGTTGACTGTGTGCCTATTCATGAGACCGCTTTTTGATTGGCATACCAAGAAGAGAACAATGTTTTGATTTGAGAAGGTTTTTGTTTTGCCTTTATCCAAAAAAACAAGGCTGTCCTATGTCTTCCAAAGTACTAAAAGCTGGATGATCTTACCATAAACTCAGAAAATCATTTGACTGTGTTGACAGTATGTTCATTCTTGAAACTGCTTGTTGTTTGGCATACAAAAAGAGGACAATGTTTTGAATAGCAGGGATATTATAGCAAAGGATTGAATTTCACACATCATTTGAAACCATTGTTGCTTGATCAAACAGTAAGTTGACAGGGAAGGAAGAGTTTTGTTAAAAAAACACATTTCATTAACTTTTGAGGCAGTTTGGTTTTTCAGAAGCGCATCCAAGTCAAGATGCCTCCCAAGCAGTGATAGAAGGGTAATGGCTTGTTGAATTTTTATAAAGGGCTAGGAGACAGTTAAAGGGATAGCGCACTTGTTTTTTCAAAGACTCATCATAACAGAATGTGTGTAGAGGGTATTTAATAGATCTGAAGCAGTCTTTGAAAACATGATCTCAAAGAACACCATGTCCAATCAAAGCCAAAATAAGCAGTGATCTCATAAAGGAAAGATGATGATTGGGAAGAGTGTTTTTATCAGTTTAAAGAGTGTTTTGTTCAATCTTTTAAAATGACAGTGATTTCAGAAAAGCAGTGTTTGAAGGGAAGGTTTTTGTGCTAAAACGAAGGGGACTTCTTTTCAAGAAACCAAAAAAATGTCTTATTAAAAGCCTCTTGACTCAAATATAGTACTAAAAGAGATGACTTTACTGATGATAAAGAACAAGGCAAAGAGGCTAAACATAGCAGTGATAACAAAGAGCAAAGTGATGGGCAGTAAGGCAGTGATGAAAGACAAACAAGGCAGCCCTCAAGCAAGAAATGATAAGGGCCAGAAAATACAAAACATGGATCATAAAGGGCATCCTCCAAAGCATGTGCTAGCTGTCTCTCCTAGGCAAGGGGCCATGACTTCTTCACCAAAGCTAGGATACCAAACAACAAAGAGGAAAACCAAGAAAAGCTCAAGGAAGCTAAAGGGAAGCGCCCGGCACGGAAAGTGAGAAAAGACACATTAGGACTTCATATTTTGGCTTTTTCTTCATAACATGTTGCTAAGAACCCTTGAGGGTCATACTCACCAATTTTGGGCACATTTTGACATATTTTGGTTTTTTGGCATTTTTGAGTTTTTGGTCAAAACTCATGAAATTCGCCATTTCATTTTGGGGAATCGTCAAAGGAGGAGAATGGTATCATTGGATGAAATAATTTCAGGAGCACACACTCAGTGATTTTTAGGACATTTGGAGATCATTTTCTCCCCCAAAGTGGTGAAAAATGCTCGCTTTTTGCACACTCTGCCTGGTCTATCAGCAAACTATAATTTTTGGTTTTTTACACACAGGCCTAGTTTTGGAGGAGTTCTAGGCATCAGATTGAGAAAATTTTAGTTTTTCCAGAAAGTAGACACTCAAATATTTCCAACGAGCTATCATGAGTCTCATTTCGACATCGGGAAGATTGTCAAATGTTGCCGGCAAGTCAGGGGACCTTTTGCTGATGTAAATTTTGAATATTTTTGTAAAAGTTAAACCTTTAAAAACTGATATTTCCTCATGTGCGTTTAGCTATTTTTACACATGAGAAGTTATGAAAAGTCAATTTAATTCCCTTTTTTAGCATTTTTTTAGATATTGTATGAGATATTTTGTGCCTTGGGCTTTGCAAAGCCTCAAGGACAAGTTTAGATATTTTGATTAGGCCAATGGGATAGCAAGTTGAACCATGAGGTTTTCCTCACTTGAGCCTATATATTCCAAAGGCTTTCATTGTAAAACAAGGCTGAACTTGATGATAGAAGCAATATATGGTCATATAAGCTTTGGAATAAATACTTGTCTCATGCTTTTGGATTGCCTCTTGGATGTTCTTGGATGATGAAAGAGGATTGTTGTTGGATTCCATGACTTGGTAGAATGGTATAGTGTCTCTTTCTTTGTTTTTTTTTTCTAGTTTCCATTCATGAATACATGTTTCTTGCTTGCTATAGATTATTAGAGAACAAATTTGAGACATGCCCATGGAGGCACCTCAAATTTCCTGTTTCTTCATAGCTTCTTTGTTTTCTTCTTTCTAAGTAACATTAAAGAATTATTGACTGCTATTTAATAATTTAGGATAATGTTGCTTGTTTCATTCATCTTTTTATACATGCTAAGTATGACTTACGGTACGCCCTACTTACCTATGGCTAGCTATAGTTCCATCCATGAACTTTCTCTTTGACTGATTAGATTATCATTTTGTTGAACCAAGGAGGCCTAGTTCCGATCTAGCCCTTTGTCTAAGACTATGAAAATCTTGTTTTCAAAGTGCCCAATGACTTGAAATACTATGTTTAGGCGTTCCAGCATAGTAAGTTAAGTTGTTTGTCCGTCTTAAGTGTTTTCCCCAAAGTCTGATAGTCATTTCCCAAAGTTAGAGGGTCATATACCTCTGTGCATGGCTTGAATGTTTATTTCTATGTATTGATTAGCTTACAGTTACATATTGCATGATTAATGGTTTTCCCTACCATGTTTATGTTAGCTATTAAACTAGTTATGCTTGAAACTCTTTGTTTTTCACAAACTTGATGTCCATTTTGTTCCATTTTGCCCAAAGATCCTTTCTACCTTGAATCAAATCGGCCCTTCAACAGCCTTGTATCACTGTCTGATAGCTTTCTTGACCTCTTCGACCCCATAGCCTAGTTAATCTGAGATATTTTTACCTATCTTATATCTTTGATCAGTTTCATCCCTCACAACTTAAAAAACCATAACCAAAAACCTACTTCATAACTAGCCTAAAATCAGAACACAATAAACAAACACACAGATATCCCTTACACAAATAGAGAGAGCCCTCTCTGAGTCCAGGAAGGCTAGGTCCTCGGGCTCCAAAGCTTGGTTTGATGTTACACTGTCATTTGGCTTGCCAATAAGCCAAATCACGGGAACCTAACATAATGGTGATCACGGTGGGACACTGAGTAATAAACAAGCTTAGTTTCTCTAATCTTTAGAGACCTTTGAGAATACTATCTGACTGACTTATCCCACCGCTCACTAACATAATGGCGATCATGGTGGGACCTTCTGAGTTAGTGACAATATAAGTACTCCTTAGTAACTCTCGAAGTCTCATTCAAAATTAGAAAACTTAAGTGTTGTCCGAAGAGTAGAAAATAGCTCCTTCACCATCTTAGCAAAATGATGAGTCAGTTATAGGAAACTCTTCCAAACCTTAAGACTACATAAAAATCATAAAACCCCAAAAAAGCTCCCTTAGATTGGTTTTTGACAGTATTGGTGGTGGACCATACACATATACCTCAAAACAACTAAAAATCCACCTGGCAACTCCACTAGCCTCCAGTAGGCCTTACTATTTTACCGAACTCTAGGTTACTATCCGATCGACCTATCCCACCGCTCACTAACATATTGTGAGATGGTAGGACACTGAGTACATGACAGTCTAGCAAACTCTTATAGACTCTTTAGTCCTTCAGATACTTAAACAAGCAAGTAGTCCATAAGATCATTTAGAGTAAACTCTTTTTGTTATCGCCACCCTAGCAAAGTGATGAAAAAAGTTTAGAATATTTTAGCAAACCCATAGGTTGCACATAAAACTCAGAAAAACCACAAAAAACTCCCAGATTCGCTTTTCTCTAGTTACTAGTGGTGTACCATAGATACATCTTTTCAAAAACAACCAAGTTCCACCTGGCTACTCCACTAGCCTCCAGCAGGCCTATTACTCCACTAGTCCTTATAAAATCTTCTGGGAATGCATTAAGCAAACCCAATCATGCTAATGGTGGATAGCTCAGTTCAAATCCTCCACCTGGCAACTCCACAACCTTCATTAGACCAAAAGAATCCACTGGTAGAGAACTTTAGTCTGGTTGAAAAGACATAGTGATCCTTTCTGATTAACAAATATGGATCCAAGGATACAAAGGAGATATGCTTCGATGAGCAGAGAACATATCCCTGGATTCCCACAAAAAATGCCTACAGATGTAAATTGGATAGGAGGCCTACCTCTCTTTCGAAATGAAAATATTGAGACCCATTTTTACACCTCATCAATTTTCATATACATGTATGGAAGTTAAAGGTTGAATGGCATGAGGACTGCCTCATGAAAATGTTCATGGGTACATTAGAAGAAGAGGCAAGAGAATGGTATGAAGGTCTAGAACCTGGCATCTTGTTTTCTTTGAAGGATTTCCACAAATTATTTTGTAAATGCTATATAGGGCATTATCCATCTCTATCATTGGCTGAAAATTGTTGTGATCACTCTAAAAACCTCATACAACACTTGTAAGCATTGAAGAACACTTAGGAAATTGGCATCCTGAGGATTTTTTAGAGGAGGTCCATAATTTTCTTACCCAAGCTAACCATCAAGATGACCAAGAAGATTTGATCCTAGATGAAATCCATCAAAAAATAAGAGAGGATCCACAAGAGCTCTTTGAAAAGGTTGAAACCAATAACAATCCATCTACCCTTCCCTGTAAAATGCAAGAAGACATTCAGCCACAAGATCAACTTCCACAAAAAATGGAAAGAAATTGTTGCCCACTTCAAAGAAAACAGAAAATACCTCCTCCTTTAACTGAAGAAGAAATAGATCGACTTATAAACATTCAGACAACCTCTGAAACTTCATATAACCAAAACTTCTCTGACCTTTCTCCTGTTAATCCTGCATATCATAAGTCAGAAAATAGATTTGTAAATCAAGTTGAAGAAAAGCAATCTGATAGTCCAATATACATGGCTGGTGACATTACTTATGTTAATGATTCTCCAATGTTTGATCAATATGTTGATGATTATGAATTCCAAACAGAAGCTAACTTTGCAGAAGACTCAGTTTTTGATTTTCGGGAGGAAGCTCGGTTTCATAAACTTGAGAAAAGTGAGCAGCCATTACAGGTCATCTATGACACTTATGAGAAGAGCCTTGAGAGTTCAGAAGTAAGTGAAGAGTCTCTAAATTTTTTCTCTACTTCACTTCAGTCCATCAGAGATAACATTCACATAATTGGAAATCAACATCTTTTCAGTTTAGATGATGAGGTTGAGGAGGATGATGAAATTCTCAAGCATGTTGTGAATGAGAAGCCTTTGCCTGAAATGGTTGAGGAAATCATTTTGGACATAGAATCTTCCTTAACTCCAGATTTGCAGCCACCAAGTTCCATTGAGTTAAAAATTCCAGATGAAGAAATAGAGGTTGATAAACACATGAGAGTTGTCACACTATCCTTTCAAGATAATTTACTGTCAAAGTGTATCCCTGCTCATCAATCTGATGAACTTCACACAGTTTTTAGTCCACTTAATCAGAACACATCAGCCTGGAAAGAGAGCTACATTGCAATATATGATGAGTTTGACAGTTCAAGTGATCATAAGCAAGGGGAAGAGTTGCTTTACCAGGGAAGTCCCAAATATAGCCAAGTGGAAGAGAGAGTAGTCCTGAATGAAGTCTATATATCAAATCCTCTAGATCAGGTATTATTCCAAGATCCATTTGTTGTTTTCCTTGAGATATTTGAAGGAGTAGTGGGTTCTATCATGAACAAGTTGCTACCAAGAATGAGAAAAAACTTAAGCACTACTGTCCGAAAACAAGCCAAATGGAGGTGGCCTTTTCATTACTTCAGCATCATGAAAGAACTAAACCAGAATCAACCATGCAATCATCTACTTGACTGGCTATATTGGAAAGAAGAGTTCACCAAATGAATGTATGTTGTGTATAGTTTAGACTAGGATAGGTAGGTAGTTAAAAATAAGCTCAGCCTTGTGAGCATCTTTCTAGTTTTAGATTGTTTGAAGAAAAGTGAAAAAGCAGAAAATAAAAAAATAGTAAAAAGTAGAAAAAGAGGGAAGATTCTAACAAGCAATGGTAAAGCCCCATACCCAAAAATAGTCATGCTGAAAGCGAGCAAGTCTAAATGCCGCTACTAGTACTCAAATGTCTTATTCAGTTATCTAGCCTAATCATAGCTGAACATGTTTAAATTTAATTGCTGATAAGTTAGTGAGTGAAAAAGATGGTCAACATTGTGTAAGCTTGACTTATCAAAGAGAGTAGATTAGTAAAAGATACTGGTTCCACATGCCCAAAATAGAACCAAAGAGGGAAGCAGGGATGAAAAACAAATTATGCATCTTAGCCCTGTTTTTCCTAATTTCCATTTTATGAAAAATAATGTTTGTGTGCAACTTGTCTTTTATGCTGCAAATGCATGAAAAATCAGACTGTCTAATCCTGATTTGATCATCTTTTAAATTTTGTGTTTTAGATTAGAGAACAAAATCCTGTCAAACAACTTAATCTTGACAGTTGATCTAGCGTAGGTAGAGTAATAAAGGAGTTCATCAGTTTAATCTGAACTCCCGGAAGATATAAGTGTAGAATTAGATAGGTTCCTTTTGCAAAAAGAAAAATATATATTGTCAAAAGGCTGCTAGTTCAAATGCGCCAAAAGGAAGAAAAAATGTTAGGAAAGATAGTGGGGTAGGTAGAAATATCATTGATGCTAATCATGCTGTCACTTTTCAGAAGTAGCATCAAAGAAGGGTGAAATTTTGCGCCAATGGGTAAGGCACTAGTCTTCATAAGCCAAAGATCTAAAATTCTGGACACCTCCTAAAAAGTAGCTGCCCTCCCCAAATGGAGCCACTGTTAGTCATCAGTATTTTTCACCTGTTTTTGATGACTAAATTCCTAGCTGAGTTTTCTAGAAGCTGATCTCCATATGTCAATTTTTCATCTAGAAAACCCCCATAAATTTTTTTTGCCTTCTTACATTTTCAGTTCGCCCATGACGAGATGAAACGCCATTAATAAATCCTACCTAGCCTCAGCCATACTAGTCTGCCTATTAGCTCTAAAGAAACAATCCACATCTGTCCAAAGTCTCCCCTAAGTTAAGAAGTGGCGCTTTAAGCTTTTCCCCCTTGGAAAATTATCCTAAAGCCAAGGAACCTCCATCTTCTATAGACCAGTCATAACTGACCTTCCTATTCTGCTGGTAAAGTTGGTTACAACCCTAGGTCGCGCCACTAATACACCCTTAAGTCTCAGCAATACATGGACCATAAGTCAAGCTGATTTCAGGTGTTTTTTACAGTGTTTTGATAAATATTTCAAAGACAGAGGCATACCATCATCTCAGAAGACAATATTTTTTCCACATGAGAAGAGAGCTGCTTCTAAATGTGATCTTGATCCTGGGATGCAGCCATAGAGCAAAGAGTTTTTCATCCAACTCTTGCGATCACATTCAAAGCCTGAAAGGACAGTAAAGGAAAGATAGCATTGTCACAGGGTTGATGATACAACATGACTGAAAAAACCTCCTTCATCTATAAGCAGAGGGTTTGAAGACTGAAGAACCTCCTTCATTTCATAAGTAGAGGGTTAAGAGCGCCTCCTTCATCTATAAGCAGAGGGCCAATACAGTAACTGATTTCAGGGTTTGACTGATCAAGAAACAAATAGTAAAAACAGCAAAAGACAGTTTGAAGTTTCCAAACAGAGCAAGCATTCAAGAAACAAAGAAGGAAATTAGGGGTACCACTGTAATCCAAAAGGTTAAAATTGTCTCTTATCAAGGTTTATTTCAAAAAGGCAGTCTGGAGCCCAATTTTGCTGATAATTAAGGGACAGATCATGACACAGGCCAATGATGGTAATTGTTTGTCAAAGTTACTCATTTTCCTACTCATGAAATAATGTCTTTCAGATAGATCGTCACAGTGGGAAAGAAGGCAAAATTATATTTAGCTTTCCAAAGGAGAGGTCAAAGATGCCTTGCTGGTACATTTTGAACAGAGGAAAGGTGTTAGAAGAAGCACCCTTCTTGATAGACAGAGGATGACAAAGTCTAAATGAATGCAACTGAAGTTGTGCACTCACAGTCATGAGAGAAGCTCAAACTCACCTACCATCTCATTCAGTTTCCACAGTGAGCATGTCCATATCCATAACATCAAGAGCAAACAATGTCAGATTGGGTAAATCCACCTCCTTGCAAAAGGGCAAAGGTGCTTCATAACTCATTGTTGTATTGTTGAGTAAATGTTACATGTTGAAAATAACATTAAAGGGTCAGAAGTGGCAGAGTTTCTCATTTTAAAACACAGTGAAAATGCAGTATAGAAGGTTTGAAACTCCTAAAAAAAAAGCCTTTTTCACCTAAAGCAAAGTCTCGCTATGCCACCTTTTCAAAAATCAAACTTCATTTTTTTATCAAAGAATTGGTGCAAAGGGGAGTTAAAAGATTTTCAAAAGTCTTCAAAACCTCCACCAAGTGAACATGAGAAGGGCTCGGATTTGTTTTCTTTCAAAAGGGCTAGGGACTGTTGTCGATCCAATTTGAAAAATCCCAAGCACAAGCAAAACCCCTCTTGCTTTCTACAAGACCGAAGAAAGAATTTGTGAGCGAAAAAGCAGAGTTTTTTGAGTTTAAAGGTTGCGCAGCGCGCCTGTGCAACCGCGTGGTGCGTTTGGGCACAATTTTTACAAAGAAATGCATTGTGGCATGGCGCGCCTGTAGCGGCACGTGACGCACCTGTGCGTGTTGGTCCTATCGGCCCAAAAGTGACATGACACCTCTCCATTCGCGTGGCACCTTTCCTATCAAACGCGCCACACAGTTTCAAGTGATCGAAATGCCTCCAAATCAATCCTGAAGCGGATCAAACTCATCAAAAAGCACCATCATCATTTTTTAAAGAACGAGGTTTGCAGTGGTCATTTTGACTAGAGGTAAAATAGCAGAAAAATGATGGGCTCTTATTAATGTTTGAAAACCTATAAACTGACCTCTAAGGAATTTTGAGAGATGGAGGCATTGTTTTAAAAGCAGAAGCTCAACATTTTAAAAAGAAGCAGTGGCCCGAATCTCAACTACAGTAACCATACATAGGTTACTTGGTCATTGCTCGAATTTTTCCTTTCTAGGGTGAAAAACAAAAACAGGGTTGCTTTGTGACCATAAACAAACTTTAAAATGTGAAGCTATCATTACCATGTGGAGTTATTATCAAAATCTTGGTATGAGGAACAATGAAGTATAAGGAGGACAGTGCTTTTGTTCAAAGGAGTTTATTGTTATTTAAACTGCTACAGGACTTTTTGTGACCACATCAAAACATTAGAAGCTCTGACACCTTATCCCATAACTCATAAAATCATTTTAATGTGTTGACTGTGTGCCTATTCATGAGACTGCTTTTTGATTGGCATACCAAGAAGAGAACAATGTTTTGATTTGAGAAGGTTTTTGTTTTTCCTTTATAAAAAAAAACAAGGCTGTCCTATGTCCTCCAAAGTACTAAAAGCTGGATGATCTTACCATAAACTCAGAAAATCATTTGACTGTGTTGAAAATATGTTCATTCTTGAAACTGCTTGTTGTTTGGCATACAAAAAGAGGACAGTGTTTTGAATAGCAGGGATCTTATAGCAAAGGAGTGCATTTCACACAGCATTTGAAACCATTGTTGCTTGATCAAACAGTAAGTTGACAGGGAAGGCAGAGTTTTGTTTAAAAAACACATTTCATTAACTTTTGAGGTGGTTCGGTTTTTCAAAATCGCATCCAAGTCAAGATGCCTCCCAAGCAGTGATAGAAGGGTAATGGCTTGTTGAATGTTTATAAAGGGCTAGGAGACAGTTAAAGGGAAAGCGCACTTGTTTTTTCAAAGACTCATCATAACAGAATGTTTGTAGAGGGTATTTAATAGATCTGAAGGAGTCTTTGAAAACATGATCTAAAAGAACACCATGTCCAATCAAAGCCAAAAGAAGCAGTGATCTCATAAAGGAAAGATGATGATTAGAAAGAGTGTTTTTATCAGTTTAAAGAGTGTTTTGTTCAGTCTTTTAAAATGACAGTGATTTCATAAAAGCAGTGTTTGAAGGGAAGGTTTTTGTGCTAAAACAAAGGGGACTTATTTTCAAGAAACCAGAGAAATGTCTTATTAAAAGCCTCTTGACTCAAATAAAGTACTAAAAGAGATGACTTTAGTGATGATGAAGAACAAGGCAAAGAGGCTAAACATAGCAGTGATAACGAAGAGCAAAGTGATGGGCAGTAAGGCAGTGATGAAAGACAAACAAGGCAACCCTCAAGCAAGCAATGATAAGGGCCAGTAAATAAAAAACATGGATCATAAAGGGCATCCTCCAAAGCATGTGCTAGCCACCTCTCCTAGGCAAGGGGCCATGACTTCTTCACCAAAGCTAGGATACCAAACAACAAAGAGGAAAACCAAGAAAAGCTCAAGGAAGCTAAAGGGAAGTGCCCGGCACGGAAAGTGAGAAAAAACACATCAAGAATTCATATTTTGGCTTCTTCTTCATAACATGTTGCTAAGAATCCTTGAGGGTCATACTCACCAATTTTGGGCACATTTTGACATATTTTGGTTTTTTGGCATTTTTGAGTTTTTGGTCAAAACTCATGAAATTCGCCATTTCATTTTGGGAAATCGTCAAAGGAGGATAATGGTATCATTGGATGCCATAATTTCAGGAGCACACACTCAGAGATGTTTAGGACATTTGGAGATCATTTTCGCCCCCAAAGTGGCGAAAAATGCTTGCTTTTTGCACACTCTGCCCGGTCTATCAGCAAACTGTAATTTTTGGCTTTTTACACACAAACCTAGTTTTTGAGGACTTCTAGGCATCAGATTGAGAAAATTTTAGTTTTTCCAAAAATTAGACACTCATATCTTTCCAATGAGCTATCATGAGCCTCATTTCGACATCGGTAAGACTGTCAAATGTTGCCGGCAAGTCAGGGGACTTTTTGATGATGTAAATTTTGAATATTTTTGGAAAATTTAAACCTTTAAAAACTGATATTTCCTCATGTGCGTTTAGCTATTTTTACACATGAGAAGTTATGAAAAGTCAATTTAATTCCCTTTTTTAGCATTTTTTAGATATTTTATGAGATATTTTGTGCCTTGGGCTTTGCAAAGCCTCAAGGACAAGTTTAGATATTTTGATTAGGCCAATGGGATAGCAAGTTGAACCATGATGTTTTCCTCACTTGAGCCTATATATTCCAAAGGATTTCATTGTAAAACAAGGATGAACTTGATGATAGAAGCAATATATGGTCATATAAGCTTTGGAATAAATACTTGTCTCATGCTTTTGGATTGCCTCTTGGATGTTCTTGGATGATGAAAGAGGATTGTTGTTGGATTCCATGACTTGGTAGAATGGTATAGTGTATCTTTCTTTGTTTTGTTTTCTAGTTTCCATTCATGAATACATGTTTCTTGCTTGCTATAGATCAGTAGAGAACAAATTTGAGACATGCCCATGGAGGCACCTCAAATTTCCTGTTTCTTCATAGCTTCTTTGTTTTCTTCTTTCTAAGTAACATTAAAGAATTCTTGACTGCTATTTAATAATTTAGGATATTGTTGCTTGTTTCATTCATGGTTTTATACATGCTAAGTATGACTTACGGTACACCCTGCTTACCTATGGCTAGCTATAGTTCCATCCATGAAATTTCTCTTTGATTGATTATATTATCATTTTGTTGAACCAAGGAGGCCTAGTTCCGATCTAGCCCTTTCTCTAAGACTATGCAAATCTTGTTTTCAAAGTGCCCAATGACTTGAAATACTGTGTTTAGGTGTTTCGACATAGTAAGTTAAGTTGTTTGTCCATCTTAAGTGTTTTCCCCAAAGTTTGATAGTCATTTCCCAAAGTTAGAGGGTCATATACCTCTATGCATGGCTTGAATGTTTATTTCTATGTATTGATTAGCTTATAGTTACATTTTGCATGATTAATGGTTTGCCCTACATGTTTATGTTAGCTATTAAACTAGTTATGCTTGAAACTCTTTGTTGTTCACAAACTTGATGTCCATTTTGTTCCATTTTGCCCAAAGATCCTTTCTACCTTGAATCAAATCGGCCCTTCAACAGCCTTGTATCATTGTCTGATAGCTTTCTTGACCTCTTCGACCCCATAGCCCAATTAATCTAACATCTTTTTACCTATCTTATATCTTTGATCAGTTTCATCCCTCACAACTTAAAAAACCAAAACCAAAAACCTACTTCATAACTAGCCTAAAATCAAAACACAATAAACAAACACACAGATATCCCTTACATATATAGAGAGAGCCCTCTCTGATTCTAGGAAGGCTAGGTCCTTGGGCTCCAAAGCTTGGTTTGATGTTACACTATCATTTGGCTTGCCAATCAGCCAAATCATGGGACCCTAACACAACTCCCTCACCTTTCCAACCTCCATCCATTTTGCCTTGCTTGGTTTAGTGCCTTTGAGCCCAACTTGAAGGTAGTCAACACTTCCCCTCTTGGATGCTCTTGTCCTCCTATCAAGAATTGTATCTTCTTTGAGCTCATCCAGAAATTCTGGCGAGAAATCTTCAATAGAAGGTAGCTGAACATCACTTCCTTGATAATTGACAAAGGTGGCTCATACAAACATAAGTTTTCAACATTAACAATTAAATACATTTGCATATAAGAAGGAAAGTCAAGCTGAAATGCATTGTTACTTTCTTTATGATCTTGAATGGACCATAGCGAATGGGTTTGAGCTTTTTACCTTCCCCTTGCATCCTTTCTTTGCCAATGTGAAACCATACCTCATCTCCCTCTTGAAACTTGTGATCAACCCAATGTTTGTCATGCCTCTCTTTGTATTTTTTTTGAATTTTCTCAAGTTTTTCTTGAACTTGTTGATAAGGAGATCATGTTTTTTGCTCAAAATTTAAAATTCTTGAAACTGTATCGAACCCGAGCGACTGGATAGGTCTCGTCGTTTTGATTTCGGCGCCATGAATGGTTCGAAAAACTGATGTCGTATGAGGAAGATATCGTGTTCTGATCATTTTCCTAAACTACTAAAATTTTTGTGACAAGAGTGACTGGGATGCCTAGTCGGCATGCAGGTATAGTCAGCAGGTGGCATATACTAGGAATATTCCCTTTTCTTAAGCCCAATCAGATTTTTCCATGTGACGCATATAGGGCTAAAGATTTGGAGATGTATGTGTTTTATAGAGCACCGTTGGATGGGTGACATGTCGCAAGCCTAGAGGTTGCCACATGTCCCCAGGAGGTTTGTGTAAAATTATGTGAGGTCTAGGGGGTTTAACCCCGCGACCTCCGACATGCCAGAAAAGACCACCGTCTCTCATATCACATGATCCTTAACCTAGAAGTCCATCGCATAAATTTATGTTGTTATGGTTTTAATATTGAGGTGGGGGGGGGGGAACCACCGGCTGCACCGTGATTGTTGGTCACATGGAACAGAGTTAAATCGCAACATATAATGTATGGCCCAATGGTTCCACAAACCTGACATGAAACTACTCCGAAAATCCCGGTCACATGTATATCCACGTGGTTAGAACTTCCATCAACCATTTTAAAACCATAACACTTATCACAACTTTTGCACTGTCACATGACCCAGATGTCATGGTCAGGCGCGACTGTTAGACTAGTAGTTAAAGAAACTCCACAACTAACTCTAGTTCACTTGGGGTTTTAACTGGAGTTCCGCCCAACATTTATGATAACCTAGGTTTCAGGGGTTGGCATGTGGCCACCCCCACCCCTTAATGGTTAGTGTTAATGGTTAAGTTGGCGAAAATAATAGCGTGCCACCAGATTTGGGATATTTTGCTATTTTTAACCACAGACAAAGGCATTTCTCCACATTTAGTGGAGGTTTTGTAGGAGTTATTGGGAAAAAGATTTGGGAGGTCAATTTTCGACCAATTTGGGTGAAACAAGAGTCTACCTGGACTAATTTTAGCATCCTGGAGCCACTGGTGCAGAGAAAAAAACCATTAGAGGCTTGTAAACACATGTATTTGAAATTTTGAGCATAATGCAAAGAGGGATATGCCATTGGGAGCTGGACCAACAAATGTAGCCTAGGAGGGGTGAGCTGCTTCATCATTCCTGTTATGTAAAAATTATGTGTGATGTTATTTCTTTGCTATAAACTGTTGTACAGTGTTATTTAGGCTTATTTTCATGCTTAAAACTCACAAATTCATCTATGTTTCATGGTTAAAATACTCATTCCTTAAGCAAAAAAATGGAGACAAATTGTACATGTTTTTATCACTGAAAGGACACTTAGCACAACAAACTAATACACTCCTTTCAGATCACTTGTTCATGTATAATCTGAATTTTCTCAATGAAATTTTGAGCCTGGTCAATATCACTATGGCCATTTATTGCAACATCCTTCCCAAAGATGAAGTCTAATGGTGATTTTGGAAAATTCCCAAAGCATACTTCAAAAGGTGATGTTTGAGTTGAAGAGTGATTTTCCCGGTTGTAAGCGTGCTGAAAGTAATGCAGTTTCTCATCCCATAACTTAGGATTTTTGTTGCAATATCCTCTCAATAGATGCATAATGGTTCTGTTCACCACCTCGATTTGTCCATTTGTTTGTGGATGAAAATCATTACTCTTTTTCAACTTCGTGTCCATCATTCTCCATAGATTTGACCAAAAATTCCCAATTTACCTGGAATCCTTGTCACTAACAATAGAAGTTGGCAATCCAAAATGAACCCAAACATGTTGAAAATAAAGTTCAACAGTTTTTTCAGTAGTAATGGTTTTCTTACATGGCATAAATATACACATTTTACTGAATCTGTCCAAAACTACATAAAGATAGTCATGATATCTTCTTGACATAGGTAGACTTGCAACAAAGTCCATGGAGACACTCTCCCATGGCCTTGATGGTACCAGTAGTGGTGTGTACAACCTAGGCTTCCTATTACTAGGCTTACTTGTTGCACACATAGAACAACCTCTTATAAAACGTGAAACACTATCTATCATGGAAGGCCAATAGCAATACGTTTTTAGATGTGCCACTATTTTTATTACCCCTAAGTGTCCAGTAATAAGAGATGAATGAGCTTCTCTCATGACACTTAGTGTTGGAACAACGTCTCCTACAAGCTGTGAAACTGGTCTGATTTTGTATATTTTTTATTATATTTATTCTAGCACAGGGGTTTCGGGGTGGTTCAAAGCCTTGAAAAGATTGTAATGGGTCAAAGGGTAGACCTAGAGTCCACAAACCACGGTTCGTGGACCATAGGAAAGATTAGGCTAGATTGTTATAAATAGAGGGACATTTTGAATTGCAAGAAGAAGATGATGAGATCTTAATGCGAATTGTGGCTTAGTAGATCTATTTCTGTTTTTGGGGAAAGGACTCCTGCTGGCTGTGTGCGCGGAGATCCCATGTCCTTCTGTGTGAGGAACCTGTTGCTATGTGCACAGGTTGGGTTTGGGTATTGTAAGAAGGAATTGATGGATTGATGAATGAGAAAGGTTGTTGAGTAACTGAATTTGTGTGTACTGTTTATGTGAATCTATGTTAGTTGTTGTATTATGCATATTCTATGTTAAGATGTGAAGGTACTGCGTAGGTGTTTCTATTGCATTTGGATATGTTCTGTTATGTTTTATGCAATGCTGCACTACTGTTTTAGAAGTATATGATTTTTTGAGCACAGTAAGTATAGTTGACCTTGTGCACGTGGATGCAAAGGAGACTTATAGAGCTAGTTCTGAAATAGGAAATTTGGACATTATAGAGCTGGATGCAGCTCTGCTTGGCTTACCTATCCTCTCTCAGGGTGTGTAAACCTGGTTCCAGCAGCCACCCATACTACTTTGGGTGAGACTTTGACCTGTGCAAGTAGGTTACTGCCAAAAGGGCTAGTAGTATAGGGGTTTTTTGGCAAACCTTCACCTCCAAACCTGGGTCAGGACCCCTCGAGCCAAAAAATGGTTCCGTTGCCTCCACTAATCATATCCATCAATGCCCTACATGTGCAGATAGAAACCACACCATGATAGTGACTCGAGACGAGTCACAGGATTGTGTTGGGGGACTGTTGGAACAGAGTCTCCTACAAGCTGCGAAACTAGTCTGATTTTGTATATTTTTTATTATATTCAGTCTAGTGCAGGGGTTTTGGGGTGGGTCAAAGCCCTGAAAATATTGTAATGGATCAAAGGGTAGACCTAGAGTCTGCAAACCACAGTTTGCGGACCATAGAAAAGATTAGGCTAGATTTTTATAAATAGAGGGACATTTTGAATTGTAAGAAGAAGATGATGAGATCTTAATGCGAATTGTGGCTTAGTAGTTTTTTTTGGGTTTTTGGGGAAAGGACTCCTGCCGGCTGTGTGAGCGGAGATCCCACGTCCTGTTATGTGTGGACCCTGCTGCTCTGTGCACAGGCCAGGTTTGGGTATTGTAAGAAGGAACTGACGGATTGATGAATGAGAAAGATTGTTGAGTAACTGAATCTCTGTGTACTGTTTATGTGAATCTATGTTAGCTACTGTATTATGCATATTATGTGTTAATCTAAAAAGGTAATGCGTACGTGTTTCTACTACATTTGGATCTATTTTGTTATGGTTTATGCAATGATGCACTACTGTTTTAGAAGTATATGATTTGTTCAGCACAATAAGTATAGTTGACCTTGCAGACGTGGATGCGAAGGAGACCTATAGATATGGTTCTGAGATAGGTGATCTGGTCATTATAGAGCCGGACGCAGCTCTGCTTGGCTTACCTATCCTCTCTCAGGGTGCGGAAACCTGGTTCCAGCACCCACCCATACTACTTCAGGTGAGACTTTGACCTGCGCAAGTAGGTCACTGCTGAAAGGGCCAGTAGTATAGGGGTTTGTTGGCAAACCTTCACCTCCGAACCTGGGTCAGGACCCCTCGAGCCAACAAATGATTTTTTTGCCTCCACTAATCATAGCCATCAATGCCCTATGTGTGTAGATAGAAACAACACCACCACAATGACTTGGGACGAGTCATAAGATTGTGTTGGGGGACTGTTGGAACAGGGTCTCCTACAAGCTACGAAACTGTTCCGATTTTGTATATTTTTTTATTATATTTAGTCTAGCGTAGGGGTTTTGGGGTGGTTCAAAGCCCTGAAAATATTGTAATGGCTCAAAGGGTAGACCTAGAGTCCGCAAACCATGGTTTGTGGACCATAGGAAAGATTAGGCTAGATTGTTATAAATAGAGGGAAATTTTGAATTGTAAGAAGAAGATGATGAGATATTAATGCGAATTATGGCTTAGTAGATCTGTTTGGGTTTTTAGGGAAAGGATTCCCATTGGCTGTGTGTGCAGAGATCCCACGTCCTACTGTGTGCAGACCCTACTGCTATGTGCACAGGTCAGGTTTGGGTATTGTAAGAAGGAACTAACGGATTGATGAATGAGAAAGGTTGTTGAGTAACTGAATCTATGTGTACTGTTTATGTGAATCTATGTTAGCTGCTGTATTATGCATATTCATTTTTAAGCTACAAAGGTACTGCGTACGTGTTTTTACTACATTTGGATATGTTCTGTTATGTTTTATGCAATTTTGCACTACTGTTTTAGAATTATATGATTTGTTGAGCACAGTAAGTATTATTGACCTTGCGCACGTGGATGCAAAGGAGACCTATAGATCTGGTTCTAAAATAGGTGATCTGGTCATTATAGAGCTGGACGCAGCTTTGATTGGCTTACCTATCCTCTCTCAGGGTGCGGAAACCTGGTTCCAACACCCACCCATACTACTTCGGGTGAGACTTTGACCCTGCAAGTAGGTCACTGCCTAAAGGGCCAGTAGTATAGGGGTTTGTTGGCAAACCTTCATCTCCGAATCTGGGTTAGGACCCCTTGAGCCAACACTTAGCCTCTCTCCTTGTGCTATACACAACTTGGCCAAATGAAATAGAAAATTGTTATGCATGTGATAATATTTTTCTTCAACTTGATTCCCTTCACTCAAACTAGCATACACATCTAGAAAAGCAATGTCATGTGCGTATTGTTCTATGTAACTCTCATGTACAATAGAATCATTTTTGAGTAAAGTATATGCACTAATGATTGGTCTTGAAAGAATATCAACAAATTTATTGAAAATACCTTTCTTTTACCTTATAACCAAGTGAAACTGTTTAAGAAATCCCATCCACCTGAAATGTCTTGATTGCTACAATTTTGTTTGCGACTGCAAGTACTGTAATGATTGGTGATCGGTATGCATAATAGTCTCTTTACCCATAAAGTAGTGTTTCCACTTCTTCACACTTTGTACCAACTCATATAGTTCTTTGTCATATGTAGGATAATTTTTCACAACACCATTAAATGTTTCAGAATGAAAAGCGATAGGCTTACCATGCTGCAAAAGAACTTCGCCCATGGCATAATCACTAGCATCGGTTTGAATCTTGAATGGCTATCTCAAATTTGGTAATGCAAGGATTGGAGTTGAACTGATATTGTCTTTTAAAGCTTCAAAATATTGTTGTTGTTTTCCTCCCAATTGGAAGCATTTCTTCACACTTGTCACTCCATGCATAGGAGCTGCGATGGAAGAAAAGTTAGCAATAAAATTTCTTGAATATTGAGATGCACCTAAGAAAATTCTTACCTTGGTTATTGTTTTGGGTGTGGGCCAATTCACAGTGGCTTACACTTTAGAAGGATAAATTCTCAACTCTCCTCCTCCTACAATATGTCCCAAATATACCAAATAAGTCTTTCCAAACTCACACTTTGAAATAACACTTCCAAACAAAAGTAAGGGAATGGGTCCCACTTCATTGATATCATTTCAGAAGGTGTTCAACAATAACACTTTTCTTTCCAAACAAAAATAACACTTCAACAAACTCTAGGTGTTCAATATCAGGAAATCATCATGACTTTCCCTACTAAAGAAATTGTTTTGAATATTGAAGAGATACCTCCATTGGACGTTTTCTATAGTCCAAATCATAAATCTGTACTAAAGAGGAGAAAAATAAGAATAATTTATGAAACAATGAAATCCATTAGTAATGAGTCAATAGATATTGTTTGGAAAGACACTCTTGTCAATGATCACACAAACCTTCTGAAATGAGATCGATGAAGTGGGACCCATTCACTTCATCAAACAAAAATAACACTTCAACAATATCTAGGTGTTCAATATCAGGAAATCATCACGGCTTTCCCTACTAAAGAAATTGTTTTGAATATTGAAGAGATACCTCCATTGGACGTTTTCTACAGTCCAAATCATAAAGTTGTACTAAAGAGGAGAAAAATAAGAAGAATTTATGTCACAATGAAAGCCCTTAGTAATGAGTCAATAGATATTGTTTGGAAAGACACTCTTGTCAATCCAATTGAACATCTTACAAAACTTTCATAGTTTGCAAGAGCATATGCAAATGCTACAATTTTCACCAGAAGTGAAACTTGTGCTTAGACAAAGAGAAGAAATATTCCAAGTGATAGAAAAATAATTGGAACAAGAGAAACATAATGCCAATAAGCAAGCCGAAATGAAAATGGCACAGTTCCAGAAATAAATTTAAAGGTTGAGAATGTAGCATCAAGTACACATCTCTGAGAAAGATGCAAAGATAGAAGCAACAATGGAAAATCTCAAGAGTTAACCTCAAACATAAAAATTCATTAAAGAATCACTTGAATGAAATTCACATTTGAAACAACAATAAGAGAGTTTCTGCCAAAAAATCTCTAATACTAACTCATACTGTGAAATAAGTAACATATTGACTCAATAGGTGGCAAACAGAAAGTTTGAATGCTAAAGGATTGATAAAAAAAATTTAGAATTTATTTCTTGGCAAGAATATGAGGAAGGGAAAAAGTATGATCTCCCAAATATTGAAAAATATCATAAGGATATGTTATTCAAAGATTGGGAGATGCAATTAAAACAAGTAGAGAAAGAGGCATCAAAGGAAGCCAACATAGCAAGAAAAATCATTGAGTCTATCAATGAAAAACTTCAGAATGCCAAAATTTTGAAGAATTAATAGTTGAAGCAATTCCAGAGGGAAAGATATTAGAAAATAAGTGGAAGGAAAGCGCTAAGAAATAGGTAGAATTAATTAAATAGATAACTAAATTGGATCAAGAAAATTACTAGCATTTCTTGATCAGACCACATAACCAGTGCATGACTCTGCAATCCTTAATCAATTCCACAAGAAAGGCGTTGCCAACACTTTCAAATGTCGTATTAAAAGGAAAAATGAGATCCAGGATCACTCAAACGAATCAACTGAAGCAAATGATGGATATTGTCAAGCTCAAAGACCAAGTGACAAAAGGAAATAAACCCAACTAAGCAGTCTTGTCATTTTTAATTTCTATATTGTAGTTTAGTTTACTTATTATGAGGAAGGTTGTTTGAAACCTCCTCAAATTTTTGTGTAATAATCTATTTTTGACTTATTTAGTTTAGTTTTTAAAGCCCTCTCATGCATTTAGAGAAGGGTCCAGAATTTTGTCAAAAAATAATTTGTGAAAGCTTGCATTTTTGTACTTTTGTGAATACTTTTGATAAAATATATGGAACATTCGATTATGCTTTACTGAAATGGCACTTTTTTACTCTTAAAGTATATTTGGATTGAGAAGGAGCAAGTCAATATTGTGGATTCCATGAGAAGAACTTATCATATCTGGTACTATTATCTTTATGATTAAGTACTGATTATGAGTTTACATTAATTTCTCTTTATATTGTGATATGTATGAAATTTTATTTACAGTCTATCATTCATGAAATTTTGTACACTATTTCAAATGCTATTCCTTACCAAATACATAGAGCAATTAATATATGTGATATATTTTACATTATTATTTTGACTAACTATTTAGTCAAAATAATTATCTTACATAATTTTCATCTCTTTCAGTAATTGAATGATCTTTATTACCTTTTACTGAAATATATCTTTTTAGATCGCATTTATGGTAATTATTCCCAACTTATAGATTAAGTTAAATACTTAGATTAAATAGATGCACGTGTTTGTTACTTAGATAGATTATTTCCACTATTTTAAAGTCATTCTTCATTTCACCTTGTTTCAAACCCATCATCATCATATCAATTTTTGCTGGGAAACTGGTCCCATTATACCAAGTCGGAGCCACTATACCAAAAGGAAAATGAGCTGCTTTAAGGTTTGGATCGGGTCTGTTAGCCACCTATAAAATTTGTTATAACAAAAGGTGGCTAAGACTTTTGGAGCCTTCAAGGAACAAATTTTATCACTAAAAAGTGTTGGCTCTTGAAGACTCTTGAAGGCCTCATGCCTCTGTCCAAATCTTCACTGTTGTTCCCATTTTATACTCAGAAGTTCTGCTGATTTCATGAGAAGAAACTGCTGCAAAATCATCATTTTGTTGGCAATATGATGCAGAGTGTTGTCCTTGATGGCAACCCACTGAATGAAGATGAAGACCTGAGATTGTTGGCATGTGTTGTCCATGATGGCAACTTACTTGATGAAGTTGCGCTTGATAGAATATGTCTTGATGAACCTGTTTAAAGATGAAAATCTGATCTGCTAGATCTATGATGAAAAGAAAGGAATTCAATATGTGATAGATATATGATGAAAAGAGTATGTCTCAAGGCATACACGGATTTTCCTAGGAGAAGTCGCGTATGCACGCGGTAAAGTACGTGCCAAGTCACGTATGGGCAAAAGCACTCATAAAATGAAAAACCAGGGGTAACCACCATGGTATTGACCCATTGTATTGGGTAATGATTTTTCTAAATGACCCCGTCCAGGAATACCATCGGAAGTAATGTAGTTTTGGGCTCATGGTATTGTTTTGGCTCATGGTATTGAAAAAAGGGGCCCGTGGTATTGAAAAAGGATAAACCTATATAAGGAGAAGAAATTCATTGTGCAAATCAAGGGTGTGAGAGCAAGATGTCTGAGTTTGAATGAATACTTCTCTCACAGAGAAGTGCTCTCCCCGAATGGAAAGGGTTACAGTTGAATGATAGATCTGATTGCATGATGCACCAATGATGAAGAAGGGTATCTAGATCAGAAATGGACTTGTATTTGCTAGATCTGTTTATGGAAGGCTTAGATCTGAGATAAGGCAAACATCTGCCTGGAGTAAAAGGGTAAATCTGAACTGAATATTTGATCTGAAGAAGTATGCTGCTCTATAATGGTTGAAGATCTATACGCTAGTTCGCCGCAGAGGAAGCGCGTATATACGCGGCTTCGTTGAAGAGAAAGTGTGTATGCGCAACGAAACTGGATCTATAATATGTACAGAAGTATACGCTGGTTTATGTGAACGGAAGCACGTATATACGCGACATCAGTGAAAGGAAAGCGCGTATGCAAACTAGGGTTTGCTGAAGCAAGGGGTATGAAATGTATGATCTGTTCTGCTGTGTTACTGCTATCTGTGAATGATGTATTCTACAGTTCTGGGTTGTCTGAATTGATAATTTTCAGTTTGATGTATGATTGAGCTTAAATGTATGGAGTGGGTCCAGTCTGAAAATATGATGAAACATGGCCTGCAATTGGTGTCCTAAAGGATGCTTTGGATCCAGTGTGAAAATTGATGAAACGTGGTCCATAAGTCTTTGAGGTTGTAGCCTTCGGTCGGGGGTGGTAGCTCCCTTCGGTGAAAGTGGGTAAACGAGATCGGGGTCGTAGCTCCCTGCCCGGGGGAGAAGGCGTAAACGAGTCGGGGGTTGGAGCTCCCTTCGGAGAGGAGGTGATGCTTGAGCACAGTGGGTGCTGCGTGCTTTGGTGAAGATCTGCACCAACACATATGTTGTAAGATGTTTTCTCTATAATAAAATATTGAAGGTGAGCGGCTAGTGGTGGTTTTCTCCCGACTTGGGTTTCCACCTAAAAATCTTGGTGTTCATGTGTGATGCTTTGTGTGATGGTTTATTATTGTTGTTACTACTCATGTTCTTGTTAGCAGCAAAATCGGATAGATGAATATGATACCAAAGAACTAAGTTAATAAATATTTGCATTTTTAGATCTCTGCTAATACACGAGTTGCATGAAGGATATCTGCGTATATACGCGAGTTTACTAAAGGAAAGTAGCGTATGGATTTTAGAGAGTGAAAAAGTAAAAAATTTTGAATATGCTATAAATATTGATTCACCCCCCCCTCTAGTATTTTTCAAACAATTGGTATGGAAGGTCATGCTGACTTGAAGTAAACTTGAAGGAGATGTCACAATGGGGAAGTCAAGAAGGAGTAATGTCTATAAAGCCACCTCTATTCAATGGAAAACGATCGATGATACAGGAAGAATGCAGACAAATCATATGTACTAGTCTTGGTGCAGATGTATGGGCAATCATGGAAGAAGGTTATCAATACCCGGCAAGTATTCCTACTGATGCAGCAGAAAGGAAGAAGTATGAAACCAATGCCAAAGCAGTAAATGTCTTGTTAGGAAGCATGTCTGAATCAAAATTTTCTAAAGTGATGCAGCTACATTCAACAAAAGAAATATGGGACAAAATCATTCTGAGCTATGAAGGAGATACAAAGGTAAAAAATGCAAAACTCCAAACTCTTAGAATTGAATATGAAAATTTGAAGATGCATAGTGATGAAAGTGTTGCCAGTTTCTTCCTTCGTCTAGATGATGTTGTCAATCGAATGAGGAATTTGGGTGAAACTAAAACTGATACTACTCTGGTTGAAAAAGTCGTAAGATCCTTGACTCCAAAATTTGACTCTAAAGTCTCCGCTATTGAAGAAAGGCAAGATCTGCAAACTCTTACTATTGTTCAATTACATGGCATCTGTTGCTTTTGAAATGAGACAAGGGGGTCCTTCTCAAATCAGAGAAGCTGCTTTTAAGGTGTCTGCAGAAGGAAAGGAAAAGGAAGTTGTCAAAGAAACCAGCTATATATCCGAAGAAGAAGAAGCGAATTTTGTGAGAAAACTCCAACAGAATCTTTGTACAATTAAGGTAGCTTCCTTCAAAAGATTTGAATGTGGAAAAGTTGGTCACTATGCTGCTAAATGTCCTTATAGAGAAAAACATGGTAAAGGGAAACAATTTGAAAAAAGGAGGAGTTATTATGCAAATGAAGATGATGATGAAGTGTTCAGTGAAGATGAAGAAGATTCTGACTATGATCTGAAAGCGCTCATGGCAAAGAAGCAAAAGAAGAAGGCTACTCGAAACAAGAAGTTATCTCAGAAAACATGTATAGCAGAAATTGAAGAAGATGAATCAGATAGTGATTGGGGTCCTTTGAATGATTTTCGTTGTGCAAACAATAGTGAAGATAATGAAAGCAGAGTTGTGGATCTAGAAGAAGCTCTCAAGGTTAAAGGTGAAGAACTACAAAGTCCATCTAAGACGCAAGAATCTATCAACAAAGAGATGATCTCTCAAATGGAAAAACAAATAGAAATGCTGAATGGACGGGTGACAGTATCAAAGGTTTCATACTTATGCATCGATCGAATTAAAGAACTAGAAGCGAGAAATCAAGGATCTTAATGCGGATCTAAGAAAATCAGACGAAGAATGAAGGACTTGAAAGACACGATCATCTCTACTGGCAGATCTGGAAAAATCAAATAAGAATAATGAAGAACCCCTATCATTTGAAAAGGAAGGACTTGAAGTAGAAATCATCTCTCTCAAAGAAGATCTAGAAAAATAAAATAAGAAGAATGAAGAGCTGCTACAAGCATGTGAAGAACAAGAAAATTGGTTGAAGGAAGAAATTGTAAAATTGAATGATCAAGTGGAAGAAGGAAAAAGGGTCGAAGAAAGCATGAAGAAGCAATGCCAAAAATTGGAAGTTGAGGTAAACATTCTCAAAGGTAAATTAGAAGAAAAGGTTAAAATTTTGAGGTTTCAAGATAGTACTAACACTTTGGACAATATTCTAAGTAATCAAAGGTCTCCTGCTATCAAACTTGGTCTTGGTTTCCATGAAACTGTTAAAAGTGAATCTAGCTCACAAGGAAGTGCAAAAAATTCAGAGGATGTCAATGCAAAACATGAAGTGTTGAAAGAAATAAAAGATCAACCAACAATCATGAATTCTCAAAAGAATTCATTCAAGAACGTTGAATGTTTTAAATGTCATAATTATGGGCATGTTGTAGCAAATTGTAGGAGTAGATCATTTCAGCCACAAACAAACAGGTTCTACTCAGAAAGGTACTCTAGTTTCTTCAGGGGATATTGTTTCTCATGTAACAAGTATGGACATAAAGCAGCTGATTGCAAAAGGAGGAAGATTAGAAGTACTCATTATGATTCTTATGCTTATTTCTCTGGACACATGAGATGTTATTCTTGTAACAAGTATGGACATGTAGAAAGAATGAGAGTTGACAGAATGAGAAATTGGATAACTTCCAACACACAAATAGAAAGTTCAAACAAATCTGGAAAAAGATGGAGGACCGATCAGAAATGTAGGGAATTTTGACCCTACTGCAGTCATCCGCTTCTAAAGCTTACTTCTCTGATTGACTGCAGGAATTACGTGGGATACATTATGAGATTTAGTAATGTATCATCACAGGGGGAGCAATGTATGATGTCTCTCATGATTGATTTGATTATTCTGGTTATATGTATTTCTGACAGAGCATCTGATATGAAGAAGACAGCTATAGGAAGTACAAGTTCAGGGGGAGATGAAGGAATGTGAAAAATTTCTATGCTTCACTTTCCATACGTGGGTTCTATTAACAAAAGTCGCGTATACACGCGATTTCCAGCAGACACATTCGCGTATGCTTTGATGATAAGAGAAATTATATGATAGCTGAAGATCTGGAACAGAGGTTCAGGGGGAGCATCAGTCTGACTGTTAATAACTGTATTATTGACTCAATATCAGCTTAGTTTCTTAGTTCTAAATAATGATGATATGATACATGGTTTCTTGTGTTAAAGATTGTGGATGAGTCCTGTTTGCTTTTTGATGAAGAGTATTCATTGTTGAGATGAAAATTGAGGAATAAAGGGCGGTTCATGCGAGATGATGTTGTTGATGGTGCGGTAGGACGTATTGAGTTGCACAAGTTAAGAGGAGCCACAGTTAGGGGGGAATGACGGGTTGAATACTAATGATTGCATTGTGCTTATTATAGTTGCTTATTCTTTGGTTTTTGTGATACTCATGCTCAAATGATGATGACTTGGTACATGGTTTATTATGATGAGATTTTGAGCCACTGGTTGTGATAAGTATCTTTGTGCTCACACATGGATGAGTTGGATGTCGTTTGATTCGAAAATGAATAGATCATGCGAGTTTTGTTACTATGGTTGAGATCTTTTGCCTACATATGTTACTTCATGTTAAATCTTGAAGATCTTGATGATATTGGACCACATGGATGATTGCTTGACACATATTTGAAGATGTTGTTTTGATATGATAATCTATCTTGGAAAGATTGTATTGATGCTGCAAAGAATCTGAAGGCTTGTTTACTAATGTACTTATGCTACAACCGTTGGATGACGCTTGAAGACACAACTACATTGTTCTATCTATCTGTAGTCCAGGGAAGCATTCAAATATCCCAGAAAGAAGCTGAACACTGTCTTTTTCTCACAGAGGATCATATCTGGTTAAAATTTAGAAGATGGTATTGGATACGTGGGTTTCCTGAAACACAGTCGCGTATATACGCGAGTTCATGCACAGAAAACCGCGTATGTCTGATTGCTGACAATTTTTTTGTTTGGAGTCAGCTCTCTTCAGCACAGCTGCAGTGCTGTTTGGTATTTTTGATACTGTTTGGTATCTCTGGTGGTGTTCCAGTTCTCATAATTCTATTTCTAATGTTTTGATAAATATGCCTTGATGATTTGTTGGTAAAAGTATTCAGGATGCACAAACTAAGGGGGAGCCTTAGTCATATGGAAAGGTTTCTTGGATGCACAAATTCAGGGGGAGCATTAGCGTCGCTGAGTATAATGCATTATGATGGTTCTGAAATATGTTCTCTTTCTTGAGGAATTTCTGGTATTGGTCATGAAAATTCATATTTGTAATTTGATGAAAAGGTCATGTTGAGACCTATGATGTAAAATTGTAATATTCAGTCATGTAAGGACTTGTCATTGTAAACCCACTTGGTTCGGTAGCTGAGTCAAATTTTGTAAACCCACTTGGTTGGGTAGCTGAGTCAAATTTGTAAACCCACTTGGTTGGGTAGTTGAGTCTCTTATGTAAATCCACTTGGATGGATCTTTGATGTAAGTGTGAGTCATTGGTGATAAGAACTTCATAGAGTCATGTACTTCATTGGAAAATATGGTTGAAGATTCAGCATGAACTCAGGGGGCGCTTGGTCACTTCAGTATATATCAGATCTGCAGAACGCTTCTTCTACATGAGGAGAAAAGGGGAGAGTGTGTTGGTTTTGATCCACCCTTTGCCCTTGATGTCAAAGGGGGAGAATGACATGGTGTTTGAATGAAGAAAAAGAATGGTGTCAAAAATGGAGAGAATAACATGGTGTCATTGTATTCTTAATGTATCTATCTGTTGTGGTAACCAAACACCATCATGGTTGCCATCAAGTCCAAAGGGGGAGATTGTTGGAAATATGATGCAGGATGTTGTCCTTGATGGCAACCCACTGAATGAAGATGAAGACATGCGACTGTTGACATGTGTTGTCCATGATGGAAACTTACTTGATGAAGTTGTGCTTGATAGAATATGTCTTGATGAACTTGTTTAAAGATGAAAATCTGATGTATCTACAGAGAGTACAGAAGGTAATGAAGAAAGGAATTCAATATGTGCTAGATCTATGATGAAAAGAGTATGTCTCAAGGCATACGCGGATTTGCCTAGGAGAAGTCGCGTATGCACGCGGTAAAGTACGTGCCAAGTCGCGTATGGGAAAAAGCGCTCAAAAAGTGAAAAACCAGGGGTAACCACCATGGTATTGACCCATTGTATTGGGTAATGATTCGTCTAAATGACCCCGTCCAGGAATACCATCGGAAGTAATGTAGTTTTGGGCTCATGGTATTGTTTTGGCTCATGGTATTGAAAAAGGGGCTCATGGTATTGAAAAAGGGTAAACCTATATAAAGAGAAGAAATTCATTGTGCAAATGATGAGTGTGGGTGCAAGATGTCTGAGCTTGAATGAATACTTCTCTCTGAAGTATATCTGAATGGAAAGGGTTACAGTTGAATGATAGATCTGATTGCATGACGCACCAATGATGAAGAAGGGTATCTAGATCAGAAATGGACTTGTATTTGCTAGATCTGTTTATGGAAGGCTTAGATCTGAGATAAGGCGAACATCTGTCTGGAGTAAAAGGGTAAATCTGAACTGAATATCTGATCTGAAGAAGTATGCTGCTCTATAATGGTTGAAGATCTATACGCTAGTTCGCCGCAGAGGAAGCGCATATATACGCGGCTTCGCTGAAGAGAAAGCATGTATGCGCAACGAAACTGGATCTATAATATGTACAGAAGTATACGCTGGTTTATGTGAACGGAAGCGCGTATATACGCGACATCAGTGAAAGGAAAGCGTGTATGCAAACTAGGGTTTGCTGAAGCAAGGGGTATGAAATGTATGATCTGTTCTGCTATGTTACTGCTATTTGTGAATGATGCATTCTACAGTTATGGGTTGTCTGAATTGATAAGTTTCAGTTTGATGTATGATTGAGCTTAAATGTATGGAGTGGGTCCAGTCTGAAAATATGATGAAACATGGCCTGCAAGTGGTGTCCTAAAGGATGCTTTGGATCCAGTGTGAAAATTGATGAAACGTGGTCCGTAGAGGTGCTGAGGGTTGTAGCCTTCAGTCAGGGGGTTGTAGCTCCCTTCCAGGTGAGGCTGGTAAACGAGAGCAGGGGGTCGTAGCTCCCTTCGAGGAGAGGCTGGTAAACGAGTCAGGGGGTTGGAGCTCCCTTCCAGGAGAGGCTGGTAAACGAGCGCAGGTGGGTGCCTGCGTGCTGGTAGGAGTCTGCACCAGCACATATGTTGTAAGATGTTTTCTCTATAATAAAATATTGAAGGCTGAGCAACTGCAGCGGTGGTTTTCTCCAGACTTGGGTTTCCACCTAAAAATCCTGGTGTTCATGTGTGATGCTTTGTGTGATGGTTTATTCTGTTGTTACTACACATGTTTACTGTTAGCTTAACATCAGATGAATGAATAGTGCAAAGAACTAAGTTAATAAATATCTGCATTTTTAGATCTCTACTAATACGCGAGTTGTATGAAGGATATCCGCGTGTATATGTGAGTTTACTAAAGGAAAGTAGCGTATGGGTTTTAGAGAGTGAAAAAGTAAAAAGTTTTGAATATGCAGTAAATACTGATTCACCCCCGCCCTCTCAGTATTTTCCCAAACACATTTTTCCCCTTCCTCCACTCAAAACTAACCTTCATTTGCTCCCCTTTTTCTCCATAAAACTCTATTTTTCATGATTCCTCTTCTTCCATTCATGAAAATCATTTCTACAAGGTTAAGGACTCACTCTTTAACCTTAATGAAACCCTCAAATTCCTTTGAAAACATTGAAAATCCATAAAAATCCATGTTTTATGTTTCAGGCTTTAGCCCCTTCGACTAAGCCCCCTAACCATTTCCCCCACGTGCCCACGCCCTACAAAACAGGCGCTAACCCTTCACAGTGCTTATCGCATCACAAAATTCCAAGTGTGCTAGTCTTGTTGCCATGTTTAAAAGGTTTCGATGCGATTAAGCCCATGTACATACCCCCCGATCGTATTATCATTTCATGTGACCCGTAGGCCCGCCATCGAGCGCTAAATCATTATAAAAATTCATTCCCGATGGTATTTTTCCTTTGTAAAGTCAAATAACCCACTTATCCAAAGTTTTGGTCTAACGCGCCCATTTAACGATTTTTAAATGAAAACGGTTAGATTAAAAAGACCCGAAGTCCAATCGCATCGGAGAAATCCACAATGGGTTGATTGAAAGACCCGCATCAAAATTTCCGATGTGATTGGGTCACATATATATAAACCCCGCCCCCGCCACTTTCCATTTATATAAACTATGCCCAGGACCAAGAGTTTAAGTCCCGAGGTGCCTATCGCATTCTTAAAATTCTGCGAAGGCTCTTCCGATTGTGTCCATTTGAAACCTACGATTGCGATGGCCCGATCGCACCATCGCATCGGCCTTCCCCGATCGTGCAATCACATCACCCCACCTTCGATTACCGATCCCTGATTGGTTGTCCGCTATTGATATCCTCTCCACTTTCTCAGATCGAACGGCCCACAATTTCCTCGATCACAAGTTTTACCTCCGCTTCATAACCCTCTGATTTGTTCCCCATCGTTGATCTGATCCTCAGATCAACGGTCATCGCTCATCACATCACAAGTTATTTCCCGACGCTTTAAACATTTTTTCTCCTCCGATTGCGATCCTGCGATTGGATCTGGACCGTCCACGTGACCAGATCGGACGGTCCCAGATCATTCTGTCTTATTCTTCTCTCCGCTCTCCTTTTTACCTTCTCTTGGCTTATCTCCACCGTTGGATGTTTCCATCCAATGGCTATGCTCCTCCCCATATCCTCTGCAGCAGTTAAACCCACAAAGCAAGATTTCTTAATAATTTTTGTATTTTGCAGGTGTTTAAAGGTTTATCCGTTATATTGAAAGAAAGGCCGAAGGCCGGCAATGATGATTCCTATGCTTTCGATTCATAAAAGGAAAACCGTTCGCAGGGTTCAAGATCCACGTTTCGTCAATGCCTCATAGGCATTGATGCCTTGAGAGCCCTGCACGGTCTGCACATCAACAAGACACTATGTTATTAAATCACCATTAAAAGAGTATAAGTGTTGAAGATAGAACACTGTAGAACAGAAGGATTGAAGATAATTTGGGGATTACGGATAAGAATGATTATCAAAAGCCTAATCCCCAGAATTAAAACACAATTAAAAGAGTATCAGTGTTGAAAGAAAAAATTCAGTAGAACAGAACATTGAAGACAGATTTGCGGGGATCACAGCTAAGATTGATTATCAAAAGCCTAATCCCCCAAATTAAAACATAATTAAAGGAAAATTATAAGTGTTTTATTAGACAGAAAGGCCTCCACCGCCACATCTAAGGAAAATTGATTCCTCTCTGCTACCACAATGCCACCTGTAGCCACAAGCATTCAAACAGAGGCCGAAGTTATTGAGTGAAATCAGATATTCGCCTCAACGCAGCCAAAGAGTTACTTCTACAAGGAACTTAATGCAAAAAATATCTGCAGAGTTACTCCAACATGACACAGAGCCTCAAAAGTCAACAAAAGCTCCCACCGAGCTTAATCATGAATATAAATCAATTAATACAGTAACACACCTGTAAACTTCTCCATCGAGCCCCTCAAAGGCCAAGAAGTCATAATTCTGTATTAATTGTCCTGAGAGATCTTTTATCAGATCTCACCTCCTCATTCTTCTATAAATACTGTTGTAGAAGATGAGAAATTGTTGGTTGCAGAACTTTGAAATACATTTGAGCTTAACTTCTGATTGTGAATAGTGTTCATTGGCCCTTGGAGGTCTGCTTGTGATAGATAAGTTAGGCTGAGATGAGAAGATGACTACTGAACTGAAACATTGGACTTGAAGACTGTAACTGGTTTGACATCAATAAAAAGCTTTTTATTGGGATCCTGGTCTATATCACTGGTGAAATGCCCCTTCTTTCGTTATTGTTTTTCCTTCTATGTATGCCATATTTTTCACTATTCTTTGATAAAGAACAAAATTTATAGAGTTAGGATTTACTGTTTACCAGTACCCTTCTCTCACTGATAAGCTTTATCTCAATGTTTTCCTCCAATTTGTTTATTTAAGAATGATTCAATACAGTTTAAGCAGTTAGGAATGTTGGCGTTCCCTCATCCTACTGTTTGCTTTAAACATTATTCTTGAAAGTTATTTTCATCATTTGCTTATTAAATTTAGAATAGAAAAGTGATGGTTTGCCCCGTTTCTAGTTCCTATTCTCCAAAGGCAGATTCTGAAGGTTTCCCTTGGTGTTGGCCAAAAGCAGATTAGGTTTAAAAGTACCTTACCTGATCTTAGGTTGTTTTCATACTTTCTGAAGGTAATTATGCGGATTACTGGATTGTTTGTCAATTAAGCTGCTTTAATACAAACTTGCCCAAGAATTTTATGGTTAGCCCTGGTCGTGGTTCGTTTTAAACAGTTACTTAAGAGGCGTTTCTTGTTTGGACTGACTATAAATCCCTTGTGAAATTATTATCAGTTTCCTCCCCTCCAACACTTTATTGTTTCCATTCCATCATTTTAATCTCAATGATATTGTGATATAGATGACTTGCCCCTTGGATCACTCTTGATGTTGTTGTTCAATTAAAGCCTTAATATGAATCCATAGCCCAATGGACTAAAAACCAGCGTTATATCTATATTTTTAGACAAAGTTGTTCTATTCACTTGCAACTTCTCACCTTTGAAACTTTTTGCACTTAGAATTTTCTCCTCAAAAAATAATCATGCTCAACCATCCAAAAAACAAAAAAAACCCTTGGCCTTCATAACTAGCCTAATATCATTACCCCAAACTTCAAAGACAAATCCATATTTGCACTTATTGAAGAGATCCCTCTCCAGATTCAGGAGGGCTAGATCATAGAATCCCAAAGTGGTTGAAACGATGTTGTTTCTGTGATCGGACTTTGCCAATCTTGCTGATTACAGATTCCTAACATTTTTGGCAACTCCGCTGGGGTCACTTCCCTTAAAAATAAATAAAACTTTGAGAGTAAAAGCAGCCTTTTCAAGCACTACCAAACAATGGTAATCATGATAAAACTTGTTTGAATCAGTGAAAAACTAGGTAAACCCTAGGATTCGCATAAGACTTTATATAACCTTGAAAAATCAGTTGGCTTAGCCATAAGAGTGGACTGTCTTTGTCTCATAACCGTAGCTAAGTTTTGAAAAAGAGTTAGGATATTCTTAGAAACCACACAATTGAAAAATATCTCAGAAAACCTAAAAATATTTCAGATTGGTATTCAATAAACATAGTGGTGGACCATAAAACCTTTAACCTCTGAAAAGAGCTAAGAACTTCCACTTGGCGACTCCACAATCCTTAACAGACCTTAAGACTCCACTAGGAAGAACCTTTGTCATTGTAATATCATTCAAACTCAGTTATAGGACTATAGGATTAGAATTTGTGTAAACAGATTAGTTAACCTCTCAAATACTGTCATACCTGGTTGAAATTTTCCTGTTTATTTGGGTCTGAAAAACACAGCATAGTGGCTCCTAGAAAGATTCACACTAGAGCCCATCTTGACCCTGATCCACCTGAGATAGTTGATAATCCAAAAAGTGCCCTTAGGAAGTCTCCTAAGATTAAATTGTCAACTGTTTGCAGATCGCCCTTGAGAGCTAATTCAGTTCCTGAAAACCTTGCAGCTCTACAAGAAACACATGGTGGTGGAACCATAAAACATTTTACCTCCTTACGAGCTACTAATTTTTCCACCTGGCGACTCCACACTCTGAAACTCCCAGAAGACCAAATGACTCCACTGGTAGAAGACCCTGAACTGATTGACCAGACACAGTGACCTCTTTCTTGATTTACAAACATGATTCCAAGAATACAACGAAGATATGCCCCAATGAGTAGAGATCATATCCCTGGGTTTCCACATAAGATGCCCCAGGTGAATTGGGATGACAACCTGCCTGTTTTTCAAGGTGAAAAGTTTGATGACCCTTTATTACATCTCATCAAATTTCACATACATGTATGGAGGTTGAAAGTTGAATGGCATGAAGACTGCCTATTGAAAATGTTCATGTTAACATTAGAAGGAAAAGCTAGGGATTGGTATGAATGCTTAAGATCTAGTAGTTTGTTTTCTTTAAGAGACCTTGAATATGTGTTCTATGAGAACTATAAAGAAAACACTACATCATTATCATTGGGTGTGATATATTATGATCCATCACAAAACATCACCCAACACATTATAGATAATGAGGAAGCTTTGGAAGAGATGCATCCTGAAGATCTTTTAACAGCCATTCATGAGTTTAATCTCCTATTGAAAAAATTTAAGAACATAGATGAATCAGTTGAGGAAGAGATGATCCAAAAAATAAAGAACATCCCTCAAGATATCCATGAAAACTCAAATATTGATTCATCATCCCTTATAGCTAAGGCTCAAGAAGAAATTCAGCCTCAAAATCAGTCTTCACAAGAGACAAAGAACTATTGTACTTCTGTTCAAAGGGACATGGAAACATATTCCCCTTTGACAGAAAAGGAAATATATCAGACTATTTATAAACAGCTAGTCTCTGAAACTTTTTGCAAAACAAACACTCTTGCCCATTCACATGGAGAACTTTGTTGTAAAGATTTAGAAAGTTCTTTTGTAGATCAGAATGAAGAAGGACTTGCTGATAACCCAGTATGTTTTATTGGTAGTATTACTTATATTTGTTATTCTCCTAACTTTTATCTATCTAGTGATGATGCTTCCCAAAAAAAAGTTATTTTTGCAGGATCATCGTTAGTAGATTTATGGGAGGAAGATTAGTTCCTTCAAAGAAGTAATGAGAAAATGCAGATTATTTATGATACTGATGATGAAAATTTTCAAAGACTAGAAGAAAGTGAATATTCATTGGATCTTTTCTCTGCTTCATTTCAGATAATCAGTAATAGTTTCCATGTTATTGGGACTCATCAGAATTTCAACTCAAAGGATGAGGAGGAAGGAAAAAATGAAATTTTTGAGAAAAGTGAAATAAATAAGCCTTCTCTTAAAAAAGAGGAAGCAATTGAACATACCCTTGCTCAAAAATATAATAACCTCCTCACAGAGTACAGTCCACTAAACCAGAGCCTACCAGAACTGCAAGAGGACAACCCTGCAATATATGATGAGTCCTCTAGTTCAGATAATAATGAAGATGAGGAAGTTTTTCTTTCTCAAGAAAATCTTTTCCTTGATCTAGTGGAAAAGAAAGAAGAGATAATCCTGGTTGAAACGTATCTTCTGAACATTTACAACCAGGAATTGTTTCAAGATCCCTATGCTCACTTGTTGAAGACATCTGAAGAAGGGATAAAGGTCATTAGGAGCAGTATATTACAAAAAGTAAAAATATTATTTTGCACTACTGCTAAAAAACAAAAAGAGTGGGAGTGGCCCTGCCTATCCTACATGCTCAAAGAGATGAGCAAAAACCAGTCATGGAACCATTTGATTGACTGGATGTATTGGAAGAGAGAGTTTGTAAGTTAAGAATGTAAATATTCCAAGTTAGAATAGGTTATATAGGAATTTCAATAAAGCTCAGTTCTGAGCATGTAGTTAGTTGTTGTTTTCTATTTTGAAGAAAAATAAAAAAATCAAAAATACAAAAAACAATGAAAGAAAGAAAAGAGGGAAAATTGTGAAAACAAGAAAGGTATAGCCCCATACCAAAAAAGAGAAATAAATTCTGAAAGTGTGCAAGCTCAAATGCCACTACTGAAGAAAACACTTCTAGTTAGTCAAACAGCCTAATATTGACTAATTAGCTTTAAATTTTCTGCTGATAGGATAGTGAATTCGATTTGCCAAACTATTTAAACTTGGCTTATCAATAGATAGATTAGGATAGAAATGAAAGGTTCAAACATACTCAAAATCTGAACCTAAGTTTCCAAAGAGAGATGACTCAAATTTGCTTTGAATCCTGAGTCAAAAAAGATGTAAATCTGGTTATAAAATGCTTAAAGTCTGAACCAGAAAGAAAGGAAGAAACAACTCAAATAAGAGTCAAAACAGAGTTGTAAAAGGATGAAGGAAGTGCTTTGAATTTTCAGATCTTAAGCCTTCCATTTTGTTTTAAATTTTCTGCAAAATAAATGTCTATGTGCGGCATGTTTCTATGCCATAGACCAACATCAAGTTAGACTATTCAATCCTGACTTGAATGCTTTTCAATTTCTATTGTAGAATTTAGAGAATAAAGTTTGTTGGATAGTTTAATCCCAACAGATAATAGATTAGGTAGAGATTCATACTGGCTCAACTGTTTAATCTGAGTCCATGGAGAAATAAGGAGTAGAAATAGATTAGATTTCCTACTTTCAAAAAGAATAAAATGTTGAAAAAGAGTTTACCAATCCAAGTGCACTCTAAATGAAGAAAAAATGTTAGATCTGTAGGATTGGGTAGGTAGAAATCTTGTTGATGAAAGATCCATTGTTTTTATGGCTGCTAATATGTTTTCAGAGCAAGATCATCCCAACAAAGGAAGGGCATCCCAATGGATGAGGCATAGGTCAGCCCCCTAGAGAATAATGGATGTGGCACAGGTCAACCTCCTAGAGAATGCAAGTCTGAAGTTCTTGATGCCTTCAAGAAGGCACCATCCCCAAGTGGAGCCACTGTTAGCCACCTATAAAATTTGTTATAACAAAAGGTGGCTAAGACTTTTGGAGCCTTCAAGGAAAAAATTTTATCACTAAAAAGTGTTGGCTCTTGAAGACTCTTGAAGGCCTCATGCCTCTGTCCAAATCTTCATTGTTGTTCCCATTCTATACTTAGAAGTTCTGCTGATTTCATGAGAAGAAACTGCTGCAAAATCATCATTTTTCCCCTTCCTCAACTCAAAAATAACCTTCGTTTGCTCCCCTTTTTCTCCATAAAACTCCTCTATTTTTCATGATTCCTCTTCTTCCATTCATGAAAATCATTTCTACAAGGTTAAGGACTCACTCTTTAACCTTACCGAAACCCTCAAATTCCTTTGAAAACATTGAAAATCCATAAAAATCCATGTTTTATGTTTCAGGATTTAGCCCCTTCGGATAAGCCCCCTAACCATTTCCCCCACGTGCCCACGCCCTAAAAACCAGCCGCTAACCCCTCACAGTGCTTATCGCATCGCAAAAGTCCAAGTGCACAAGTCTTGTTGCCATGTTTAAAAGGTTCTGATGTGATTAAGCCCATGTACATACCCCCCGATCGTATTATCATTTCATGTGACACATAGGCCCACCATCGGGTGCTAAATCATTATAAAAATTCATTCCTGATGGTATTTTTCCTTTGTAAAGTCAAATAACCCACTTATCCAAAGTTTTGGTCTAAAGCACAACGCCACTTATTCGCGCAGCGCCAGTAACTTTTGCCTGAAAATTGACAAAAAAATATGTTTTTTCTTCTGAAAGCCTTCTTTTCTCTTGTAATGGAAAAATAAGGTGGAAAAAGACTAAGAATTCCTTTTATACCTTTTTAGAAATATATTAAACTTATAAAACCCACTTTTTCTATGTTTTCTTTTTGTTAATTTATAATTTTCACTGATATCCCTTTAGCCTTTTGCAGGTGATTTTGAACTTGTCAAAGTGATTTTTCTTCCTTTGGTGAGGGTGTGCTAAAGATATGAAGAGGTTCCTCTAAATTTGGGATTGTTGGCATTGAAAAACCTTTTCTTCTTTCACTGATAAACTAAAAATACTGTTTTTATCCCTTTTTGGCATTCTTGAGTGCAAGTGACCTGAAACATGTCCTCTTACCTTCTTGCTGATTTTGGCAGTGACATGATCATTTTTTCAAATATTGGAAAACCAGACCATGCTATGTCTTCCCTTGGCCACTTCTGGTTTCTGCAGGTGCCTATGACACATTGTTTTGGTCTCCTTAGTCATTCTTTGGGTTTTGACACTTTATTTACTCAACAATAAACTCATGCTCAAATTGATTTCTCATTTTGATACTTATCCTTATGATTTCATTCCTTTGATCACTTTGAGGACATTTGACTGCACTTGAAGGCTTAGTATCTCTCACACTGATACTCTTTATATTTTTCCCTTGGATGTAGTGAAGCACTGTTGCCTTGAAAAGCCATGGAGGTCACCTTCTGATTTCATTCTTCAAATTTCTGCCCATTGTCATCATGGAGACTTGCAGTCTTCATTTCACCTTCTTTCCTACCTTTCCAAATTTTAGGTTTTAGGGTTGTTAGAGATGAATAATTAGTGTTTTCTTCGAAGTTCTCTATAGCCCTTTCAATTTGATTCATTTATATTCATTTCACCTCACCTTTTTCCCCTTTTTACTTATAATTTCTAAAAATATTCAATGTGTGCTTGGTTATGTTGTTGTGCCTTCTGTCCTTGTGGCTTTTGCATTGGTTTCTTTCTTGGCAGCACTGTTTAGCCAAACAGTCCTCAAAACCCTGATTTTATTTGAACATAGGCCTACTACCTCTCCTTTGCTCTGGTTGTCCTTAGTGATGATTTACCCTCTCACCTCACCTCATTTTTTGTTGATAGACATCTCAATAATTCTTGCAGAAATGTTTAAGATGGGCAGTTGTCTTTTTGCAGAAGTTGTGCTTTGACTAAGGAGGCCTTCCTTGAAATATTTTATGATCCATTTGGACAATCATGTGCTATCCTTCTTCCTCTTTGATTGTAGCCTCTTGGCACAGGAAAAAAAAATATTTAGAACATCAAAATAATCCTATAACCTGTGAAACCCTAGGTGACCTAGTGGGAGGCTCTTTGGATTGGCCTTTGGTTGAAAACTTGACTTGAGGTTTTCAAGTGTAAAATAGATCTTTTGACAAACCTTATTCATTACAGAGCCAAAAATACTGATTTCATTTTATCTAAAGAGCCTAGAAGGGTAGCTTGATACCACCAATTATTGAGGCACTTGGTGAATAGTGGAAAAGGATAGGCTACTTGGCAATCCAAGGTGTAAGTAGAAGGTTTAGGTAAGTCAAAAAAGAGTGGTAAGGTCAGAGGTGGCAAAACATAGTGAAAATGAGTGGCATGAGCCTGTTATCACTCAGGTTTTCCTTGAAGTTGTGGAAAAGGAAAGTATACCCGAGGTAACCACAAACCAACGTTCAGATACAGAATCTAGCCAATCTGTATCCAGAGAGGGCTCTCTCTTTAAAATTTAGCTTTGTTCTTAGAATGTTTTAGGCTAGTTATAAGTCCAAGAAATTTGGTTTGACTTTGAATGGTGGAATCCGCTAACTAAGGGCAAAGTTGAATATTTCGGCCATTGGGCTATGGAGTCGAAAGGATGGCTTTACTGGATTACTATTCTACACACAAGATGGCTTTGTAGGGCAAGATAGCCAAACAGAGAACAATTTTTAGAAATTAAAGTGAATGGAATGGATTTTGAAGGGATGAAAGGCAGTTAAGAATATTTCAACATGTTCAAAATAAAGAAAGTGAATGATTACAAATAAAGAGCAGTGAAGAATTCTTTACTATAGTAATCAAAATGTTTAAACCAGTGAAGAAAGAACAATTAAGAATTCGTTGGTTATAACCAATTTAGAAGAAAACATTTAGAATAATCACAACTGAAATCAGAGTACAATTAAGTAAATTCTGATTTATTCTTTTATGTCAATTATTCATAAATGGACACAATGATATTATAAACAGATATAAAACTTAAGACATAGGATAGAAAGACTTATTGAACTGCAATCCGACACATGAATCCTGCAAAAAGTCCTGAGCTTCAAATTGTCATCCAGCAAGCAACAAATAAATTTCTCCAAAACACTTTTATTCCAAAAACATCAATGTCACAGCAAAGTAGTAGAATCCACCCTCAACACTCCATTCGAGGGTTTATTTATACAAAAAATGATTTAAAATATCTCACAAAACCTAGGAAATAATATAGGGTGACTAATGAATAAGTTACAACAAAAAGGGAGACAGATGGTCTCATAGATAGGATAAAAGGCAACTGCTAGTGTGCTATTTCCTCCTTTTATGCATGTGCTGGAGGCAGGTCCTAAAATCTAGCTCGATGCTGTCCTCTTTGGTAATTCTTTTCTGACTGCCTTGCTTGTCTGATACTCTTCTATTCTTACTGATACACTTCAATTGCTAAACTGATACTCTTTAACCTTGGTTCATCTGTTTATCCTTTATCAAGATATACCTCAGTAAAATATGCAAAGATTTTACCCAAGGATAAATTTCACAAAAGCTCCAACATGTCATCCCACCATTGAACTTCTGGGACTTTGGTTCTTTGTAGTTTCTTCAATGTTTCATCAGCTTCAGTGTATTTGAAAAAATTAGGCTGATATGGAAACAAATGTTTTATTTCATGTTCAAGGTAAAATAAACCTTCCAATTTTTCATAAAGGCTTTTCCCTGTTGGTAATGTTCCTCCTGCTGTACTGGTCGAAGAACTGGCTTGATCATCAATCTATTTGTTTACTTTTGCTACAAAACTTTCCAAATCCATTAATCTACCTTCTACATTAACAGGACTGGGCAAACCTTTATTTAACACAACATCAAATCTTTCATTGAAGGTAAAAATCTCTTGTTGCATGTCTGAACATCTTCTTTCAAGATTTTGCATAAGAGTCCTTTTGGTAAAAACTCTTTTGATTTCCAAGATAGTCCATGTTCTGTCCTGAATCCCAACTTCTGCAAGTTGATGCTTATTCTGAGTATTCAAATAATTGATAATCCTATTGGCTTCTTCTGGCATCTTTCCTAACTCTTCCCTTGCTTTCTCAATTTCTTCCAGAGCCAATCTGACTAAATCCTGCTGTTCATATATTATTTGAATAAAAGGCCAAACGTTCTTTATTGATTGAATAATGTTATACCAAAGAATTTCTTTTAATTCACTTAAAGGTCTTTCCATTACAAGATCCTTTTCCAATGCTTTAACTGATTTTTCTAGTTTTTTTATTTCTCTTGTCTTCACAACAATACTTATTTTTGATTGATCATATTTGTTTTCTAGAGTAGAAAGCTGAAACCTTAAGTTTTGGAGTTCTGTCACTTGCAGTTTTAATTCATTCATTGCTTTGACTAATTCATCAGAACTCTTATCAGAAGTGTTTACCTGTGTTAGCTCTGCTTGTTGACCTGTGATTGATGTACCTGTTCCTGTGGCTGCCTGTGCTGTAGTTGCTGGAATAATGGATTCTTTATCTTTTAACGCTTGCTCAAGTTCTTTATCTGTCTTAGCAAGTCGTTCATTCATTTTTAAAAGTAAGTCCATAACCTCTTCTCCCGAATTTTCTTTCATTATTTCTTCAGTCTAAGGGTGCCTCGAAGCTGGTAGTTTCAATTGCTTCCTCAATGCAGCAATGTCATCATCCTTCTTTTTAATCAGCGCTTCAATGCCTTTTATATCTTTGGGATTATGACCCAAATTGATGATTATTTCCTCCAAAGATTTTATTCTGTTATCCTTTGCTTGAGAAGAAGCTTTCTCAATCTGCAATTGGGTGTTTGTATTATTCAAAGAATCCTGTAATTCATGAGCTGCCATAGCTTTGCCAGTGAGTGTAGGATATATCATTTCTCCAGTTTGCTTGTGTAATTCTATCTGGTCCAATGGATGAATATCTTTTGCTAGGACCTCAAAATTGGTCCTGATGTAATCAACTGCTGTCTATGGCTATGGCACTTTAGATTTGAAATGGCTTATTAACATTTTCTCTTGCTGAATATCAAAAGCTGACATTAATCTCTCTTGATTTTGTGGAGCCATTTTAAGATACTGATTATACACCTGCATCCTCAATGGATCATTATTTGCTTTTATACTGATAAATGTCCTTTTTATGTCTCCTGCATCTGTCTTTGGCTGTTTAAATGAAGACACTTCAATGCTTAACTGTCTTTGTATTTCCTTTCCTTGATGACCTGTATATGTTTCACTAATTGAACCAGTAAGCTGACTATCCTCCCTTTATTCAGTATCAATGATTTCTTCATATGATTCAACTTCTGGAAGTGGGTTGAGTTTCTGCCTTTTAGCCTGAGTTTTTTTTGAAGATTCCTTGGGAGGAGTTGGAACTTTAGCCTCCCTTTTCTTGCCCTTTTCAATATTCAGTGGAGTTTGCAAATTTGGCATTTTAACTGGATTGTTTTGAGGAGGAACCTGTTCTTGTCCTGGTGCCTTAGATGTTTGAGGTTTTTCTGTCATGATGAAAGTCTCAATGACTTGTGCTTCTGGTTCTTTCTCTTTGCCTTTGGATTCAACTGCAATTGACGGAATGTTTTCCTGTAAATTCTGCCGAATAATACCAACTGAAGAAGTACCAATCTCTGGTCTATGTACCTGTGTAAAAGAATCCAAGTAAAGAATTTTTGCAAGATCTTTCATAACATTATTTATATAAACCTGCTCACTATCTTGCTCTATCAAAGTTCCTTCTACCCACTCATCTGTATTAGCATACTTTTCAATTTCAGGGATTCTTCGATGCATGTAGGGTGCTGATTTATTTTTCATCCTTTTGTCACAAATAAAGTTGAATGGGTCATAGGGATGTTGGGGTTCCCATGTTTTGGCAAGGTTGGCAATACCAAAAGATGAGACAACATAGAACCACTTTCAGACCTTAGGATCTAGCCCTCCTAGGTCCAAAGAGGGATCTCTCTATGATTATCAAAGGATATATGTCTTTGAAGCTCTCAATTGTGATTTTAGGCTAGTTATAGGCTCAAGGTTGTTTGTTTGATTGTTTGAGTTTGGTTGTTGAGAATCAGGAAGGAAGGTTTCACCATAAGACAAGGATGGGTAAAGAAGGAAGCCAGGCAAGGATAGATAACTCAGAGAACATCAAGGCCATTGGGCAATGGAGTTAAGAAAGGATTTACTTATGTTCAATGTGTAAGATTCGGTTGGGCTAGTCATCTAGAGCATTTGGATCTCAAAGACTGATTGGTGGGATGGAACATTAAGGAATGAGAATGAAGGATGGATAAACATCTGATTCTATCTATAGATCAGGCCAGAGGTCATTTAACTCCAGGCCTGCTTGGACAAAACCATAGGCAACACAAGGGATCTTGAAAAGGTTTATGTGGAAGGGATAGGTTATGAAGAGGCAGAGACAGGCTTCTAAACCTCCCAATGTTCCTAACCTCTTTCAATTAAATCTTAACAAAAACATCTGAACATTGATTTTATTAACTTGCACATCAGAGAGCAGGTAATAATCATCCACTACACTGGTTTAGTCAATTGAAAAAAACAATATTCAGATACACATATGAGCAGAAAACATTAAAGACTGGGAGAGCTGGGACATAAGGTACCTAACAAGGGTAAATCTTATGTCATGCGTTCAGATGCCAGTCAGAAGAACATGAAATGAAATGGAAATAAACGCAGAGATGAGAAAAACATCACCAACTGCTGTAGATCAGGATCCAATGAAAACTGCTTATCATGTTAAACAAAATACCAATCAGGTACATCACCGCCCAAAGCTTTTACATTCAGCCTGAATACATCACATTTCTCAGCCTATCATCCAATCATTACACAGGGAACTTGTCTCAGGACAAAAATGCTTGCAATTCACTGATAATGCATCAACAACCATTACAATGATATCCTCCTGTGCTTTATAGCAGAAGAGACACCGAGGACCGACTGAGGAGGTAGGTGAATTTTAAATGTTACATTTAAACACAACAATGAATGCAGGGCCAAGGCCCATTCTGCTTGATATGCTGTATATTTGATCTTCTTCATCTCCCCGGTGCAATAGAGATCTGCTTCGGATATGATTTGACCTTTTGGCTGCAGTACTCCAGGTGATTTGAACAAAATGAAAGAAATTGCTGAGAGGTCTGCCTCATAGATGTTAGATTGTTTTGAACTACAGCTGGGATGAAAAACTCCTTCAGGGACACGGCGCATAATAAAGACTGTATGGGAGACCTGTCCTTTATGGAAAAATATTCTGCTGATAAGTAAACCTTGATATTACCTCTTATTGATGTTCAGGATCTCCAGATCGATCCTCGGGGTCTTCAAAATGATGCTTTGCCTCTTTAAACCTCTCATTCAGAGCTCAAGATCTTTGTTGACGTGCACTAATCCCTCTATTCTGTACTGAAACTCCTTGCTGCTTCATTAATTCCTCCGTTGAGTTAGCTCGATCTTTAAATGGCGCCGACAGGATTTTCGGCGTTTGAACTCTGCTTTCCATTAATTTGAGTCCTGACGGCCTCATTCCTTGACTTTCCTGATGGTACTGGCTCATTAGATTTTATCCTGACTTCGCCGCTCGCCATTGAGGTAGTACATTGAACAGCAGCGGTCTCATTTCCTAGAAACTCTGCAACACAGCAAATTTGTGAAGAAAACAGTGGACGGATCAATGGACGCAGGGTGAACGAAATGGTGGTGCGGCGGTGGCGGAAACAACGCTATTATGATGAAAATGCAGTGGAGTGGTGGAATGTGCGGACAATAGGGTTTGGTAGAAATATGCAGCGCAGACCGTTGGATTCATACCTGGACATGAAGATCGACGGCGGAGATTGACCGGCGTAACAATACATGAAACGAACAAAAAAACAAACAAAATGCATGAAATGCGATGGAGACGAATGTAAGAGTGGGACCCAGCGGAGGCGGAGGGCGATGAGATCTGAGCCGTTAGATCTGGGAGGAAACGGACGGTGGAGATGCAATCGGAAGACGGGAAGAAGGACTTGCGATTGCAATCGGAGCGGCGGGTGCGATTGGCACAGGACCGTTGATCTGCGGGAAGAATGGACGGTCAGGATTAAATCGGAGCATCGCAATCGGAGCAGCGAAAATGCGACTTGCAACGATCGGGAGGGGAAATGTGATTGAGCGCTGGCCGTTGGATCCGAAGGCCAGATCAACGGCTCACACTCAATCGGAGGGGCAGTGCAATCGGGGGATCAGGAGAAGGACTTGCGATCGGGAGCTGCGATGACCCTCCGATCTGCGGGAGGATGGACGGCTGCGATTAAGTCGGGAGATCGCAATCGGAGCACAGAGAAGAAGGCATGTGATTGAGTTATGCGATTGCGATGGAGTGATGGCCGTCGGATCGGCGGGACGGATCGATGGTCGGGAAAATGATCGGAGGATCGCAATCGGAGCGTGATGCGATCAATCGGGGGGTGCACAATACATGTTGTGATTGCGATTTGGAGGAGGCTTGCGATTAGTGCTCCACCGTCAGATCTCCGTGGAATATCAACGGTGCGGAACGCATTTCCAGACTTAACGTTATAAACAGATCGCATCGGGGTTTTTCGATGTTACAAAGAATTTACACCCGCCCGACAGTTCCGATTGCGATTAGCGCCTGGGACTTAAGCGCTTGGTCCCAGTGCCGGGGCACATGTGGGGAAGTGGTTAAGGGGCTGGCGGAAAAGGGGCTAGGCCTTAGAATAAGGTCGGAAAGTGGGTTTTAGCCCATTTAAATGGAATTTGAGGATTCAAAAGGGAAACGATAGAGGGATAGAGGGGAAAAAAGGCCAACAAAGGTTAGGGGAGGAAACTTGAAGGGGATTTTGGGGAAATTCAAAGGGTAAGAAGGGGAATAGACGGGGAAGACAGGGGAACAAAGTAGAGGCTAATTGGGTGTGAAATGAAGGGAATTCGGACAAAGGGAAAGAAGGGGAATTGATGTATGTTGCAGGGGTAAAGGAGGGAATAATAGGCCCTTTTTAGCAATTTATTAGCAGAGGGGGATTTGTATCAGGCACAGCAATTGAGAGCCTTCAAGGAGGATGGGTTTTCAGGGGAAAGGCATTCCTTGAAGACTCAACAATGACTTAGCCCCCTATTTGCTTGTCAAAAATTTCATAGGGGGACTAACAGTGGCTCCACATGGGGATGGCTTCTTCTTGAAGGAGTCAAGAATTCAGAAAATGATCTCTTGGTGTAGGCTAGATGCTTGCTACTGTAAGCCATCTTTCTTCTTTCTTTAGATTAGCTGCCACAATATATTAGATACACAAATCAGCAGAAACATTTTCCCAACCAATCTACCTACCCAAACTAGAGCTCTAACAATTTTCCCTTGGGTGCATTTGAACTAGCAGACCCTTTACATTTTATTTTTCAAAACAAAAACAAACCTATTCTAATTCTACCCTTATTGCTCCATGAGGCCAGATTAGACTGTTGGCCTCATCTATTTCTCTACCTAATCTACTACCTGTTGGGATTAAACTGTCCAACGGGTTTCTTCACCTACATTCTAAGACAGGAAATTTAAACACAGCCAAGCCAGGATTAGACTGTCTGACTTGCTGGGCAGAAACTTGAAGAAAACAAAACTGAGAAGGCATGGAATTCTGCAACTGTGAAACATCCTTCTTTCTTTCTTGTGACTCGGGTTTTGAGCATATTTGAGTCACTTCTTTCCTTTGCTCCAGCTCTGATTTTGGGCATATTAGAGCTGGATCTCCTTTCACTGCTGATCCAGATTTTGAGCTTGTTAAGACCAGCTATTCTTGTTCCTTTTGGCTCAGATTTTGAGTTTATTAGAGCCAATCTTCGCCTCAGAGGTTCATGTTTTGAGCATGTCTGAACCTCTCTTTTCATTCTGTTTTTTTTTTGGGACATTTTCTTCTCTTTTTTGCTGAAAATGAAAATTTGCAACGGTATATACAATGGAAATGAAACTGGAAATGGAGAATTAGCAGAAATAGTGTTTGAGCATCCTGCCATTGACAGGACCCCCAAACAACTCGGAACCATCAAGTTCTTGCAAGAAAAACGCATTAGGACCCACAGTGGCTTGAATGATGAAGGGACCTTGCCACAAGCTGTCGAATTTTCCATGTTTGCCTTTATCCTCTCTTCTTGAATCCCACTTCAGGACCTTGTCCCCAACTTCGAAATTTGCTGCTTTGGTTCTTTTGTCAAACTGTCTCTTCATGTTTTCCTGCACTTTGACAGCTCTATTATAAACCTACTCCGTTTTTTGCTGAAGATGGATTGTTTCATTAATTCTCCTTATCATGCTGTCCTCTTCTGACTGGATTTCTTGGATAAGCTTTACCACTGGTATCCCAAGGCTAGTAGGAAAAACTGCTTCTGTCCCATAAACCAACTGGAAGGGTGACATGCCAATAGCTTTCTTTGTAGTGAGCCTGTCTGCCCACAAGGCTTGTATCAACTTTTTATGCCATGACCTTTTGTCCTCTTCCAACAGCTTCTTAATGATTGTAACCAGGCTTTTATTTGATGATTCAGCTAGGCCATTACCCTGGGGGTAATAGGTAGTTGAATGTCCAAGTGCAATTCCGTACCTGTGACAGAAATCAATCATTCTTTTGGATCCGAAAGAAGCAGCATTGTCAGTGATTATTTTCTTTGGGTAGCCAAACCGAGATAAGATGAAGTCTTCTAGGAACCTAATGATGACAAAATCAGTGGCATTCCTAGTGGGTATGGCTTCAATCCACTTAGTGAAGTAATCAGTAGCAGTCAGGATCCATTTGTGTTGCCCAAAAGAAGAGGGGTGGATTTCTCCAATGAAGTCTAAGCCCCATTGCATGAAGGGACCTTCTATGGTGTTAGGTTGCAGAGGGAGGGGAAGGAGCTTTCTTTTGCCCTCAAAAATTTGGCATTTATGGCAGGAAAGGACCATTTTATGAACATCATTAAAGAGTGTAGGCCAATAGTACCCAGCCCTGAGTATCTTATTTGCAGTGGCCTTCCAACTTAGGTGACCTCCGCACTCCCCAGCATGGAATTCTTGTTTGATTCTTTCAGCTTCAGTTTCAGGCAAACATTTCAGCAAAAGACCATTTGGATTTTTCCAATATAGACTCTCATTCATAATGCAGTAATTTATAGCTTTGAGTTTTATGAATCTGGCCTTTGTTTTGGACAGTTCTGGAGGGGCATTGAGGTGTGTGAGAATGTAAAGGATATCAGTGTACCAAGGAGAGTTCTAAAACTGCTCCTCAACAGTTGGATGGGGCAATCCTTCCTGCTCATCCAGGGCATTCATCATGTTAATATCAAGGGCCTGTAGATTAGATTCAGCCATCAATTGGGCCAGGCCTTGACCTTTGATCAGCTTGGTGGGTTTGATTTCAATGTCATATTCTAAAATTGTAGCAATCCATTTGCCCCTTTTCCCATCTGGGTCTTGGGACAAGATATCTTTGACCACTATGTTTGGCACATAGGCAATGGTGTGAGAATGCAGAATGTACACCCTAAAGTCTTTTAAGGCCTTAATCAGGGCATAGGCCTGCTTTTCCATGATGTTGTACTTTAAGGGTGCATCTCTTAAGGCTTTACTGAAGAAGGCTATAGGTTGTTCGTTACCTTCTGAATTTTTCTGCAGCAAAACTGCAGCTATTGTGTGTGGGGAAGCAAAGGAAAAGATCAGAAAATCTTTTGAAAAGTCAGGGCTGATAAGGACAGGGGCCTGGGTGAGTGCAAGCTTTACTGACTCAAAATATTTCTTGGCTTCAACAGTCCACTTAATTCCAGCATCTTTCTTCAGCATTTCAGTCATTTTCCTAAGATGCTCAGCAAGGTTGGGGATAAATCTTCTAAGGAAATTGATCTTCCCAATGAAGGACTGTAGCTCCTTGATGTTTCTTGGATGTGTAATTTGGAGTATTCCCTCAAATCTCTGGGGGTCTATCCTAATCCATTTCTCGGATATGATGTGGCCCAAAAGCTTACCCTCTTGCAGCCCAAAAACAGTTTTCTTAGAATTTAGGGACAGACCATACCTTCTACATTTTTCAAAAACTTTCCTCAGATGTTTTAAGTGTTCTTCTTCTGTTTTAGAAAGGACAGTTAAGTCATCCAAGTAGATAACTATGAAGTGTCCAATCTCATCTGAGAAAGCAATATCCATTGCTCTCTGGAAGGTAGCTCCGGCATTCATTAATCCAAAAGGCATTTTTACATACATGAAGGTGCCCCACGGAGTGGTGAAAGCTGTTTTGAGTTGATCTTATGGGAATACCAGAACTTGGTTGTATCCTGAAAAACCATCAAGCAGGGAGATTCTTTTAGAGCCCACTACCTTTTGTAAGATATGTTCCATTCTAGGCAAGGGGTAGTTGTCTTTCAGGGAGGCTCTATTCAGGTTTCTGAAATCTATGCATAGTCTGATCTCCCCTGTCTTCTTCCTTACAGCCACTAAGTTTGAAACCCAATCAGAAAACCTTACAGGGAAAATTATGCCTACCTCATACATCTTTTTAATTTCCTTCTCTACTGCAGGCAATTGTTTTGGATTAATCCTACGGAGTTTTTGTCTGAAAGGTTTCTGATTTTCCTTCAGTGGTATCTTGTGTTGTATTATGTTGGTGTCATAGGCCTTTAAGTCTTCGTAGCTCCATGCAAACACATCAATGAATTCCTTAAACAAGTCAATGTATCTTTTCTTCATGTCTGCAGGTATAGACTTAGCCAGTTTTATCATTTTGGGTTTGTCTTCAGTGCCTATGTTGCATTCTTCTACATCTAATTCTGCATGCTCTATTGTGGACTTCTTTGCAACATCATCGAAATAAAAGAGGTCCTCTAAGGGTGCTATGCCTCTTGGTATGTTCTTGTCTTTGGCTTGCAGCACCTCCATTTCTTCTCTATCTGTGTTTTCACGTTTTATGGCTGAATCTCCAGTTTCTTCAGAAAAAGAATTTATTTCTATACTACAAGGTGTTTCTAGTTCATCTGGGATCCTCACTTGGGCAGCTGTCATCAGATTTTGAGTCTGAATCAGAAAATTCAAACTCATTTCTGCCCATCAGGAAATCCTCAATCTGTTTGTCTCCTTCAAAGACCTGCTAGTATTTTTCATTGTCTAGCACTGCAGGCCTGAATTTAGTCTGAATGATGATTTGTTGGTCAACTGGGGCCTTAGGATATGAGCTAGCTAGGCAGGCTAGTCCATTTTAAATAGCATTTTGACCCCTAGGAATGGATACTAAATCATATTCAACAAACGTTTTCAGCAAGTCTAGAGTGTCATTCCTATATGCCCTAAGCCTGGGGTGTTTTGCCGAATACTCACCATTCATCTGTTTGATCACTAACTCAGAGTCTCCTCTCACGACTATCCTACGGGCTCCTAATTTTTTCAACAGATTTAAGCCCAAGATTAGAGCCTCATATTCTGCAATTTTATTCGTGCATTTGAAATGTAGATTGACAGCGTGGCTTTCTGCATGGTCATTTTCAGTGTTACGCAACCACACTCCTGCTCCAGCGCTTTGTCTAGTACAGGACCCATCAAAGTTCATTTCCCATAGGGGTTCTTTGTTTACTTCCACTTCACTTTCTCCCTTACAGTTGGGTTCGCCATTAGGTTGAGTTGGGAGGTCTGTACTAGGTTGTAAACTATCTTGTTGTTCATAGAGGCCATGGATGTCAGGGAGGTGGTTGGCTTGCTGTTCTTGTTCTGTTTCTGTTTCACTTGGAGTGAGAAGTCCACCACAGATCCTACAGGCTTCATTGCTGATTTCCTCTTCATTTTCAGTGTGCTGCCCATGGTTTTCCTGATCATATTCTTCCAGAGCGGCCATTATGTGGAGGTCCATAGGCTCGGTGTTCTCATTTGTATGCCTATTCCGGGACTCTGGCTCTTCTAAGGATTCATCATTACAAAATATGAAGGAGTCAAGGTCGGTATGTACAGAATATAATGGTGAATTTTCAGGTTTCTTGGGGCTACTAACTAGGAATTTCATTTGGGATTCTCTATACAGTCTTCTTAATTGGCCAAATATAGGGATAGTGGCATATGAGCCATCCATCTGCATGGTGCCTTGCAGCTTGGCTCCCCATGATCTAGATAATATCATGCCATACTTGGGTGGCACATCTTCCACCACTACATCCATGACCATACATTTCGCAGGAATCTGAGTCAAACTCACACACAAGTCTTTGATCAGGCCAAGACATTTTACTCTACTCGAGTCAAAAGAATACAAGTCTTTATAGGGTCTCGTGATTTCTAGGCCTAACCTCTCCATAACTACCTTAGGCATCAGGTTGTGTGAGGCTCCAGAATCATGCATTGCATTGTGGAGTATTTTATCATGAATGTTGAGACTAATATAGAAAGGTGGTACTACCCCTTCCTGAAACTTTCCTTCAATTTTAGGACCAAACAAGAGGGTAGGCTGATCATCATTCAAGTTTACAGAATTAGTGTATTCCCCTAAATTCAATGCTTTCAAAATTTGGCCCTTGTATGCATCCTGAGTGGCCAACTCAGATAATGGTACAAATATTTTGATTTTTGCAATCTCACTTTCTAAACTGAAAGTGGATTGACTCTTGGAAGTGTTCAACTCTGTTTTATTTGCCACTGTTTTAGTGGCTGAATCAGTTTGTGTTTTCTCATTATGTACATGTGTAGGAACAGTTTTATCAGGAGCACTAACTGAGGTGCTAGTGCTACTGGCTGGTTGACTTTGTCTTTCATTGTTTTGGTTGTCCTTTCCTTTGTTACTCTCAGAACTCTTGGCTGTTGAATTGTTGTTCACATCAGTTACTTTAGAAGATTTTTCAGGCCCTTTCTTGATGATAACCTCGGGAGTTTTGGTTTTGGAAGTGTCTTGGTTCTTTTTGCTCCTGAGCCCATATTGTTCTCTGACCTGTAACATGGCATCTTGGAACCAAAGTCTGTACTCTTCAGTTTCTAATCTCTCCTTATCCCAATATGAAGATGAGGGTTGATCTTCCTCTGAGTCATAGTTTAGAATTGAGTCCTCTGTTTCAAACATGTTAATCACATTCCCTTCAGACTCTTCTATGATTCCCTCATCCTCATCTAGGAAGTTTTGAAACGGGGGAATGACTTGTTGATCTGATTCTTTCTATCTGTTGGGAGTGTTGTTGTTTCTTCTAAAGTTTTGGCTCTGATTCTGACTTTTCGGAGTGACAACCATTTTTTCCACCATTTGGTATAGCTTATCCACATTCTTAGACAATCGGTCAACATTTGGATATGAAGTGGAGGCTATAGTGTCATCCTTGTATGTTACTCTCTTCTCAGCTCTCAGTTTGGCCCTTTTTTCAATCAAATTTGCCTCTATGTTTACTGCCCCTTTCTGCATATCCTCCAGGGTGGTGTATTCTTTATCTCTAAGCTCATAGGCCATGTCAGCATCAAACCCATCAGGATATTTTGCTAGTTCCATACCTTGCGGAGGTTTCATGTGTGGAGGGAGAGCATTATAAATACTGTTGAATCTAGTGGTATAATCATGAACACTCTCTCCTACGTTCCTCGTATGGGACATGTATTCTGCTAGGAGTTGGCGAGGGTTTGCTATAGTTTCCCATTTGTTGATGAAAGTCTGGTATAAAGCAGGGAGATCTTGGATACTACCAGCAGGTAGGGTTTTAAACCATTTCTTAACCTCTCCCCCCAGGCTCTGTGCAAAGATTCTCATTTTGATTGTTTCATCATCAATTTCCATATAGTCAAAAGAGTCCTCCATTTTATCTACATGTTGTTGTGTTGTTGTGGGCTCTTTAGCAGGGAAGTGCGGGATCTTTGATTGATAATCATTTGGTAAGGGCAGTAGAGGCTGAGGTAGGACTAGAGGTGCATACCAGGCTGCCATGATGATGTTCTGATGAGGTATAGGGTTGGCTTGAGCAGCTGGTATTTGGATGACAGGGATGTTTGGACCAGAAAAAGTCTGTTGAGCAGATCTCGGGTGAGAAAGCCCCAAGTTTTGGAGAAAGTGGAGATCAGGTGGTGTGGAAGGAGGGGTTTCACTGTCCCTAGGGTCCAGCTGGTCTGAAACACTGAATGACCTAGCTCTAGGTAATCTGTTTTGAAGGTCTAGGTCGAAGAAAGGGTCTAATAGAGCTGCAAGATCTTCTGGTGCAGAATTGGCTCTATGAATGTTGCTGGAAATAGTTGATCTCCTACTTACAAGTGTTCTCTTGAGGATTTTCTCAGGATTATCAATTATTTCGGGTGGGCTTGGATCGGGGAAAGCTCTTGTATGAATGGTTCTGTGAGCCAGAGTGTTATTTTAGCCAAGCAGCTTAACCCTACTTGTTATTTCTGTTGTGGTTGATGTTGTCTCAGGGCTGGTCTCCCAGTGGAGTCTTCATTATGTTTTGGATCTGGTCTCCCAGTGGAGTCTTATGTGAAACCGTGGTAATCAGCAGGCCTATTGATCACCAGTGGAGTCTTTCGTTTAGGAAAAATGGAGTCGCCAGGTGGAAGGTTTAGGATGTTTCTAGGGGGTACACTGTCCACCGCAGTGATGAGGAAATATCCTTTTCAGGAATATCCCACAAAACATAGCAAACTCTAACCAGAGATGGACTGGGAGGGCATTTACCAGATGTGTCACCTCCTAAAGAGGATGCGATCCGGAGGCTACCTGGCCCTTACCAGGCTCTGTCTAAGAGTAAGGGGTAAAACACACCAGAGGTGAGTGGAATAGGAAGGATAAGTGTTTTACTGCCAACCTAACTAGAGCTCTAAGCTTCTAAGGAGGTTTGAAATGAAAAACACTTAGAAGTCCCCAGTGGAGTCGCCATTATGTTGGGGTTCCCATGTTTTGGCAAGGTTGGCAATACCAAAAGATGAGACAACATAGAACCACTTTCAGACCTTAGGATCTAGCCCTCCTAGGTCCAGAGAGGGATCTCTCTATGATTATCAAAGGATATATGTCTTTGAAGTTCTCAATTGTGATTTTAGGCTAGTTATAGGCTAAGGGTTGTTTGTTTGATTGTTGAGAATCGGGAAGGAAGGTTTCACCATAAGACAAGGATAGGTAAAGAAGGAAGCTAGGCAAGGATAGATAACTCAGAGAACATTAAGGCCATTGGGAAATGGAGTCAAGAAACGATTTACTTATGTTCAATGTGTAAGCTTCAGTTGGGCTAGTCATCTAGAGCATTTGGATCTCAAAGAATGATTGGTGGGATGGAACATTAAGGAATGAGAATGAAGGATGGAGAACCATCTGATTTTGTCTATAGATCAGGCCAGAAGTCATTTAACTCCAGGCTTTCTTGGAAAAAACCATAGGCAACACAAGGGATCTCGAAAAGATTTATATGGAAGGGATAGGTTATGAAGAGGTAGATACAGGCTTCTAAACCTCCCAATGTTCCTAACCTCTTTTAATTAAATCTTAACAAAAACATCTGAACATTGATTCTATTAACTTGCACATCAGAGAGCAGGCAATAATCATCCACTACACTGGTTTAGTCAACTAAAAACAATATTCAGATACACATATGAGCAGAAAACATTAAAGACTGAGAGAGCTGGGACACAAGGTACCTAACAAGGGTAAATCTTATGTCATGCGTTCAGATGCCAGTCAGAAGAACATGAAATGAAATGGAAATAAACGCAGAGATGAGAAAAACATCACCAACTGCTGTAGATCAGGATCCAATGAAAACTGCTTATCATGTTAAACGCAATACCAATCAGGTACATCACTGCCCACAGCTTTTACATTCAGCCTGAATACATCATATTTCTCAGCCTATCATACAATCATTACACAGAGAACTTGGCTCGGGACAAAAATTCTTGCAATTCACTGATAATGCATCAACAACCATTACAATGATATCCTTCTGTGCTTTATAGCAGAAGAGACACAGAGGACCGACTGAGGAGGTAGGTGAATTTTAAATGTTACATTTAAACACAACAATGAATGCAGGGCCGAGACCCATTCCGCTTGATACGCTGTATATTTAATCTTTGTCACCTTCCTTGTGAAAGAAAGATCTGCTCGGATATGATTTGACCTTTTGGCTATAGTACTCCAGGTGATTTGAACAAAATGAAAGAAACTGCTGAGAGGTCTGCCTCATAGATGTTAGATTGTTTTGAACTATAGCTGGGGCGGAAAAATCCTTCAGGGACACGGCGCATAATAAAGACTGTATGGGAGACCTGTCCTTTATGGAAAAACATTCTGCTGATAAGTAAACCTTGATATTACCTCTTATTGATGTTTAGGATCTCCAGATCGATCCTCGGGGTCTTCAAAATGATGCTTTGCCTCTTTAAACCTCTGGTTCAGAGCTCAAGATCTTCATTGACGTGCACTAATCCCTCTGTTCTGTACTGAAACTCCTTGCTGCTTCATTACTGCTTCCGTTGAGTTAGCTCGATCTTTAAATGGCGCCGACAGGATTTTCGGCGTTTGAACTCTGCTTTCCATTAATGTGAGTCCTGACGGCCTCATTCCTTGACTTTCCTGATGGTACTGGCTCATTAGATTTGATCCTGACTGCGCCGCTTGCCATTGAGGTAGTACATTGAACATCGGCGGTCTCATTTCCTAGAAACTCTGCAACACAAAAAACTTGTGAAGAAAACAGTGGACGGAGCAATGGACGCAGGGTGAACGAAATGGTGGTGCGTCGGTGGCGGAAACAACGCTATTATGATGAAAATGCAATGGAGTGGTGTAATGTGTGGACAATAGGGTTTGGTAGAAATATGCAGCACAGACTGTTGGATTCAGGCCTGGAGATGAAGATCGACGGCGGATATTGACCGGCGTAAAAATACATGAAACGAACAAAAAACAAACAAAATGCATGAAATACGACGGAGACGAATGTAAGAGTGGGACCCAGCGGAGGCGGAGGGCGATTAGATCTGAGCCGTTAGATCTGGGAGGAAACGGACGGTGGAGATGCAATCGGAAGATGGGAGGAAGGACTTGCGATTGCAATCGGAGCGGCGGGTGCGATTGGCACAGGACCGTTGATCTGCGGGAAGAATGGACGGTCAGGATTAAATCGGAGCATCGCAATCAGAGCAGCGCCAATGCGACTTGCAATTACGATCGGAAGGGGAAATGCAATTGAGCGCTGGCCGTTGGATCCGAAGGCCAGATCAACGGCTCACACTCAATCGGAGGGGCAGTGCAATCGAGGGATCAGGAGAAGGACTTGCGATCGGGAGCTGCGATGACCATCCGATCTGCGGGAGGATGGACGGCTGCGATTAAGTCGGGAGATCGCAATTGGAGCACAGAGAAGAAGGCATGTGATTGAGTTATGTGATTGCGATGGAGCGATGGCCGTCGGATCGGCGGGACGGATCGATGGTTGGGAAAATGATCGGAGGATCGCAATCGGAGCGTGATGCGATCAATCGGGGGGTGCACAATACATGTTGCGATTGCGATTTGGAGGAGGCTTGCGATTAGTGCTCCACCGTCAGATCTCCGTGGAATATCAACGGTGCGGAACGAATTGCCAGACTTAACGTTATAAACAGATCGCATCGGGGTTTTTCGATGTTACAAAGGATTTACACCCACCCGACAGTTCCGATTGCGATTAGCGCCTGGGGCTTAAGCATTTGGTCCCAGCGCCGGGGCACATGTGGGGAAGTGGTTAAGGGGCTGGCAGAAAAGGGGCTAGGCCTTAGAATAAGGTCGGAAAGTGGGTTTTGCCCATTTAAATGGAATTTGAGGATTCAAAAGGGAAACGATAGAGGGATAGAGGGGAAAAAAGGCCAACAAAGGTTAGGGGAGGAAACTTGAAGGGGATTTTGGGGAAATTCAAAGGGTAACAAGGGGAATAGAAGGGGAAGACGGGGGAACAAAGTAGAGGCTAATTTGGGTGTGAAATGAAGGGAATTCGGACAAAGGGAAAGAAGGGGAATTGATGTATGTTGCAGGGGTAAAGGAGGGAATAATAGGCCCTTTTTAGCAATTTACTAGCAGAGGGGAATTTGTATTAGGCACAACAATTGAGAGACTTCAAGGAGGATGGGTTTTCAGGGGAAAGGCATTCCTTGAAGACTCAACAATGATTTAGCCCCCTATTTGCTTGTCAAAAATTTCATAGGGGGGCTAACAGGGTACCCAATGGAAACTTTTCTGCAATCTATAATGATCCTCTAATATCTTTTGAGCTTCTTCCCCTCCATCTCTAGAATTGCAGATGAATGGACCTAATTGGCTCTTTATCCTGAGTTGAGCCTTTTTCTTGGCATTACAGAAGTGAATTATATATGAATTGTTCATTTGTCTGAAGTACTCAAGTGCAAAAAGTCTCATTGGTACATATCTAGGTAACTTGAAAGGGCTCAATTCACATCCATAAATTCTAATTTCAGTATGATTTTGTTAGAAGTACCAGTCACCTATCTTGTAATGTTTTGAAAGCTGAAGGATTTTCCTGATTTCATTGCTGAGTCTTGGAGGGGAAACTCTTGTCAACAAGGTAGTTGCGGGATGTATAAAAAGGTCAATGAACTCATTATAAGAGTAGGGAGAGTCTATGGAATAATGAGTAATGGCTGACCAAAAGATAACCGATCTTGGATTCCCTTGGGCATCAAGTTTTCTGATATGGAAAGGGAAAGTTTCAGACTGTTAATAAAGCATGATATGGTAAATGACAGTAGAATATTTGAATACTTTCTCGTTCTCCAATCTCATGAATTGGTCATGCATTTTATCTGCAATGAAAGATGCAAAGTCATACCTGACAGCAGGAGGTTGTCCAGGGGTGAACATAGATAATAACACCAGGGTTAAATGATCAACATACTCACTGGTATTAAAACCCATTATGAAAGATATCATACTCAAAATATTTTTCCCTTCTTCAGTAAAATAAACACTAGCATAAGGGGGAGGACCTGTAGGCTGATGCTATGGCCACATGAAAGCTTGGCAAATGCGAATTAACTCCTCCCGGGACAATTTAGTGGATTTTTCAAATAGTTCTTCCATTGACAAAGGAGTAAGGGCTTCACTAGGCTGAAAATGTAACATATCATTGATGGATTGAGCAGTAATTGGAAAAAGGATGTTCTGGCTTGGGGACAATACTGCTCTCTGATTTGGATCATAATTGGCATGGCAATAGTGGATAATTTCAGGAAAGATATGGACCGAGGGGAAAAGGTATCTAGGAAAACCAGACTCCCATAACCCAATAATATCTTATCCATTCAAATAATTGTCTCTACAGCGACAATAAATTCGAAGGGCATTTTCAGTAAATTTCAAGTCCTTTATTTGAAAATCTTTGTCCACCAATGATAAGTAATCCAAATCTCTATGAGGGGCGTTCAATGGGGCTACATTCAGGGCTACAGGAACTTCCATTTTTTGGTTCTTGTGTATTCAAATAAACGGAAATTCGGGGGTTTTTCACGAAAAAGGGCACAATTTCAGTTTTGGAAGTATTATTTCAGTTGCAGGAACTAAAACAAACCGATATTAAACTTCCTTTCAGACTATGGTGTGAATTTAACACTGGAATGAGGATTTTTGACGGAGTTTCAGCAGGAAATCAGATAAATACTTGTTTTATGAAGAATGTCGAAATTAATAGGCACTGGTCAACGACGGATAAATGCTTGTGCACTAGTTTAACAATGGCATCCAGCAATTTTAGTTGACAGCAGTTTGGCAGTGGATTTTTAAATTTCTCAGTAAAGGGCGCAGTTGCTTTCAACAGACAGAATAACGAAAAAATGCGCAGAATTTTGTTTTATTTGCAAAGTCAACATGGATTTTTTTATTATTTTTGAGAATGACATCATCAATGTACGGGAGGATACGTCACCGGGGTCGGGCGGTAAGCGGTAAATTCTGCAGCGCTTTTAGGAGCAGGTGGTTTTCCGCGGGGAGGCAGCGATTCCACTGGTTGAATGCCACGTAGCCATCGCACTCTTTGAGAACCGTCGCGATTTCGTGCGTTAACTCTCGTACAAAGGATGGCTAGCGGAATCATCGTGGGCTGTAGATCTTCGTTGGAGCGATCAAAGGGTGGTTCGAAAGGGAAGTGGCGGGGGAGTTAATGCGCGGGCCCGACGGGTTTTCAAAATAATCAACATTTAATTAACTATTACGGGAGGGATCTTATTGGCAGAGGGATGTGATTATTAATTAATCCAAATGATTTAATTAATCTCAAGGGTTTATGAAGGGTCGGGTTACGGAGACTTCGATTTTTTCATTTTTTCGTTCAAAACATATAAAAATATATGTTTAAAACCCTTTTTCTCGTTTATTTTTATTATATGGTAATTAAATTAAAACAATTTAATTAACATAGGGGGCGGGAATAGTTTATAAGGATATGTTTTAGCCAAAGGGCATATATATTGGGGTTTTTTGTTTCAAACGTATAGAATTAAATACTTTGGCTAAAACTTATAGTAAGGGGGTTTTCTGGATTATTACATAAGGGGAGTTATAATTAATAGGAAAAGGTGATTTTCATGGGGATTTAATATATAAATTAGAATGTTAATATGACAAAGGGACAAGGAAAACTCAAAATACTTTACACAACTAAGAAAGTGAAGATTTCTGAAGCAAATTGCATTATATCAACTTCAACACTTAGATTCAGAATAGTAAGTAATTTTGAGGGGATTTTATGAAATATGGCATAATTTTCCTAAGTAAAATGGGATTTTACTTAGGAAAGGATTAAAATTGAATGAGTGCAATGATGGATAACTTCAAGTACTTAGGTATTTTTGATTATTAGGTCGAGGGTCCGATCCCTCCAAAAGTCAAGGAAATGCCTTGAGCCCCTTTAATCTTCAAATACCTTAGCACTTTGGGGAAATTAGTAAAACTTTTAGGGAGAAAGTGGGATGGGAAGTTAATGATTTTGACTTTGCTTTCTGTGAATTTTTCCAATGTAGCATCTTCCTTTGTAATTTGTGATGAAAGTAAAAGATTAAACACATTTAGCACCATCATTCATCACATGAACCTTTGCAACACCATCTACCTACCCTATCTACTTTACACTACCATTTTCTCTTCTTTATTATGGTGCACTTAGACTGGCAAACCCTTATCAATATTTTTCTTTTACATGGAAAATCTATTTATTTCTACACTTATTACATCCAAGGGCTCAGATTAAATTTTTGAGCACCTTTTTATTAACTCTACCTATCTACTTATCTGCCAAGATTAAACTGTTTGGTCAGATATTTATTCTCTATTCTACAACATGAAATTGAAAAATGAATGAGTCAAGTTTATACAGTTTGACTCTTCATAAATTGTGGCAAAGTTTAACAAGCTGCACACAATTACTTATTTACAAAAAATGAAATAGTAGTGGCATTTGGATTTGCACAATTTCCTTGGTCTATTTTTGTTTGGGGTTCATTTTCTTCACTTTTTTGACCATTTTATTTTTCTTACCCTTTGATTTTTCTTTTAGGGTATACCCTCTTTAAATTTTTTAAATTTTTTTGATTTTTTGGTTTTTCAAGAATATGGAACACCTTTGCACAAGAAAAAGGTTTGAACATATTGCATAGTTCAATCAAGGCAATCATGAAAAATGACACCTATTGGTATAGGAGTCTAACAGAGCCCATGGTTGGTATTTTGGGAGTGATAGGATGGCCATGAATTGATAGAGTATTAAAATATTGGAAAATTTATCCTAAGGATGATGAAGACAGTCATATTTTTTAATATTCCTTTTTAGGAATTTCTGCAATATCTCCAATGAGGACGTTGTATAAGGAAACTAGTGCAAAAATAATGCATAACAAGGCTTGGATCCTCTAATATATGCTGTATTTAGCTTAAATATAGAATGGAGTTAGAAAAAAATCACTCTATATCCTCTAAACAGATCTCCCCAACTCATATATGCATAAAAGCACCTCAATCCCACTTCTTCATAAAATAGAAATGTCAGAGACTGCAAAAACGTTATTTTTATTGTGGCATCTATAGAAAAATATATTTTAATACATATCTAGAGCTTTCATTAAGCATGGAATTAGAAATTAGAGGTTAGACCCCTTTTACAAGCACCTCGGAATGCCTTGGCAAGGGTTTTCAGCAAAATAACAACAATAAAAGTAGCTCTACAGAAAATAACATTGTACCCAGCAAAAATATATAAAGAAAGATAAAATATGATATGAAATGGAAAAAAAATACAATAATTGGCCCAAGGCCTTCCTCAATAGATCTCCCAGAGTGAAATAGACTCCTTCTCTGAAACAAGCAAAAATGGCAAGATGCAACCCCAGCTACTGCAACTACTGTAGAAATAACGCAATCCTTGGAAGTGACTGCATTGTATAGGATGGAGAGTGGTTTACCTCAAGATAAATGATGATAATTGAACTCAGGACCTCCTCCTTAGATCTCCCAATCAGCTATACCAATGGTGAAGATAAAATTCCCGCATGAGAATCCCCTTGCACTAAACAGTGCTCCAACTCTGGCTAAATAGATGAAGCTTGCAATCAGTCATAAGACTGAGACAAGATGATTGAATGAATGAATCCTTTGCTACCATATCCTCCTTCTTATCCTTGGTGATATTTCCCATCCCCAACCCGACTCATGGGTGATGTGACTTCCTTGAGAAGTTTCCTCCTTCAAACCTGCGCTGCCCTAGTAGCTTTCCATCCTCTTGTGACAACGCTGTTGACTTAGTCAACTGTAGTTAGATAATTTCTTTGCCCATTTTTCACACCAAAGGGGCTTTATTTTGTCCTCCTACTTCCATCCCTTTTCACACTGGGATATGTTTTATTGCCTTTCCTACTTCTTATTTAAAAAATGGAGCAGTTATAATATTCCAAGTAGCAGTAGCTAATTGGGAATATTACAGTCCTCCTTGATCAAAATTTTCTTGCCAAAAAGAAACAGTAAAGAAGGATGTTTCAAGATCTTCTCTCCCTCCCAAGTGGCATCCTCATCTGGTAGATTCCTCCATCGAATCAGATATTCCTTGATGACTTTGTTTCTCAGCTACCTCTCCCTTGTGTCTAAGATTGCCTCTAGCTGCAAGATCAAGTGAACCTGATATTCAATAGGGGGAATTTCCATGCTGGCAACTACATTTCTCCCAATGGCCTTCTTGAGGCAAGAGACATGGAAGATATTATGGATCTTGCTCCCCTTAGGAAGCTCCAGCTCAGATGCTACCTTACCGATACACTTGACCACCCTGTATGGCCCATATAAACGTGGTTTGAGCTTCTCAACTCCCTTTTTCTTGAGTGTGGACTATTTGTAAAGCTAGAGACACAGGTAGACAAGATCTCCCACCTCAAACTATCTCTCTATCCGACCACGGTCTGCATACATATTCTGCTAATTCTGGGCAGCGACAATGTTGTCTTTGAGTGCCCTGAGTATGTCTTGGTTCTCTTGAATCCAATCCCTTTCCCTTGGAGCCTTACTTGCCCCAAACATAACATCAGTAAATGAAAGTGCCTCATACCCATATAAGGCTCGGAATGGAGTCATGCCAATATAAATATGGTGAGTAGTGTTGTAACAATACTCTCCCAAGTGGATTCAATGCAACCAAGCTTTCTGCTACCCTGCCAAATAGTTCCTCAAGTAGCCTTCTAGCCACTTGTTCACTATCTTGGTCTGTCCATCGGTTTGGGGATGATAGCTAGTGCTTGGAGTCAAATTAGTCCCCACTAACCAGAAAATTTCTTTCCAAAAGCCACCCATGAAGTGACTGTCTCGATCACTCACTATGGTCCGTGGGAGACCATGGAGTCTAAATACATCTCTGAAGAAGAGCTCAACTACCTGTGAAGTAGTATAATGTGCATAAATGGCAAAGAAATGAGAGTACTTTGTTAGTCTATCAACAACAAGAAATATAGTCCTTACCCTGCACTGTCGGTAAGCCGGTGATGAAGTCCATAGAGATACTTTCCCACTTCCCATCTGGAATAGGTAGTGGCTGCAAAAATCCAGCCGAGTGAGTGTGTTCTCCCTTATTCTTTTGGAAAATGGTGCATTCTTTGACATGCCAGAGCACATCCTCCTTGAGACTCTTCCATGAGAATCTCTTTCTGATAGATCTGTAAGTCTTTGTGAAACCTTGATGCCCGGCAAGTGGTGAATCATGTGATGCCCATAAGATCTTCTCCTTGAGCTTAGAATTATTAGCCAAGAAGATCTGGTCCCGATAATAGATAACCTCATCCATCACTCTAAACCTCTCATCCGATACCACCCCATTGAGTATCTCACATGCAAATTCATCCTTGGAATACTCAGCTAAGAGTTGAGCCTTCCAATCTGCGTCCATGCCCCTCAAGGATAGCATTTTAGGCCTTCTGGATAGTGCATCAGCTACTACATTGCTCTTTCCCTTGACATATTCTATGTCAAAATCATAGGCTTGGATTTTTCTCACCCACTTCTGTTGTCTCTCCCGGAGTTGTCTCTGTTCAAGGAAGAATCTAAGACTGTTATGATTAGTCTTCACCTTGAACTTATTCCCCACCAAGTATTGTTGGAATTTGGCTAACGCATGCATGATAGCCAACATTTATTTATAATAGATGGGGTATAGCCTCTCATAAGGGAGAAAATTCCTGCTCTCAAAGGCTATAGGATGACCACCTTGCATCAAGACTGCCCCAATACCTTCACCTAATGCATCACATTCTAGCACAAAAGGTTGAGAAAAGTCAGGTAAAACCAAAACAGGACAACTACTCATTACTTTGATCTTATAAAAATCCCTATACGTTGTAGGTGTCCAATGGAAAGCTCCCTTCTTTGTCAAGTCTGTGAGTGGTGCTGCTAGTTGTGAAAATCCTTTCACAAACATCCGGTAATAAGTGCATATGCCCACAAACCCTCTAAGTTCTGTAACATTATTGGGTTTAGGCCAATCTCTGATAGCTTGGATCTTCTCCTCACGTACCCTCACTCCATCCACTCCTATGATGTGCCCCAAATACAACATCTTTGTGAGGCCAAATTCACATTTGGAGAGCTTGGAATAGAATTTCTACTCCTTAAGGATATGTAAAAATGTCTCAATATGCTGCAAGTGCTCCTCCCAAGTGCGGCTGTAGATAAGAATATCATCAAAGAAGACCAATACAAACTTCCTCAAATGACCACAGAAGATGTGGTTCATGTAGGATTGCAAAGTTTATGGGGCATTAGTCAATCCAAAGGGCATTACCAGAAACTCAAAATGCCCATAGTGACATCTGAATGTTGTCTTGGGGATATCTTGCTCCCTCACCTTGATTTGATGATACCCGGACCTCAAATAAATCTTGGAGAAGTATTTAGATCCCCTTAACTCATCCATGAGTTATTCGATCCTGGGTATAGGGTACCTGTTCTTCATATTCTTCTTGTTCAAGGCCCTATGATCAATGCACCTCCTTAATGTGCCATATTTCTTCTTCACCAAAACCACCCATGAAGCAAAAGGACTAGTACTAGGCCGAATGTTTCCTAGAGCTAGTAGCTCTTGGATAGCTCTCTCAATATCATCCCTATAAGCCTTGGGATGCCTATAAGGAGTGGTAATTACTGATTGGACCCCTTGTTCCAACTCAATGGTGTGTTCAAACCCTCGGTCAAGAGGTCTCCCTGGTGGGATATCTCCAAATACTGTAGAATACTAGTCCAAGAGAGACTGAACATCTGGATGCACTGGTGAATCCTAGCCCTTCACCTCTGATATATGTATCTCTACTACACATTCAACATCCCCTCTACATAGATCTACCTCCATCCTGTGTGATGAAACAACCTAAGGGGGTTATGTGTTTATACCCTTGATTCTTTGTTGTTGGCCATCCTTCCCTCCTGTCCATTCCATCTCTAAGGTTCTCTAGTTAGTGGTAACTCTCCCAAGAGTTATTGACCACTGGACTCCCAATATGACACTGGTATCTATAATATCTACCACAAAGAAGTGGTCTGTTGATGTACAGGTCCCCATAGTAATGGTTAGTGCCGGAACATACTTGGCACATTGAAGGGTCATAGCTCCTGGGACAAAAACTGAAAATCCCTCAAACTCCTCAATGTGGATCCCTCTCCTTTGTACCAGCTATGCATCAATAAAATTATGAGTGGCCCCACTATCTATCAATACAGAAACTCTTTGCCCCATGATAGTGCCTCTCACCCTCAAGGTTAGATACTTTGGGACTCCTCTTAACGCTGCAATGGCTCCCCCTCTTGGAGAAAAGTCTTCCATGGGTCGTACAATGCTAGAATCCTTCTTGGAGAAGGTCTTGACATGATGTGTCCTTCTTTTAACACATTATCCCTCCAAATCCTGAACATGGATTTTCTCCCTTGGTCTTGAGTGAGTCTCTTGCTGTAAAAAGGTTCTTGCCCTAGGCAAGATGTGTTGTATATCTCTAGCTTTTTCGACAGCTTCAAGGAGTGTAGTTGGTTTAGTAGACTTGACCAATCCTTGTAATGGTTCAGCCATGCCATTCACAAACATGCATATCTTCCTGGTCATAGTGAGGTTAGATATCATCACCGAGAGCTGCAAATACTCAACAATGTAATCCTCAAGATCTCCCTCCTGCTTGAGCTTGGTTATCTTGGAAAAGTGGGCTTATGGATCCCTTGGATCAAACCTATCCACTAGCTTCTTGGTGAAAAATTTGAACAAGAGAAAGGAATTGCAAACACTAAAGTGAAATTTTTTGAAGTTATGGAAGAAATAGGAATAGATACTAGTTGTTAAAATTGATTATTCTTACTAGTATACAAAGAATAATGAATGAGTATGCTACTGTAGTTAGAGAATCAAATGATAATTCATTTTTTAAAGGTAAATTTGCATGTAATGAGCAGAAGAGGAATGTTGCAGAGGGAGATGTCTTAAGAGATATTCAGGAAGTTTGGGAGGAGGCAACATCAGCAGCAGCTACAACAACATATGCAGTAACATCTATAGCAACAACAACAATATTAGCAGAAACAAAAATAATAACATCAATAGAAATTAAAAGTAGCAACAAAAGGCAGAGTAATTTCTAGACAGAAGATAAACTGGACATAGAGATTGAAATCATAAGAAGTTTGATGATGAAGGTGTCTTAGAGGAAGACAACATCAAGAAAGTAAAGAAATGACAACAAGGAGAAGACCAGAACAGACTGTGAAGGCATAGCTAGTTGCAAGATGCAGAATAAGATATGGAAGCCAGGAGAAGTAAAATAGAAGAATAATGCAGCTTATGGACAACAGCAAAACAGAGTATGGGATCCAGGAGGAAAATATTAAAATAAAAAGATCAGGAGATCATGATTATTTTTGACCTTGGGAGTTTGATGCAGGGGAATTAGGCTCAAGAAAATTCCTTGTATTTTATTAGACTTGGGAGTTTTGTGTTTTCAAGGGAGTTGGTTTCTTATGTAATAATTTGAGTGATTTTAATGAGAATTAATTAAATATTGTGAGGAGTTTTGTAAATGTTCTCGAATGTTGGAGAACATGAGAGAATTAGGCTAGTTGAGAGTGCATAGGGATTGAGAGATTTAGGAATTAATGGTAAATCCTAAATTAGAGTTTGTTTCATTATTTTGTGGATGAAAGAGGATCCTTAGGGATAAGTAGTGATTTTAGGACTTAAAGGATATTTGGGATTTGTTGAGAAGATGGAGGAACTGAAACCAAAAAATAGTTTCAGAACCTTTTGTATAAATTTTAAGCCTAAAAGGCATAAAGAAAACATATAAGGTAGGATTGAGAAAATAGGGTTTTGATTGTAAGTCTACGGGCAGAATATGAAAAGGCCACTGATACAGAAGATCGGGCCAGAGCAAGATTTCCTATGTAAATATTGGTTTTAATACAGAAAAACTCAATTTTTGAGTTTTTGTTTTGAGTGTATATTGTGTGCAAGTGGAAATTGATAGGAACAAGAGAATTCTATCATTTTATGTTCAATCTACAATTTAAGGATTGTATGAGTTTGTTTGTGTAATATTTAATTGCAATGGTGAAATTGTGTGTATCGATCACAGAATGGATCGATAAGATGGAAGAGAAAATACTTTCTAAAATTGATATGTTGAGGGTTTGATACTGGAATGCAAAGAGGATTCAGATCAATGCCGAAAAGAAGAGTCAATTACAGAGAAGGGTTGAATGCAATTGAAACTAATTTCATGTAAAACATTTCATGGAGAAATATACATTCTGTTGTGTATGTGCAGAGCAGTGAGATCTGAGGGTCGAAGATTTTATGGAATCGTGGCCCTGTCCGAAATCATGAATTGAAAAATCTGTAATAAACCCTGTCGAAATTGAAAAAGGGTCGATTTCCTTCGTAACCTGAGTGGGTTGCTTGATTCCGAAATGATGCGTTGTAGAACCCTGCATAAAGAATTGAATTGAATGATGGAGATGTTAGATTGGTCAAAGAAATGGTGCAATGGAAATTCAAAGTCATAGTGAAATGAAATGAATCGATGGATAGTTTAAGGGCAGAGGTGTGTATTGAAGAATTAGAAACGGAATTCTGAATCAACAGAAGACGAAACTGTGAAGAGGTTTTTGAAAACCATGGAACTGTGAAGAGGGTTTTGAAAACTGTAAATGGTTTTTGCGTAGCCTTTAAGTGGTTAGCGGTAATTTGTGAAGTTAACACGATTCACTTCAACAGTTGACACGTAGCATGGAGGAATTTCAAAACCACTGATTTCGCATTGAGTTGGTTGTTAAAGTTTGAAGTTTATTGGAATGCGATATCCATTGGATATACGCATAAATTGGTTTTGGAGTGCGATGAAAGATCAACCTTCAGATTTATTCAAATGTTAATGAAAGGTACATTTGGAAGATGTTGTGGGACCCAACATATATGCATTGGTTTATTTTTAACCAAAGTCAAAGTTTTTTATGAAATGAAATGTTATTTTGGCATTCGAATTTGATGAACAGTGGAAAGGTGGGGCTAGATGTTATTATGATGATACTTTGGGTTTAATGCAAAGTAGAAATTTCAAATAAATGAAATGTTCACATGGGTTCAAATATATGGTGAATTGGTAAGCTGTGGCCCGAATATTTTCTTTGGGGTTTTAACCAAAGTTTGAAGTCACATATGAAGGTTTATATTTTGGGTTTTCTTCCAAAGTTGAAATATTGATTTCAGTTTCATGAAGTGGGTTTTATTCTATGGTGTTAACCATAGGTTTTGGAAAGGGTAAGCTTCCACATTAAAATTTTCCCAGAACGAAAATTATGTTGGTTGATGAATGAGCCATGTGTTAGTGAAGTGAGAATGTGGGTTTTTCCATCCTTTGGCTGCATCACTACTTCTACGCATAAATGAAAGGAAATAAAATTTCAAAAGATAAGCAAGATGGATAGACTTTGGAGCAACCCCATAATAGTGGATGTGTGGCTCTTCACTCATGTCCTACCGTACTCTCTCCGCCCTCTAACTTCCCTATAATATCCTTGAAACTCTGTAAGAAATTTTTTATCGGAGCCAAAATACAACTCCCCGGCAACAATGCCAAAATTTTGCGGGTTTTAATTGTCGGATTAAACCTCCCAATATCAATTGTCAATCTAGGAGTTGTAAACACGAGTTGTACTACATTTTTCACTCAGATTAATGGTCAGAGTGTATAAGTTTCCTTATTGATGATTTTTGAGTATAAAATGATAAAAAAACACTTCGATTAGCCAAGCAAACTCACACATAAAATGCAAGCAATCTAAAGGAAATATACTTAACTCAATCTGAAATCAAAATACAATCTTATCCAAAGAAAGGCGTAATGAGATTAGCTTCAACTAAAATCTTAAACAATGTTTTCAACTTCTAATTATTAAAGGGAATAAACATCTATTTACTTGTACTGAAACATTATGGAATAATAGATCTAAATTATCCTATGATAATTAAATAGCTCAAACGGTATTCATAAAGAAGAAAAAAAATCAAAACAATTTAAATTGTTGAGATGGAAATATTTACACCTATTTCTACTTGTCAAATTAACTCAACGATCTAAATAAAACTAAACTCAATCTTTAAATGATAATGCATCAAATCTCGTAAATCTTAAATATGACAAATCACTCTAATGCTTTTTTAAATGAAACTACTGTATTCTAATGAAATCACTCTTTATGACTTTACAAAAAAAAAAAACAATCCCTTCCAGAACTCAAATGAAATCTAATTATCTAATTAAAATACAGTTCCAACTTTAACTTATTTCATGATCTCACACACCAATTCATTCCTAATCTCAAACGCAGGAAAATAGAAAAAGTTCAAGACTTCATGATTTAAAATCCAATGCAAGCCATAACACTTTGTCATATTAAAACCTCACTGAGCTGATTACAATCTAACTTGCTCAAGCATAAATGCTAAAGTATTCTATTCAATTTTAAAATACAGGACATAATTCTTATGGATGTGTTAAAAAATCGTTTACTCTGTATTCCTTCCATTCACAAAGACTTTCTGACAATATGCTCGTTGTCCCTTTTCAAAAAAAAAAAAAAAGTAATAATTTAAATACAGAATTAGAAAATCTGAAATCCTATTTTAAAAAAATAATTGAAAGAAAAATATAATTCTAGGGATTGCAATGAAATATAGTTCCTACAACCATAAAGAATGCAGGACTTGACTCCAGGTTGTGGTGGATCCTTGCCACTTCTTGGAGAAAGTCTTAAACTAACTCAATGCTTATAAAGAAATTAAAATCATAACACTTACATGCAAACAATTTTGAACTATAATTTTATTAAATCAAATCAAAACATTGCTTCAAATATCAATTAATAAATACATCATTACTTCTCCATTACGATTTCGTGTGCTTGGCAATTCGATTTCGGATCTGAACAGGCATATTTTCTCCTTACTCAATTCGATTCTCATTCCATCTGCATTCATGTTCCATTCATATCTTATTCCTACTTCCTTTTGAGTGCACAACTCTACATTTTATAACCACAAAGCTGCCTCACGACTATTCTGATTCTATGGTTACACAACTTGGAACTGTGCGTACAAATTTAGCATGGTTTGTTACAATATATTGGAACAGGGTACTAGAAATCCGACTTGGCTAAGTCTGGAGGGTCAACGCCAATGAAACATCTCCACAACAGAAACGATCCCAACCACTGACTCCTTCATATTGTTGGAAGAGGAAACACACAGCTAGAAAGCTCCTCACGCTGGATCATTCGAATTTCGACTAAATGGAATACATCATGCAACAATTATCTTACACGCACTTGGAAATAAACAAACATAGTGTGATAATTACATATTGCTATGCTTCTCAACTAGATGTAGAATATTGGTTTTGAATTATTTTAGATAATGTGCCTAGGACAACGTGAATCCCTTAAACCTCTCGCTTATACTAACTCCTTCCCGGTACATCGAGAATTCTACGAGGGATGAGTTCAATCATATGATTTCGCCTTTTTGTTATTTGGATTTATTATGTTAATGACTAGATTTAGGGCGGAGCTTATATGGAGTGATGTTGTTACACCAATTTTTGGTCATCTAACGTGTTACTATTAGAAGGACCAAAGTAAACCATGTAAGACCAATTTTACCCTAAGTAAAATTGCTTTCACTATGAAAAATAACTTAGTAATCCATAATTTATTAAGTTGTTTATGGTCTAAACAGGAAACCCCATGAGGAACTATTTAATAAATCCCTATTTGTTTGATTTTCCTTGAAGGATAATTAATTAAACATTAGTTTAATTAATATTCCTGGTCATATTTAACCTAAAACAAGAAAATTAATTAGATAAATCACTATTTATCTTATTATTTTCTACGAAAAATTATTTAAACCTTATTTAAAAAATATTCCTTGTTAAATTTGACTAAATCATTTATAAATAATTGAATAAATCACTATTTATTTAATTATTACTCAACCACACTCTTAAAATAATAAAAAAATCATTTATTTATTTATTATTTAAAAATAAAGGGATTTGACCAAATTCAAATTCCTTTTCCCAACAACAAAAAATAATAAAATATTCCATAAAATTTGGATCTAGATTTGGTTAATAATATTTTAATTATGCACCAATATCTAGACTAACTCAATATTTTGTTATAAATAGAAGGGTTTTTCCATTCATTCTGTTAGTTCCCCGTAATTTGTTATATTGGCAAGACCAAATGTACAGGGGTAACATCAGACCAGTCTTTGGAGTCCTAGGACCTAGCCTTCCTAGACTCAGAGAGGGCTCTCTCTATGTTTGTATGAAAAGTGTAACTTGATAGCTTTTAGATTTTGATTGTAGGCTAGTTATAGGATTTAGGGTTTGTTTGTTTGGTTGGTTGGTTGGGTAGGTTGTCAAGCAATGATAGATAGAGTTCGAGAGGTTTAATCCATTGGGCTATGGAGTCTAAAAAGGTCTTGAAAATTTTAACAATAGGTCAGGGGTGTATCACAGGGCAAGTCTAACAAGGTCAAATGGATCTAAAGGCTTTATGTGAATGAAATGAACATCAAATTTGTGAACATAGTAGGTGCAAAAGAGCATTTAAGAATCCTTCAAAAAAATACCTTAACAAGAATGGCCTTTAAGATTACTAAACATGAAGATATAATCAAAGGCAGGGCATACTCATAACTTCTTTGACTAAATCCTAGCAAGTAAGTGTGAAGACAACAATCCAGTGAACTATAGAAGGTAAGAAACTTGTAAATCTTCTAGTGATATCACCTTCAAACTAAGAAAACATTTAAGATAAACACATAGCAAAAGATCAAAGAATAGGGAACTCTTAACTTCATTAATCAAGCTATAAAGACCTCCAAAACAACCCTTTAGGATAAACAAAAGGGAATGTCAAATCATAGACCTCTTTATCTAGACCTAATCAACAATACTTCAAAGAAAAATACCTTAAAAACAATGTTTAAGAAATGGCAAAGATCAGGGCTAACCATAAAACTACTTTTAAATTTGCTTCATTGAATCATTCTTAAGATAAAAAAACTAAATGGGACTAGAGAGCAATCAAGAATTCTCTAATCTGACCTAGCAGAGGAAAACATAGAAGCAAGAGAGAACAAACAGAGCTAAGGTGCTGTTAGGGTCCCGTGATTTAGCAGATTGGTAGACCAAATGCATAGGGTAACAAAAGACTAGTCTTTGGAGTCCTAGGACCTAGCCTTCCTTGACTCAGAGAGGTATATCTCTATTGTATGCAAAGGATGTGAACTTTTTTCTTTTAGTGTTTGGTTTTAGGCTAGTTGTTAAGTGTAGGATTTGTTGTTTGTTTTGTTGGGTAAGATGGTAAAGTAGAATAGGTGGAGTGAGAGGTCTACAAATCATTGGGCTATGGAGTCAATGAAAGTCATGGATATCTCAAAAATGAAACAAGATGCATAATAGTGAAAATCTAGCTTGGTCAAATGGATCCTTAAGGTATGTGTGAAGTGGAATGAAAAATAAGTTGGTCAACAAAGTAGGTGTTTAAGGGCAGTGAAGAATCCTTAAACAAATTCATTTTAGACAAGATGATCTAAAACACTAATAAACATAAGGAAATAATCATAAGACATGGAAAAATAATAGCTTTCTAATTATACTTAAGCAAATGAGCATTCAAGATGAACAATTCAGTGAACCATAGAAATAAAGAAACTAATCTAACCTTTAGTGATTTCACCTTCAAGATTTAGAAAAAATTCAAGATAACAAAAAAATTTAATCAATGAAGAAGGAACACCTAAACATCAATGATCAAGCTGCAAAGAAATTTACGGAAAATTCTCAAGCATGGACAAAGGGCATGATCAAAACATGGCCTCTTTGGCTAAAACCTAACAAGTAATACTTCAAAGAGAGATTCCAAAACAGAGTTTAAATAGCATCAAATAGGCAAGGCTAACCATAAAAAATACTTGAGACTACTGTATTGAACCATTCATGGAATAAAAAAGCATAAGGAGGTCTAAGAAGCAGCTAAGAATTCCTTAAAAAAATCCAGCAGAGTAAAACACAAAGACAATAGAAATAAGAAGGACTAAGGTGCCTCAAAGAACATTTCTTAACCTATACTCTTCTATTATACTGCAGCATAAAAGGATGGAAACATAATGAAAACATGAGAAAAAAATAACATAAGAGAGAAACACTTCACCAATAACCAAGCTCATGGATCCTGCAAGCTATCCTCCTTCATCATTCATCAAAACAAGGCATTCAGAAACCCACAAAACCAATTTCTTCTTCAAGATCAAGAAAACCATGTACTACTCTCAAAACTCATAAAATGCCAAAATTTTCAATGAAAGCCCTCATGCTCTATTTAACTTAGCAAAGGAGAGCAAAACCCCTAGATAGGGTTGGAAAATGTCAAAATCACTCATAAATGTCATAAATTCCCAAGAGACCATGCAAGGCCCAAGGCACAAAATATTCCATGAAATAAATGCCAAAATAACTTCTAGCACCTAATTCTAGAGTGATTTTTCTAAAAAAACACTAAAATATGATTTTTCAATAAATGAGTGTGTTTTTTTGACTTTTGGTCCAAAACACACAGTGTTGTCCATTTGCGCAGTGCCACCTTAGGTAGAAAAATGGTTTTTTTCAACTAAGTTTTGGAGACCTTCCCGAAGTCAGAGTTTTCTCTGTGATGGCCCATTGGAAAGCCTAATGAGTCTAATTTCCAAAAATACTCTTGGTTTCTTGATCCAGACTTTGTAACCTGTCGAAAATATCAAAATCCAAACACTGCTCTATGTGTAGTGCCAGGTCTAAAAAGGAGGCAGAATGGTGAAAATTTAGGTGTTTTTTGACCTTTTGAGTGGTCAAAACTGCTCCAATTTCTCTAACATTTCGTGAGCATAGTTAACTAGTGATGTGAAATCCAGAAATGTAGAGTTTTCCCTTTGAGGATGCTCTAGGGAAAAGCGTAGCGCCAGTGGCACTAAGCTAATAAGCCTTCAAAATCACAAAAAACAAAAAATTATCCAAATTCCCTCAAAATTTGTGAAGGTTTCCTTCAAGGGGTTTGGGAGACCTATTGAGAAGATGATGCCAAAAATCCAAGGTTTTCATGACCTTTTGCTTCCTTTAGGGTTTATATTTCAATGAGGGCCTTCTTTAGTTTGGCATAAGCAAGTTTTTTTTTCATTGCATAATGCTTGGTCATCTTTTTCTGGAGAGCAAGGCCCCTTTTTATCCTCTTAAAATACTTGTGCTCATTCTTATAATACTGAATGATACATTGAGGCATCTCAAATTATCTCTCCATCTCCCTAATTTTTGCATCTTTTCTTTGGAGTAGTATTCTAGTGGCCATCTCCTCATCTTCATTATCACTGTCAAGGTCAATGAATTAAGGTTTTTGTTTAGTTTTCCTGCCTCTCTTACCTTTCTCACCTTTCTCCATCTTTTGTTTTCCCTTGTTATGATTTTGAGCTGAAGAAGTTGGCATGGTTCCTTGCCTCTTGGAGGCATCAAATACTAGCCTTGGTCCTCTTTGGTAAGTGAATGAAAGAGTTGTGATGGTGGACTTTGTGGTGTCCTTACCATGACTGTGATATTCAATTTGACTATCATCCTCTACCCTTTCATTAATTTCATTTTTTTCATCACCATGATTGCTTTCATCTTTGTTTTATGCACTGGCACTATTCTCATTATCACTGAGGGGCTAATTGTTTTCATGACTATCATGACTATTTTCCTCTTTGTTGTCTTGTCCCTCACTATTTTCCTTATCATTTGCCTCTTTTTCACTGTCTTCTACCTCATCCTCACCGTGGTCTATCTTATTTGCATCAATACAACCTTCAATTTCTGTGCTATCTAGCTCTTCATCTTCCTCATTTTCCCCTTCTTGATCGTCTGTTTTATTGCTGATATCCCCTCCATCAATGATCATTTCATTTTGACTATCCAATTCTTCATCTTCCTCACCATCCTCTTGCATATTGTCACTTTTTTTCTCACTGTCATGCTCACTGTTTTTCTCCTCATTCTCTATTTCTGCCCCTTCTTCACTTTCATCATTCCCTTCTCCCTCTTCCTCATCAATTTCTGTCTTTGCCTCATTGTCAACACTCTGTTCATATTATTTATTTAGCCCATCATCATCATCCTCATTGGGTTCATCATCATTACCCTCACTGTCATTACTTTGTTCATTATTTCCACTCTTATCCTCTTCATTTGATGTATCAAGAGAAGGGGAAGAAAGGAGGTTTCCTTGAGGTGAGGGCACTTGTGTAGATGAGGAGGACAAGTTTGGTTGATGAGGAGGCTGTGGGCTTCTAAATATTTCATGTGCTATGAATACCTCCCAAGGTATACCATGCTTTTCCAACTAATTTAATACCACCATCTTGATCAAGGAATGGTGAAATACACTATGCACTTGTTGGGAAGGACTCCTTCTCTTGACAACAGAAGACATTTTGTTCATACTTCTATAGATGTAGTAGGGTAAGTTGAGCATCTTAACCCTTGTGAAATGCATGAGGAGTCTAAGATGATAGGAATAAAGCCTTGAGTAACTCCCCTCACAGGTGAAGTACCTGATGATAACTTTCATCAAGGGTGAAAATCTCTGTTTGAGGTGTGAGAAGGGAAAAACAGACTTGCTGCCATGTCTGTACCTAGTCTTGTTAAATGGCTCATATTAATATTTGTCCAATTTTTCCTTCTTAAACCATTTTTCACCAACAGCAGGGATACCTGTAGCATTAGAGATGGTATTTGGTGATAGTTTAAAATCCATCCCTACAAGATTCACCTATTTGTTTTGGAGGTTGAGGATAAACATCCTTGTAATCTCTGGGTGGTGTTGTACTAGTTTTACCTTCTCATAAAATTGAAAACATATCATATTCTGGAAACATGAGAGGATCATGGGAGATGAGGTGATAGACACTGTGCTTGGGGGTTCAACTCTATTCACTTTCCCTCCCTTATAATTTGGTCTCATAGGCCTTTGGCCTCTTTCACTGCTGCTACTTTATTGAGCTCTTGACATGGTGATAGGAGATGTTTGTGGACAAACTAGGGTTTGGAGGAGCAAAATGAAGAAGGTGGTGCTGGAAATATTTACAGATGAGTGATATGGAGGCTAGGTTTTAGGACTGCTTGCTTTGGATCTTAAGGGAGTTTCTCTTGAAAATGAATTGTAACCACACTAGCTTTCTCTCCCTCAATTGGCACTTAACTTGTTTGAGAAGTCCAAAATAAAAGGTGTAATATGCCTTTGAGAACTAGGGTTTGCACACCTAGGGTTTAATTACTCCATAGATATCAAGATGAAAAAATATTTGAGAGGAGGAGGAAAATGGTACCTACCAGGTTTAGCTTCTTTGCAGGCCTTTGGAGGCAAATTAAAGGAGTCTTTAAGCCTTTGGGAAAAATTTTCCTTTAGTTGAGGGGTTTCCTGCATTAGCACAGTGCCCTGCCCAAACTGTCAGGTTGGCTTGTGAGCGCAACGCCAGCAGTCTTGCCCATGGATTAGCACAGCGCTGGGCGCGTGCAGGCCTGCGAGTCGGGTCCTAGGCGGGTCAGTTGGGTCTGAGCATAGTGCCACCTTAGATTAGCACAACAAAGAGTAAACTTGAATGGGGAAAAGGTCAATTAGCGCATCGCAGAGTAAACTTGAATGGGGAAAAGGCTGATTAGCGTAGCGCCAGGCCTTGTAAGCGCTATGCCACTTATTCACGTAGCGCCTGTAACCTTTTCCCAGAAATTGAAAAAAAACTTTGTTTTTTCTTCTGAAAGACTTCTTTTCTCTTGTGATGGAAAAATAAGATGGAAAAAGACTAAGAAGGCCTTTTATACCTTTTGATAAATAAATCAAACTTATAAAACCCACTTTTGCTATGTTTTCTTTTTGTTATTTATAATTTCACTGATATCCCTTTAGCCTTTTGTAGGTGATTTTGAACTTGTCAAAGTGATTTTTATTCCTTTGGTGAGGATGTGCTAAAGAGATGAAGAGTTTCCTTTAAATTTGGGAGTGTTGGCACTGCTAAACCTTTTCTTCTTTCACTGATAAACTTAAATCATTGTTTTTATTTTGGGTTTGTGTTGTATTATTTCCACGAATAGTCACGCGCGGGGGGGGGGGTAACAAGGGGGGCGATAGCCCCCCCCGTCGGGGTTCAGGGCAGCACCGCGAAATTTTTTTTTGGTCCTTATTTTTCGGTGGGCGAAGCTGCCCATGGTTTTGTGCATGGGTTTGCACATGGTTTTGGGGCATGACGGTTTTCGGCCCCTTGTATTTTGTAGATCTGGTCAAGGGAACTATGGTTATGTTCTAATCTAGGCTTAATGGATTGGGGTTTATGTATGCTTTGGCATGTATATATATGTGTTGTAACACTAAAAGGAATATAATGAAAAATCAAGATGGTCGTCTCGATTTGGGATCTAGGGGAAAAGCTCTGTGTTTATCTGTTTTATGTTTTATTCTCTCGCTTTTGTTTATTTTATTTTTTAAATATTCGTTCGTAGATAATTTCTGTACAGAGTAAAAACCTACATTTGGTATTGAAGCAGTTTTAGCTTCAAGGGGACGCCTTTGCTGCTGAGGGGTTTTTTGCTTGGGCCTAAGGTAGACCCTATTTAGTGGGAGATCTGAGGGATCGATTCTTGAAGTGAAAGAAGATGGTGAACGCTAGGAAGATAGAGATCAAGAAATTTACTAGTCAGAGTTTTGAGTTGTTGAAGCTCAAGATGGAGGATCTGTTAGTGGATAAGGATCAGTGGATCGCAGTAGATCCGGGTACTAAACCAATGACAATGTCAGATGAATACTGGAAGAAACTGGATCGGAAGGCAAAGAGCACAATACGGTTGTGTGTCTCAGATTCAGTATTGTTGAATGTATCTTGGGAAGCTATCGTGAAGACCTTGTGGGAAAAGCTAGGGACTTTGTACCAATCTAAGTCTCTGGAGAATAAATTATTCCTACGGAAAAAGCTATATAACCTAAGGATGAAGGATGGAGACTCGGTGAAAGAGCATCTAAATGCCTTCAATATTGTGGTAAGTTAGCTGTCACCTGTTGATATTAAAATCTCAGATGAAGATAAGTGCATTAGTTTGTTGTGTTCTATACCAGATTCATGGGACAGTCTGGTTATTGCAATAGGTAGCAATACAACTACCTTGAATTTTGTTGACATTGTCTGAGCCTTGCTATCGGAGGAAATGAGATGGAGAAATATGGAGGGTCAGAATGGAGATGCCTTATCTATACGAGGAAGGTCCCAAAACAAAAACAAGAATAAGGTTTTGAGTGGGAGATCTAAATCTAGAGGGAGATATAAATCTCCTGGAAAGTTTGTAAAGGTGTGCTGGAAATGCAGAAAGGAAGGGCACTACAAAAATGAATGCAGATCTAAAGCTTCTGAGAAATGAAAGGGATCTGATGATGCTTCTTTTGAAGAGGCAAAAACCACCCTGGATGAAGGTGGGGATGTGTATTTGGCTTCTTCTTCAAATACAAATGTAGATCATGAGTCATGGTTGATTGACTCGGGTGCATCCTTTCACTTCACTCTCCATATGGAGTGGTTCTGTGAGTATGAGAAATATGATGGCGGTGATGTCTTCTTAGGTGATGATTGGAAGGCCAGAATCATCGGACGTGGAAAATTCAAGTTGAAGCTGCAAGGTGGAAGGATTAGAAAACTTCCTGGTGTTTTGCACATTCCTGCATTGGCCAGAAATCTGATTTCTATAAGCAAGATGTGTAGGTTTTAAACCTGAACATAAATTATCTACACACGAATCTTATAATAGAAAATAAACAATAGCGAGAGCATAAAACATAAAACAGATAAACACAGAGATTTTCCACTGGATCCCAAATCGGGATGACCAGCTTGATTTTTCATTATATTCCTTTTAGTGTTACAACACACATATATACACATGCCTAAGGATACATAAACCCCAATCCATAAACCCTGGATTAGAACATAACCATAGTTCCCTTGACTGGATCTACAAAAATACCAGGGGCCGAAAACCATTGTACCCCAATACCATGTGCAAAACCATGCACAAAACCATGGACGCGGACTACCCACCGGAAATTAAGGACCAAAAATTTTCGCCAGGGCGCTGCCCCGGACCCTGACAGGGGGGGCTACCGCCCCCCATGTGACCCCCCCATTGCGCCCAGCACAAATTGGGGGCTATCGCCCCCCCACGCGTGCTTAGTCGTGGAAAGAATATAACACATACCCAACATTCTCTCACTTGTTGTTTTCTTTCCACGGGGGGCCACAGGAGGGCTTAGTCATTGGCCCAATTCTTCAACACCCATTGTTTCTCTACATCAAGAGAAATTCTGAGCGCTCACAAACTTTGTCAATGCATCTGCAACATTCTTCAAAGTGTCCACCTTTACTAGCAACACCCTTTTAGCCTCAACCATATCTCTAACAAAGTGATATTGAACATCAATATGCTTTGTCTTTGAATGATAAGCAGGGTTCTTAGCCAAGAAAATTGCACTTTGGCTATCACAGTCTATCCTTATAGCTTGTTGTACCAACCCCATACTTGAACACAATCTCTGCAACCAAACTGTTTCCTTGCTTGCATGAGTGGCTGCTATGTATTCTGCCTCTGTAGTTGAAAGAGCCACTACAGACTGTCTTTTACTCATCCAACTGACTGCGCCTCCAAATAGGCTAAACACATACCCACTTGTAGATCTTCTTTGGTCCAAATCTCTAGCCCAGTCTGAATCAACAAAACCACAAATGTCCAACATTCTTTCCAATCTTGGTCTTCCCTGGTAGCACAAGCCATAATCACTAGTGCCACGTAAATATCTGAAAACCCGCTTCACTACTATCCAATGCTCCTTCCCTGGGTTTGACATAAACCTGCTCAATACTCCCACTGCATGTGCAATGTCTGGTCTAGTACAGACCATTGCATACATCAGGCTACCCACTACACTTGCATATGGAACACGAGACATATCCTCATATTCTTCTTGTGTCTTGGGACACTGTTTAGCAAACAGATTTGTACCTACAGGAATAGGAACATTCACCGGTTTACTATCCTGCATATTGAACCTCTGCAATATAGTCTCGACATACTTCGCGGACAAGACCCAGGTTCAAGAGTTGTGGCCAACAAAGGGGTCCGGTGTAGTCTAGGAACACGCCAGCATTTTCACCCTGCTCCGGAGAGCAGTGCGTCTCACCCGAGGCGTGCCGCAACCACATGAAAAAGGGGATGAGATCAAGGGCAAGGAACAAACCCGCAACTAAAGAAAGATGGTTCATCCATTCATATACAAAGTTATATGCGCAAGATCACTTAATAAGCATTCAAACATTCATAAATAAAATTTTAAACCAGCATAAACGCATTACATGTACATGAACATCTTATTGAGACAGCAACCTTCCATTATATTGTTCTCTTGGCCCAATACATGATTACATGGCAATCTTCCTGTTAGCTCACAAAGATGATACAGATGAATCTCAGAACAGAAAGATAGAATAGAGAAGATAAGAAACCATATGAAGCACATGCATGAATCCTCCGCGGCTGCTTTGCACGTCCTTCCTTGTCTCTGGCCTCGCGACCTCTTTAGTACGCATTCAACTCTCAGCATTCCAACCCCCTTTTCAGCCGGTGACTGTTATTTATTCACCCACTGTCGCGACTATCGGCTCCTCTGCGTCGTCACTTCGGCTTCTCTCAGCTTCTCTTCTGATGTCTGCGTGTTCCACTTTCTGTTTTCTGCTGTGTTTCCTTCATCTGCACTTATCTCCGTTCTATCTCCAGCTATCGAGTGCTTCCGTGCCACCTTGATAGCTCCGCAACTCCTGGTAGTTGCGGCGCGGTCGCGGTTGCCATGTGTATTTATTCCGCAACTCAAAAAGGGTCAAAACTCAAAATGTCTTGGCCAAGATGTCAAAACTAAACAAAACAAGGGCCCCAACAGGCCCCGACCACAATTCCTTGACTCGTCCGCGAGTCAATCACAAATAACAGTTTCTATTTCCATTGCTCCGCTGGCACCCGTACTCTGCTCTGCTGTGCCTTCACCTTGCGCCCTTTCCTGCTGTGCTCCGCCACTTGGTTGTTCAAACAAGGGCCCCAACTCCGGGACCCGTCGGAGCGCTGTGTCTCTAAGCTCTGTGAAGGCCGCCACCGCTTGCTGCCATTCTTGCATAAGCAGGTCGGCTTCTTGAGATATTTGGTTGGCGGCGGCTTCGTCTATGGGCGTCAGGGCAGCCCCGAACAGCGTGGCGAGCTGGGCTTCGGCCTTGGCATCTAGCTGGTGCATAGCGTCAGCATGGGTGCGAAGGGGTGGACGAATCTCCCGGATGACATGTTTGGCCGCTGCCGATTCGGCCTCAGTCTGCTGCATGTGAAGTTCCAGCTCGTCCGACTGGGCGTAGAGTTGGTCTAACCTTGTTGGGTCCGTAGTTGCTTGAATGTCCCGGGAAATCTGTTGCAGCTGGGCAGCGATAGGCTGCGTCTTGACCGTTAGCGCTAGTGAGCACTCCTGCAGACTTCGCAGAAGGGTAGAAGCCGCGGCTGCAGTGGAATGGAGAGTTGCTTGTAGACTGACTGCCTGCGTCTGTTTGGCAGTCACCTGTCCTGAATGGTCACTGGGTGGATCTGGAAGGGTAGGCCGTGTGGCTAATGCCGCTTGGAGTTCCTGGTTCTCCCTGCAAACAATAGTGAAAACTTCCCTGAGGTGGTTAGCCTGTAGTGCTATACTGTCCTCCTCTATACCAGCAGGGAGTGGGGCATAGTGAGCCCTTGTAGCGGGCCATACGCTGGAGAGCACCTGAATAACAATGTTGGCCTGCTCCTGGAGGTTGGTCTTCTCCTGCAGTAACTGATTGCACTGTTCAGTAAGCGTCGTGATTTGATTCCGCTGCTCGGTGCACCGCCGCTGTAGCTCTGTGTGAATCTGCTCGGCCTTGAGGGCCGCCCGCTGAATGAGCAGGTACAGCTGTGCCAGACTCCATTGTTCTGTATTGGTCGTGCTGGGTGTGCCCTGCTCCGGTACCCTCTCCTGCGAAGGTTGGTTGCTGGCCACTGGTCGGTTGGAAGTTTCTGGAGGATGGACCGATGTCTGCTGCTGCACTGAAGTGGCCATCTCGGGCTCTGGCCGGTCTTGCTGCGTGGTCTGCTCTGGGGGAGGGGCAGCCGAATCAGCCCCCCCATTCATGAACCTGGTAGATATAGTAGCCTGAGGGTCCGGGGCCGTGGCCACGGGATCAACCGGTGGTACCACAGCTGCAGTATTGGAGGTGACTTCCACCCCGTGGTCACCTCCGAAAAGTTCCCGGATCAACGAATCTGACACAGTGGCTAATGAGTTGGATGGATTGGGGGAGGTGGTAGGTGGTCGGCCGGTGGGAGCGGTGGACGGAGTGAAAGAAGTGGGAGGGAGGCGGAGGTTGAGGAACTCTGCCGGATCAATTAGAGGTTCCTTCGGAATCAAAGTTGCTGTGGGCGGAGTGGCTGGTGGATCATCCTCTGTAAGATCCACCACTGGATCTGTGACCGTAGTGCGGGCCCTCTTGGATGGAGGTGGGTCGGAGGAATCGGGTTCGGGGCCCGGTTCACCCATTGGTGTGATGAGGGGGGTGGCAGAAGTGAACATGTTAGTGGGAATGGGGGAAATGAGGGGGGCGGTGTTGGAGGGACCACGAGACCGATTAATATGAAATTCAGCAAAAGAGGGAAATATAGGGGCACCACTCGAAGCAACTTGGGTGGCCACGTTAAGTCGTCGTACCTGGTCGTTAAGGTGCTCGACGATCGGGACCAGCACTTCAGGCAGTGCCAGTGCGGTCTCAGCTGCTTCTTGTGGAGGGTCCGCCGCAACCTGTGAGGACCCTGCTGCGCCGGTCCCGGCAGGACGCTGTGCCGGCAGCATCCCCTCAAAGTTATAGCGGGTGATCCCGTCGCGGACGTGCTGGACGACCCCCGGCCACGCAGAAACCTCTCGGTGAAAGGTGTCATCATTCAGCTGGAACCGGAGGGGCGCCATGTGAAATGTGGCGGCCGGCACGCAAGTTGGCCGGAGGAAGGTGTGCCTGTGGCTGACCCCAAACCACACCTACTCACTGTACTCATCCAGCAAGTGCATGGGAACCCGTTGCTGGTTGGCCACAACATCGGTCATCATCCCATACCACGCCCGGAACGCTGCCGCGTTCACCTGTTTGGTGCTGGGATCCATGGACACCTGCTAGCGGGTGTATTTCATCGCCAAAGGTTGGCTTATGGTCGTCTCCGCCGGCTCCTGGATGGGAGGGAGGTGCCATTTCCACATGGCGAAGGCTAAGATCAAGTAGCCGTAAATGAAACTGGTGGTACGCCTATAATTTTCTTCGCAAGCCGCGAAGAGTTCCTTCAACACGAAAGAGCACCAATTCAACTTGGCGCCCCGGGTGCAGTGCTCTGCAATCGAAATTGTGTCTAGGGTGCATTCTCCCTTCGTATAGTGGCGCATCGTCTTGCTAGCGATCAGGTAGCAAGCGAACTGGATTTCTGGTTTGTTGATCAGGTCAATTTTGGCACCTTTGCCACCCCAGCGAATGCCATACTTGGTGTACAGGTCGGAGTCACCCGACTTCCTGGCGCGCTTAGGGGATGTCTGGCCAGCAGCGGAGACATCTGTACCATTTTGGGACAGCCCTGTAAGCCGATGAATGTCTTCGGCATGAATTGGGATTTCTTCGTTGAGCCACAGGGACCCGTTCTGTACCCGACTGAGGAGGAACCAGGTGCATTGCAGAGCCGGTCCCGTAGTGCCGAAAACGGGAAGAGACCTCAAATGCATCAAGGTCGACTGCTGCAGGCCCCTGAATTATTGCCGCATCCGACTGTTGGAGCTACTTCCTGGCGTGTAATGGTGCTCCATGTAAGTCTGCCAATGGAGATGAGGAAACTCAGCCGGGTCGGACAAGTTGGCGTCCATACATGCTGCGTTGTCATACTTGCCGACCAGCGACTCTACGCGGTGAATTCTGCTGTCTAATGCTGGTTCAGGTACAGATACGATAGCCCTCGGCATCTTGGCTCGACGCTGGTAAACTTTGAGTGTTCGTCTGGAGTTCTCTGCTGAATGCTGTGTGCTTCGATGCTGCAAATGCTCTGGAGACGCTGCAACTTCCAAATTGAACTAGTCCGTCATTCTCGTGCTGTTGATCTTCATGCAAATTATGGCATCCGCTGGCACGCGCGGAGTTGATGAGACTCCATAAGAGCAATTAATTCTTGCTATCCTTCGGGGCTGCGATAATCGTGCGATCAATCGCGTGCCTGTATGTAATCTGAAAGTTGCTGACGGCGTCATGGGAAGATGGGCGAACTCGACGGCTGAGGGAACTGCGGGTGATGAAAAATGATTACGGTATGATTACTGTCTATTATGGTAATTTATGAACAAATATGAGCGATCCTACGGACTGACAAAAGGACTGACGGAAATGACCTGGACTGACACTGGCACGAGGATGGATCCTACGTGAACGACACGCTGGACTGGAGCGGCGACATGCTGGACTAGCGCTGCGACAAGCTAGACTGGCCAGCCCTGACCACAGTCGGTTGCGGTAAGGTTCCTGCAACTGACTGTTTATTTGACTGATTACATACGAACGGAAAAGACTTCCTACGCTCATCCCGGTTGTGGGAGAGTTATTCAACTACGCTACTCTACGGGTTCTCTCGGTTGCGAGAGTTATTGATGAGAAGTGAGAAGGTACCTACTCCTGGTAGGGTTTCAGGTGTGCGCCATTCACCCACCTAGGAAGAACTGTACCGTCCAGCTGTGCCAACCGAACGACGCCTGAGTCGCGGATCTCGATGACAAGGTAGGGTCCCAACCAGTGCATCTGGAGCTTTCCTGGAAACTTTTGGAACCGGCTGTCGTACAAAAGAACTTTGCTGCCAACTTGGAAAGCTTTAGTTTTGATGTGGCGGTCGTGCCACGCTTTCTGCCTGGCCTTCTGAACCTTCTGGTGGAATTCTGCGAGGAATCGAGCCTCATCCAGCTCCTGTAGCTCCTGGAGGCGTTCCTGAAGTGACGCCTCTTCTGAGAATTGAAGGGACGTTGCGATCAAAAGGCTGGGTACGGTGAACTTGGCGGGAATCACAGCTTCCCGGCCATACACCAACTGGAATGGTGTCTGGTTGGTCAAACATTTTACCATGGTCCGGTAAGCCCATAATGCCGCTGGTAGCCGCTCGTCCCAGTCGTCCCGCTGAGCATTGCAGATTTTAGTCAAGCCATTTTCAAGAATCTTATTGAAGGCTTCCACCGTACCATTGGCCTATGGGTGGTATGGGCTGCTTTTATGATGCTGAATCATAAATGTGTCCAGTAGTGACTTGACCGTGGCATTAATGAAATGCGTACCCTGATCGCTGGTTAAGCTCCGTGGGCAGCCAAAGCGGCTGATGATGTGTTCAAAGATGAACCGGGCAGCGGTCTCTGCCGAGCAGTCGCGTACCGCTGCTGCCTCAGCCCACCGTGTGAGGTAATCCGTTGCGGTAATGATGTACCGGGCTTTGGAATGTCGAGCGATTGGTGCGATGGGGCCTACGAAATCAACAACCCACTTTTCAAACGGCCGCAACACATGCACTGGGTGTAGCGGAAGCTCGTCCCGGTGCGAAGGCCTTCCCGTCCTCTGGCAAACATCGCAACGTTTCACATAGGCCTTACAGTCTGCATGTACCGTCGGCCACCACAGGCCAGCTTGAAGCACCTTCCTTGCGGTAGGTTTCGCACCCACATGCCCCCCCGCAACACCACTGTGACATTCCCACATCACTGCTTCCCGTTCATGGTCAAGAATACACCTGCGCAACACCTCCTCAAGCCCCAGTTTGTACAGCTGCCCTGCGATCAATTGGTAGTCGGCCGCCCGGACAACAAGGTGGCGTTTCTGAAGCGGGGTGTAATCCTCAGGGCACTGTCCCGTGGTCAGATACGTGGCAATGTCAGCCAGGTAATCTGGTATTGCTTCAACTCGGAAGAGGTCAGCATCCGGAAGCTGATCATCCAACGGGCCTTCATTCTCTCCCGTCTCCAACCTGGACAAGTGATCGGGACCAACATTCAGCCTACCAGGCTTGACAATCACCTCAAACGTGAACTCCTGAAAAAGTAGAAGCCATCGACAGATTCTTCCTTCCAACACAGGCTTATTTACCAGATATTTCAATGCAGAATGGTCCGTGAAAAATGTAAATTTGCCGCCCAGAAGATAGTGGCGGAACTTCTGGAGAGAGTACACCATCGCCAACGCCTCCCGCTCGGTCGTGGTGTAATTCTTCTCCGCATTCGATAACCGTCGGCTGGCAAAGTATACAGGGTGGTCAACTGTCGTTTCCCCGGGTTGCGCCAACACAGCTCCAAGTGCAATTCCGGACGCATCAATATGCACATGGAACTGCTTATCCCAGTCGGGGTGAACAAGTATGGGTGCCGTCGCCAACTTCTCCTTCAATGTGTCGAGTGCCCTCCTGCACTCCGCCGTCCACTCAAATGCTTCTGACTTCCGCAACAGTTTCTCCAGAGGGGCAGTGATTTTGGCGTAGTTGCGGATAAACCGCCTGTAGTATCCTATGTGCCCGAGCAGTGCCCGCAACTGCTTCACGTTCTCGGGGGCCTCCATGTGGACGATGACCGCGACCTTGGTAGGATCAACGCAGACCCCTTGCTTGCACACCACGTGACCCAAGAGTGTGCCAAATGGTACTGCAAAAATACATTTCTTCAAGTTCAAGGAAATCTGCAGCTAGCGACACCGGTCGAACATAACACGCAACAAAGAGGCGTGTTTCTTCAGCAGGCTGTAAACATTCCAGTCGTCCATGTAGACTTCCAGGAACTTGTGAATGTACTCCCGGAAAGCAGCAATGACAATCTTGGAAAACACATTCGGTGCGTTCTTCAGCCCAAACGGCATAACGTGGTATGCGAATGATCCCCACTCAGTGGTGAATGTCGTCTTTGCTTTGTCTTCCTCGGCAATGCGCACCTGATGGTAACCCGAAAACCCATCAGTGAAGGAATAAGCTTCGTTTCCCGCGACATGATCTAGAACTTCATCGCTGAAGGGAGTGGGAAACGGGTCGTGGATACAAGCATTATTCAAGCTCCGGTAGTCTACACAGACCCGGATCTCCGCTTTGTCCTTCTTGTTCTGGATGACAATCGGACTCACCCATTCCGCTTCTTCTACTGGAAAGATGAGACCTGCAGCCAACATCTTGTCAATCTCCATCTTGACCTTCTCTTTGATACATGGATTCAACTGGTAGGGTCGGTGCTTCACCGGCCGGGCCCCCGGTTTCAGTGTGATCCGCATCTCGTCCAGATCCCCCTTGATCCCCTTCAGGTCCGCAACTGATGACGGGAACAAGTCCTCGTATTCCCAGAGGAGGCTGAAGATTTCTTTTGTTGTCTCCTCGTCCCAATAATCTCCCACCGTTGCTAGCTTAGGTTTCTCTTCCGTTCCAATGTTCAGTTTCTTTGTCTTTAGCGGCTGTAAATGGACTCCTTCAGTCGTCGGCTCTTCACTGATTCTTCTCTCTCCTTCCTTTTCGTCGAAATAGAGATGCCTGAGGTCCTCCAAACTATCGTCCTCCGGATCGCCATCAATCCGGTGACAGACCAACTCGCGCCTGACCTCAGGTTGTGACACATCCGGGCCCTTATCGGGCTTAGGCTGGCAGAAAAAAAAGACCTCCTTGATTGCCTGTAGGGCCTGAGACTCTTGCGTCGTCTCTCCTTCGAACGAGAAGCTTAAAACGAACTTGTCCGCAACTGCCTGCCAAGAGCGGGTTTCTCGTTTCCGCTCTTCCTCCAGGTACCAGGCCTGGGGAATGGTGCCTAGAGAGAGGATAAACCTCTGGACCCACAGCTCCTCAGGGTACCGGGTGCTACGCCATTGTTCTTCATAGGCCCGCAGATGGTGTCGCGGGTCTAAATTCCCATGATACTTAAGCGTGCTGGCGGGTCCTTCATCCTCTTTAAAGCGTGCCCGCAGCGCATCCACCACACACTCCCATCGCAAAAGAGTGTTGCGGTGATTTTTCCACCATCGAGCCGACGTTGACTGCAAGGCCACATCCAAAAGAGCCATCCGGCTTTCAGCTGGGACCCGATCTTCCACCTTGGCAATAAAATTATTGACTGCTTGCATGTTTGACAATGTGGGATATCCGCGGATCTCAGTCCCTACCCACCGAACCTGAGCGATGGAGGCACATCTCCGCGTGGTGGTCTCATATCCCCCTTGCTGCCAGTCTTCCCACGCGAGTTCGGATCCGAGCACCGAGCTCTCTACACTCCGCCAACTGACAGAGCCAGTTGCGGTCGGGTTAATATAATCGTCCCTCTTCCCTGCAGGCATCTAATAGAGATGGTCCATTATCTGAGCATCCTCCCGATTGTCCATTGTTTCTGTATATTGCGGGCCCTGATACAGGTCGAGAGGCTGGGTGACCCGTACCTCCCCATCCTCAAAGATCATCAGCTCCTTCTTGAGGTCGATGACGGCGTAATTCTCAAAATCCCAATCAATGCCGAGTAAAGCAGGATAGGGATCCTTGTCGCCCATGATATCAATAACCTCAAAGTCAGTGTATGTCTTCACCCCCGCAACGTCGACCTCGACTCCCTCGAGCCGACCGATTGGTAAAATGCAGTACTGGTTCGCCATCTTGAGTTGGATTGGCGAGTGGGCTAGCCGTGGCCTTCCAAGAGCCTCCCATGTCTTCCGTGGCAGTATATTGACGTCGGACCCCAAGTCCAACATGGTGTCGCTGATTTGGAAACCTGCGACCTGCGTGTTAAGCCGGAATTATTTGCCTGTTCGTTTCTTGTTCTACTTGACCCGTTGCACGTATTGAGGGCTAGCGTCCACCGGATCTCTGGGTTCTGTGCGCCCCTGCAGCACTCCGTCCAAAGCATGCTTGAGCTGCTGCCACAGCATAGCGTTATCAACAATCCTGAGGAATAGCCAGAGCCAATCCTCGACCACAGTATCTGCGACGTTCTGCGCACCGGATTCTGGCCGCCTGGGCTCCTCCAACCCTCCCTCGTTGCGCAACTGGGCGAATGCCTCAACCGCCTCCTGAAAATACTTCTTCTGGACTTCGGGACTGATCGACTTCTTTGGGGATGCCGGCCGAACCACTTGTGCTGGCTCCTTCTCGTGGGCATCCTCTCCAGTCTTCTTTCCGCCTCGCGTTATGATCACGACATTCTGCATGTCAGGGGTTGCGGCCCCTCGTGGTTCTGAGTTTATCAGATTCACTCCCCTCTGCCTCACCTGTTCTTCCCACTTCTTGATGAGCTCCGGACAGTCTTCTGTAGCATGGGCGTTGACCCGGCACTGGGAACACCAGGGTCGTCGCGGAAGGGGACATTCTCGAGCCACATGACCCTCCTGGTCACAGTTGTAGCATTTTACCGGACCGCGTCCGCCTGTTCGGCCTCCCCGCATGCCTCCGCCTCTTCCTCTTGGAGCCTCGTTCACCCTGTAGGAAGGACGGTCTAGTCAGTCTGCAAGTGTGTCGAGAGCCCTGCACTGCTCAGTATTGTGAGTCGTGGACACACAAAATTCGCAGTATACATTGTTCGGGACCGTGGAGTACTTCTGTAATATCGGGCACATCCGAGGAGGATGCCCCATCGTCCGGAAAATTTCACAGTACTCTGTGGTGGAGGACCCCGGTTGCGGTGGGAACCCCGCAAAGGTCTGTTGCGGCTGGTAGACTCCCTACGGGTTCATCCCCACACCACCCCCTGGTGGTGGACCCCCCTGAATTGCTGCGACCGAGGGTCCTGCTCCTGTGCCGCGCAACCGAGGACATTCGGTTGCGACGTGGCCCTCGACCAGGCAATGTGTACACCAAACATTCGGTCGCGCTGGTCTCACCGGCTGAAGTTCCTTGAGCTTTTCGGTCAAGCTGGCAATCTGGTGTTGCAACCCTACCAAAGAAGGGTCTTGCGGGGCCACCCCCCCCCCCCCCCCCCGATATTCCTGGGGGTAGCCCGCCATGGCTTCAATCTTCATGGCCTGCTCCAAAGCGTCCTGCAGATTATCAATCTTCTGCTGAGTAAGAGGGGTTCGTGTCAAGGGGAGCAGAGCCTTGATGAACCAGTCCCTCTGGTGGTTTGGATCGATCGGGTAGTTGAGTTTCCCGATCGCATCCTTGAATCGCCGCATCAACTCTCACGCGGTCTCACCTTCCTTCTGCTTAATTTCCCATAGCTCTGACAGGCCCTGCTGGTCTGTCTAGGGAAGCTTGAATTCGCGGACAAAATCCCGCTTCACGTCTGCAATTACAGGGTTAGGGTGTGCCTCAGACCACTTGAAGAACCAACGCAGAGCCCTCTCTCTGAGCGTGGTTTGGAATTCTATTAACTTCCCTGCATCTGGCATCTGTCGAGCCCTCCAGATGGCTTCGCACAGATACCAGTGTTGTTCTACGTCGTCATTGCCCCGGCCAAAGAACTCTGGATACCGGGTGAAAGATCCGGCCATGTGTACTTGCAGAGAATTAACCAGGATAAAACCTCCCGGTCCTGGTTGCGTAACGGTCCCTCTAGGGAAAATACTACTACTAGCAACGCTGCTGTTACTGGGCGTTACCGACGCTGCTGAACTACTGTATGACTGATTTAATGCTTGTAACTGAATAAAAATATTTCTTAAAGGTTGATAAAGTACCAGGGGAAGGTCGGGAGCCTGGCCATGCGGAAGGTGGGAAGTAGGGCTGCCTGGGGGGGTGGGTGCCGTCTGATCTTGAAACATCTGCTGCATCACGCCATGCCATTCATCATCGGAACTCTCTTCGGGCTGCATCTTTCCGTTATCTTCGCTAGTCACGATCTCTCTTCCTCACATTGCTGGGCTCCCGTGCACCCACTGCACTTCCGCTGCTGTCCCGTCTTCTTTTCGGGTATCCAAACCCATAACTTTCGTCCTCTGAGGCGCCTCCTTCTGATTCTTCCTCTCGATCTCTCTTCTCTTCAAATCTCTCATTACCCTTCTTCGCCACCTATCGGCGATCTGTGCCCGCCGATGCGCACATAGCTCCCGCAACTTGCATGCGGCCTCAACGTCCATCCCCCGCTCCCCACTCTCATAGTCTACACAGCATCGGTCCCCTCAATCCTTCCCCCAGTACGGATGGTTTACGCTTCCATACTCGTTTTGTGGAATTCAATCAACCCTTCGTCCACCATCAGGGCTTTGATCCACAGAGGAATCTCCTTCAACAGCTTCCCCCTCAGCCCTGAGTGAAAAATAGCCTCGGCCTTCGAGAAGGATTGGTAGCACTCGGCAGCAAACTCCACAGCGTACCCTTCCAACGTGGTCCTTACCCAGAAATCCACTGCGCGGGTTAGTTCAGTATCTACCCGATGCAGTGCCACGAGGTCGTCGTGCGTCCACCTGCGGTTTATCTTCCGCAAGCCTTCTTGGGGCAGCGTCGCTCGTAACCTCCGCAACCAATTGTAAAGGTCCGTAGGGAACCTTCCCCAGAAAATTTCGTACGTATCACTGGCTGAATCAGAGAAAAGAACAAGCTCCTTGATCGCCGCCTCCTTTTTCTTGGTCAGCTTTGCTTGCTGAGCAATGAACTGGTCAAGATGATCATCCCACCATCGCCGTATCGCTCCTTCAAAAATCCTCGATACCATGATCTAGATCCCCTCAGAACATGCAGGTCCCGGCAATGGAACCATTTGTTGGCGAGAAGTCAGGTCTCGCGGACAAGACCCAGGTTCAAGAGTTGTGGCCAACAAAGGGGGTCCGGTGTAGTCTAGGAACATGCCGGCATTTTCACCCTGCTCCGGAGAGCAGTGCGTCTCACTCGAGGCGTGCCGCAACCACATGCAAAAGGGGATGAGATCAAGGGCAAGGAACAAACCCGCAACTAAAGAAATATGGTTCATCCATTCATATACAAAGTTATATACGCAATATCACTTAATAAGCATTCAGACATTCATAAATAAAATTTTAATCCAGCATAAACGCATTACATGCACATGAACATCTTATTGAGACAACAACCTTCCATTATATTATTCCCTTGGCCCAATACATGATTACATGGCAATCTTCCTGTTAGCTCACAAAGCTGATACAGATGAATCTCAGAACAGAAAGGTAGAATAGAGAAGATAAGAAACCATATGAAGCACATGCATGAATCCTCCGCAGCTGCTCTGCGCATCCTTCCTTGTCTCTGGCCTCGCGACCTCTTTAGTATGCATTCAACTCTCAGCATTCCAACCTCCTTTTCAGCCGGGTGACTGTTATTTATTCACCCGCTCTCGCGACTATCGGCTCCTCTGCGTCTTCACTTCGGCTTCTCTCAGCTTCTCTTCTGATGTCTGCGTGTTCCACTTTCTGTTTTCTGCTGTGTTTCCTTCATCTACACTTATCTCCATTCTATCTCCAGCTATCGAGTGCTTCCGCGCCACCTTGATAGCTCCGCAACTCCTGGTAGTTGCGGCGCGGTCGCGGTTGCCATGTGTATTTATTCCGCAACTCAAAAAGGGTCAAAACTCAAAATGTCTTGGCCAAGATGTCAAAACTAAACAAAACAAGGGCCCCAACACTCCCACTGCATGTGCAATGTTTGGTCTAGTACAGACCATTGCATACATCAGGCTACCCACTGCACTTTCATATGGAACACGGGACATATACTCCTCTTCTTTTTGTGTCTTGGGACACTGTTCAGCAGACAGCTTTACACCTACACGAATAGGAACATTCACCGGTTTACTATCCTGCATATTGAACCTCTGCAATGTAGTCTCGAAATACTTTCTCTGGTTTAACCAGAGCTTCCTCTTTGCCCGATCTCTCTTAATTTCCATGCCCAAAATATAGTTTGCAGCACCCAGATCCTTCATGTCGAATTTGGAGAACAGTTGGGTCTTCAAATCTTGGATAATTTCTTTGTCATTTCCAATAAACAACATATCATCCACATACAAGACTAGATATATAACATGATCACCAATTAATTTAAAATAAACACAATGATCTTCCTTGCTTCTGGTGAAGCCAAGTCCCCGTATATAGGTATCAAATTTCTGATACCACATCCTTGGTGACTGTTTTAACCCATACAGAGACTTCTTCAACCTACATACCAGTTCTTTCTTACCCTTCACCATAAAGCCTTCAAGTTGCTTCATGTAGATCTCCTCTTCTAGATCCCCGTGAAGAAAAGTTGTCTTCACATCCATCTGTTCTATCTCAAAATCAAATGCAGCAGCAACAGATAAAAGTAATCTAATAGAAGTAACCTTGGAAATAGGAGAAAAAATATCACCAAAATCAATTCCCGGCACCTGGGAATAACCTTTCGCTACCAACCGAGCTTTGTATTTCTCCACCTTGCCTTCTACATTCATCTTCTTCTTAAACACCCATTTGCTTCCAATGGGCTTCCCTCCAGCCGGCAACTCCACCAGATCCCATGCATCGTTTTTGTGGAAGGATGCCATTTCATCAACCATGGCCTCCTTCCAGAGTTTTCCATCCTCTGAATCTACTGCCTCCCTGACAGTTCTGGGTTCATCATCAGTTATAGTTAAGGCAAAACCTAAACAAAAAGCAGATGGACTATACCTTTCTGGTTGCCTTCTTTCCCGAACTGATCTTCTCAAAGCTGGAGTTTGTGGCTCTTCATCTTCTGAGTCTTCTTCTGTTGTAGAGTCTGATTCATCCTCCTTTAGCTCAAACTCTATATTCTCAGGTTCCTTTGGTAGGACTTCATGTTTAACAACATCTTTCACTTTTCTAAACACCACATCTCGGCTGTACACAACCTTCCTTGTTTCTGGGTTCCAAATCTTGTAACCCTTTAAACCATCCTTATACCCAATAAAGATGCACCTTTCATATTTATTATCCAACTTGGTCCTTTTCTCCTTTGTAACATGTACATATGCATCACATCCAAATACCCTTAGATGTGAAAGAGAAGGTTTATTACCAGTCCATACCTCATGTGGGGTCTTATCCTCCAACATTGATGAATGTGATCTGTTAACCAGATAGCATGCAGTCTCCACTGCCTCTGCCCATAATTCTTATCCTAACCCGATACCACTGAGCATGCTTCTTGCCTTTTCCATCAGTGTTCTGTTCATTCTTTCTGCAACTCCATTTTGCTGTGGTGTGTATGGAGTAGTCTTCTGTCGTGCTATACCACACTTCTTACAGAACTCTTCAAATTCCTTCTTGCAGAACTCCCCACCATTATCTGTCCTCAGCGCCTTTATCTTCTTCTCTGTCTGATTTTCCACCAGAGCCTTAAATTCTTTAAATTTGTCAAAGACCTCAGATTTCTTCCTCAAGAAATATATCCATGTGTTCCTTGAGAAGTCATCTATGAATGAAACATAGTACACAGATTTTCCTAGTGATGGAACTGACACAGGTCCAAACACATCACTATGCACAAGTTCTAATATCTTGTTTGCCCTCTTAGCACCAGAAGGAAAACTCACCCGATTCTGCCTCCCATATACACAATGTTCACAGAAATCGAAATCCAGAGAACAATTAGACATACCTTCTACCATACCATCTCTATGCAGTATCCGAAGGCCCTTCTCTCCAATATGTCCAAGCCTTTGATGCCATAGCATGGTCTTTTCTCCAGAGACAGCTAGGCTTTCCATCCCACTTTCAGGAACCACAGAACTGTTACACCCATCAATAACAGTGCTACCTTGTAGCTTGTACAGAGTTCCAGTCCGAACTCCCCGCATTAATACCAGTGCTCCTCGAACCATCTTGCAGGCATCTTTCTCGAACACTGTTTTTACACCTGCATCATCCATCTTGCTTACAGAAATCAGATTTCTGGCCAATGCAAGAATATGTAGAACACCAGGAAGTGTTCTAATCCTTCCACCTTGCAGCTTCAGCTTGAACTTTCCACGTCCGACGATTCTGGCCTTCCTATCATCCCCTAGGAAGACATCACCATCATATTTCTCATACTCACAGAATCACTCCCTATGGGGAGTGAAGTGAAAGGATGCACCTGAGTCAATCAACCATGACTCATGATCTACATGTGTATTTGAAGAAGAAGCCAAATACACATCCCCCCCTTCATCCGAGGTGGTTTTTGCCTCTGCAGAAGGAGCATCATCAGATCCCTTTCCTTTCTCAGAAGCTTTAGATCTGCAGTCCTTTTTGTAGTGCCCTTCCTTTCCGCATTTCCAGCACACCTTTACAAACTTTCCAGGAGATTTAGATCTCCCTCTAGATTTAGATCTCCCACTCGAAACATTATTCTTGTTTCTGTTCTGGGACCTTCCTCATACAGATAAGGCATCTCCATTCTGACCCTCCATATTTCTCCGTCTCATTTCCTCCGACAGCAAGGCTGAGACAATGTCATCAAAATTCAAGGTAGCTGTATTGCTACCTATTGCAATAACCAGACTGTCCCACGAGTCTGGTAGAGAGCACAACAAACTGATGCACTTATCTTCATCTGAGATTTTAATATCAACAGACGATAGCTGACTTACCACAGTATTGAAGGCATTCAGATGCTCTGTCACCGAATCTCCATCCTTCATCCTCAGGTTATACAGCTTTTTCCGCAGGAACAACTTATTCACCAGAGACTTAGATTGGTACAAAGTCCCTAGCTTTTCCCACAAGGTCTTCGCCGTAGCTTCCCCAGATACATTCAACAATACTGAATCTGAGACACACAACCGTATTGTGTTTTTAGCCTTCCGATCTAGTTTATTCTAGTCTTAATCTGACATTTCCGTTGGTTTAGTACCTGGATCTACCACGATCCACTGATATTTATCCACCAGCAGATCCTCCATCTTGAGCTTCCACAACTCAAAACTCTGGCCATTAAATTTCTCTATCTCTATCTTTCTGCCGCTCGCCATCTTCTGTTAGGTCCCTATATCACTAGTATAGCCCCTTATTATTGTTAGTGTAAACCCCTTATTGTTATTATTGTACCCTTGTAACCCCCATTTTGTTATTATTGTGCCCTTAAATTATTATTGTTAGGTCGGCTAGGATTACATTGGGCCCACTAGGATTACATTATGTCCCCATGGACTCCTATATATAGAAAGGAGGTTTTGTAAATTGTATCATCCAAGAATTGTTCATTTATGTAATGTATTGGAGGTTGCCCCCTCGAAGTGGCTCATTTCTAAGGCGTTGATATCTCTTTTCTTCTCTTTTTGGAGCTGGTTACACAACATTTGGCATCAGAGCTTTGGATTCTAGGGTTTCGCTGCTCCAAACAGGTCATCGTGGCATTTTCGCTATAACTTTTTTTCTACGAAGTTTCAGAAGCTGAAATTTTTAGGGTGCGAAGCAGAAATCCTGAGGAAGCTTGTCTAAAAATTTCAGACCTTGGTTCGCAATATTTGCGGAGATATCATCTGTGGAAGTCAGGTCTTTTTTCAAGCTCCTAAACAGGTCATCGTGGCATTTTCGCTATAAATATGTTTCTACGAAGGTTCAGAATCTGAAATTCATATGGTGCGAAGCTGAAATCTTGAGGAAATTCGTCAAAAAATTTCAGAGCTTGGTTCACAATATTTTTGGAGATAGGATCTGTGGAAGGTAGTGCTTTTTCAGGCTCCTGAATTGCATCTCAAAGAGGTGATCGTGGGAAAACTTCAATAACTCTCTCTCTGGGCATTGGATTGAAGTGCCGTAAAAATTGGTTGCAAGTACACAGACTGAAGTTTTTGAGCTATCAATTTCAGAGACAAAGGACAAAACAGTGACACGTGACAAGTCGTACAAGTTCGCTCTACTGAACCAGTCCAGAATTAGGTCATTGTGGGAGATTGGACACAAATTTGTCTTGGAGAATCCAAATCAGGTCAGACCTGTGGCATTTGAAAGAAGCTTCAGATATCTACTACAGAGCTGAATTTCAGATATCGAAGATTTTCAAATACAGAGATAATTCAATTTCAATATCGAGCTCCTAAAAGCTAGTAAAAGGTGTGTATTTTTTTCCGAATTGCATAAGTCTTGTTTGAAGAATCAAGTTGAATTGATTCCAAGGGCATATTGTAGAATAGATATCAATATTGAATTCTTAAATGGCCCCTAAAAAGAATTCAACACCCATCAAGCCTTCAGAAGGCTCTACCATGACTCATGAAGATGAAGAATTGCAACATGATCTATCAAAATTACAAGAACAAGTGCAACAAATTTCACTCTCGCAAAGAGCAGCAAAAAAATGAAATGGAAGTTTTGAAGAAAGGTGTGGAAGTGAAGATGGATGGTTTGAAGAAAGGCATGGAAGCTAAGATGGATGGCGTGGAAGTGAAGATGGAAGGTTTGAAGAAAGGCGTGGACGCTAAGATGGATGAGATATCAATATTGAATTCTAAAATGGCCCCTAAAAAGAATTCAACACCCATCAAGCCTTCAGAAGGCTCTACCATGACTCATGAAGATGAAGAATTGCAACATGATCTATCGAAATTACAAGAACAAGTGCAACAAATTTCACTCTCGCAAAGAGCAGCAAAAAATGAAATGGAAGTTTTGAAGAAAGGTGTGGAAGTGAAGATGGATGGTTTGAAGAAAGGCATGGAAGCTAAGATGGATGGTGTGCAAGCTAAGATGGAAGCTAAGATGGAAGCTAAGATGGATGGCATGGAAGTGGGCATGGAAGCTAAGATGGATGACATGAAAGACAACATGGAAAACATGAAGAATGATCTAAAAGCATACATGGAAGGCTTGATGACAAGCTTAAAACCAGAAATGATTCCTAATGGCGGAAATATAGGAGAAGAACCTCATGATGAGAACAAAATAGCTGTTAATCGTGATTTCATAAACTTGAATGTTGGTGGGAAGAACCACCATATTCCAAAAATGGATATGAGGAAGTTTGATGGAAAGGATCCTGTAACATGGATACTACAGATGGAGCAATATTTTGATCTCCATAACGTGCAAAACACACAAAAGGTACGCATTGCAACTTTACATTTAGAACAAAACACATTTGTATGGTATCGATGGCTTTGTTCCCGTAAAAAAATTGTCACTTGGTCAATTTTTACGGAGGAAATGATAGCACATTATGAGGATACAAAGAGCAACACCTTCTTTACCCAATTGATAAATCTCAAACAAAAGGGTTTAGTGGGGCAACACATTGAGGACTTCCAAAAATTGAATATAAGGGTAACTGATATTCCAGAGGAACACAGGATTGATCTCTTCATAGGCACTTTAAAGGATAACATTCAACATGAAGCTCGCCTTCTTGAACCTGATTCATTGGAGAAGGCATTCAGGTTGGCAAGAAAAGTTGAATGTAAAATTATGGCAACAAGGAAGCCTACCACTCAATTCTATAAAGAAGGAAGTGTTGCTACGCCTAGATTTCCACAACCTACAAGGTTGACACCACAACAATTGGAAGAAAAAGAGCAAAAGGGCTTTGCTACAGTTGTGATAGCAAATACACTAAAGGTCATAAGTGTGCTGAGAAGAAATTATTTTACAGAGATTGTGAAGAGGAAGAAGAAAATGAACAAGAAGAGGATATACACCAGGAACCAGCCCCAGAAGAGGAAGAAATGAATCCAACCATATCGTGTAATGTACTGGCAGGAATTACCACTCCTCAAACTCTCAAGATAAAAGGACAAATCAAGAAGAGAAAGGTAATAGTGTTGATTGATTCAGGTAGCACCCATAATTTTATTCATTGTAAGGTAGCCAAGGAATTAAATTGTTTCCTATACCCAGCACCAGAATGTCAAGTGATGGTTGCAATGGAGGAACTATAAATTGCTCTGGAAAATGCCATAATATTAAGCTAACCATGGGGGAATATGTATTGACTAGTCCAATGCTTTCCATTCCTATGGGAGGTGCTGATGTTGTACTAGGAGTACAATGGTTACAATCTTTGGGGACGGTAGCTTTAATTTTCAAGAACTTTTCTTGAAATTTTTTTCAGAAGGAAAGGAAGTCGAATTACGGGGTATTGAAGGGAAGCCAGGAAGGATAATAAGCTCTAATGTCATGACAAAGCTTCTAAAGAAAGAACAACTAGGCGTAATTGCACAATTATGCTCACTAGAAGTTCCGACATCAAAATCATCTATTTCTGCAGATCTCCAACAAGTCTTGGACAATCATTCCAAGGTGTTTGAAACTCCCAAAGGACTCCCACCTATTCATGATCATCATCATGCTATTCATTTGATTCCAGGAAGTGTTCCTCCAAACATCAGGCCTTATAGATATCCTTACTTCCAAAAGAGCGAAATTGAACGTATGATTGCAGAAATGTTAGAGGCGGGCATAATTCAACCTAGTCAAAGTTCTTTCTCTGCTCCTGTAGTATTGGTACACAAGAAGGATGGATCATGGCGAATGTGTCCGGATTATAGGGAGCTCAATAAGCTCACCATTAAAGACAAATTTCCCATTCCTGTGATTGATGAATTATTGATGAATTACATGGAGCAATTTATTTTACCAAGTTGGATCTTCATTCAGGATATCATCAAATTAGAATGAAGACTGAAGATATTCCAAAAACAACATTTCGAACTCATGAGGGTCATTATGAATTTTGGTCATGCCTTTTGGCCTTACCAATGCACCTTCTACATTTCAAGGGTTGATGAATTCCATTTTCAAACCCTTCCTTAGAAAATTTGTGCTAGTATTTTTTGATGATATACTAATCTATAGCAAGTCTTGGAAGGATCATGTTGAGCATGTTGACAGGGTGCTCAAACTACTGCAAGAGAAACAATTATATGCAAAAGCATCCAAATGTTTCTTTGGAGTACAAGAGGTGGAATATCTGGGTCATATTATATCCCACGAGGGTGTTAAAGCAGACCCTAACAAAATTAAAGCCATTAAGGAATGGAAAGTCCCTAAGACAATAAAGCAGTTGCGAGGATTTCTCGGGTTAACAGGCTATTATCGTAAGTTTGTTAAGAATTATGGAAGAATAGCAACACCTCTAACAACATTATTGAAGAAAGATGCATTTTCATGGACTCCTGAAGCAACTAAGGCCTTTGAACATCTTAAAGAGGCAATGTGCCTAGCACTTGTCTTAGCTACGCCAGACTTCACAAAAACCTTTATTGTGGAATGTGATGCCTTAGGAAATGAAATTGGTGTTGTTTTAATGCAGGAAGGAAGACCCATTGCTTTTGAAAGTCGTCCAATCAAAGGAAAGTATTTACAGAAACCTATTTATGAGAAGGAAATGTTAGCAATATTGCATGCACTAAAGAAATGGAGAACTTACCTAATGGAAGACACTTCAAGGTAAAAACTGATCATGATAGTCTTAAACACTTTTTGGAACAAAGACTATCTTCAGAAGAGCAGCAAAAATGGGTCACAAAGATGTTGGGTTATGACTTTGAAATAATCTACAAAAAAAGAAAGCTTAATGTTGTTGCAGATGCACTCTCAAGAAAGAATGAAGAGGTGGAAGCATTGCTTTGTGCCATTTCTATTATCCAACCGTATTGGATAACCGAAGCAAGAGATGAATGGAAGAAGGACAAAGATGTATGGACACTCATTCAGAAGTTGCAGCAAGATCCTAGTACATCTGATACATTTAGTTGGAAAAATGATTCCTTATGGTACAAAGATCGCTTATATCTTTGTAAGAATTCTCAACTAAAACAAAAGATTCTTCTAGAATTGCACACTTCTCCTTTAGGAGGACACTCAGGATTTTTAAAAACTTACCACAGGGTGAAGAAAGAATTTTTTTGGGATGGCCTTAAATCTGATATTCGAATGTTTGTGGCGGAATGTTTGGTTTGCCAGCAAAATAAAGTGGAAACAATTAAGACCCCAGGACTTCTACAACCTTATCCATTCCAAGTCAACGTTGGGAGGAGATTTCAATGGATTTTATCACAGGTTTACCTAAGTCCGAAGGAAAGAGTGTCATCATGGTGGTAGTTGATAGACTTACCAAGTATGCACACTTTGTGCATTATCTCATCCATTTAAAGCAAGTACAGTTGCTACTACATTTATGGATAGAATTCAAAAGCTACATGGAAGCCCAAGGGTTATTGTGAGCGCCAGAGATCCCATTTTTACTGGAAATTTTTGGACGGAGTTATTTTCTTGTTTGGGTACTCAATTAGCTCATAGCTCATCTTATCATCCTCAATCTGATGGTCAAACTGAGATAGTAAATAAATGTTTGGAAGAATATCTTCGTTGTTTTGTATCCGATAAACAAACACAATGGGTCAAGTGGTTACCTCTCGCTGAATGGTGGTATAACACTTCCTTCCATACTGCAGCAAAAATGACCCCATTTATGGCACTTTATGGATATCATCCACCATCGGTTACATCATCTTTAAGGGAGAATTCGAAGGTTCAAGCAGTCGAAGATCACATCGAGCATCAGCAAGAAGTTCTCCAACTCTTAAAGGATAACCTGAATTTGGCACAAAATCGAATGAAACAACAGGCAGATCAACATCGCAGCGAGAGAAGTTTTGATGTAGGAGATTGGGTATTTTTACGACTACAACCATATAAACAAATGTCCCTCAAGCAAGCTAAGAAGGATAATAAATTATCGCCAAAGTACTATGGTCCTTACAAGGTGTTGCAAAATATTGGTACTATGGCATACAAATTGGATCTTCCTACTTCTTCATGAGTACATCCAGTTTTCCATGTTTCATGCTTAAAAAAGGTTATAGGTGAAAATCTTCCAGTTCAAACAATATTGCCAGAACTTGATGAGGAAGGAAAAATCATATTGGAACCTGAAGCGGTCATGGAAACAAGAACTCGACAGCTACGGAATCGATCAATTTCAGAGTATCTCATCAAGTGGAAGAACTTACTCACTGAAGATTCTACATGGGAGGATGAGAATTTTATACAGAAGCACCCAGAGCTACTCAAGCATTGAGGACAACACTTTTTTGAAGGAGAGGGGCATGTTAGGTCCCTATATTACTAGTATAGTCCCTTATTGTTATTAGTGTAATCCCCTTATTATTATTATTGTACCCTTGTAACCCCCATTTTGTTATTATTGTGCCCTTAAATTATTATTGTTAGGTCGGCTAGGATTACATTGTGGCCCACTAGGATTACATTATGGCCCCATGGACTACTATATATAGAAAGGAGGTTTTGTAAATTGTATCATCCAAGAATTGTTCATTTATGTAATGTATTGGAGGTTGCCCCCTCGAAGTGGCTTATTTCTAAGGTGTTAATATCTCTTTTCTTCTATTTTTGAAGCTGGTTACACAACAGTCACTCCTGGCCACACTTCTTCATTCGGAGTTCCTAGAAACCTGTTGCATGCAAAGATTGGAATAAGTTATGGTGCATCAGAGAAGAAAATCCAATAATCAAATATAGTCTCTTCTTTGTTGAAATCATAACCTGAAAATGTTCATAAGTTGTTGTACTTCAGAATCTTTCCTCCTCACGATGTGTATGACTATTTCAACACCAAGGCTTGCATGGAAAATTGGGTCGAGGACAGGTCCTGTGTTGCTGCAACAGCCTTGAATGATGGGTTCGGCATCTGCAGGATCAAGAGGACTAGTTTCATCAGTGGATATCATTACATCTCGGTTCCTGCAATCTCATTTGTAAAGGTATGCCTTACACTAGAAGCAATAAACAATCAGATTATTTCCATGTATCCTCAAACATCAAATTCGGACTCATCTTCCTTCTCTTCATTACCTTCAGTTTCAAGCATACATCGTCGCATCTGCATTGTAAGAGAAGTCTTGCCAATTGTGCTTTTTTTTCTTGCCATACAAGTAGGAATAAGTTGATATGTTTTTAAAAGAAGAATAAGAATGTAGGGGATACTTTTTGTACATCAGTAAAGAGCATGTTTAAACTGTTAGTATATATGGCTCTGGATCTCTCTGTTTTGCATATTTAGATTTGGATTAAGAAATTATTAAAATCATGTTTTTGTTTTAAAAACATTTGTATATAATGTTGTAAAAGCATAAAAAAGAAGCAAAATTGTTGTCAAGGAGCATGTATAGAGAGAGAAAATGTAGAGACTATATTATGGAGTAAAAACAAGCTAATCATGCCTTTGTTCATTGAAAGAGTAAATGCCTTCTAAAAAAATCTACACTTTAATTTGTAAACATACAGAAAAATCGAGGTAAGTGCATGTGCCCATTAATGTATGAAAATACCCAAGGCCAAACAATGAGAAAAGGATTTGAAACATGTTCTCCACCTGCCATAATTTATGGATAGATAGCCCCCAGTGTTTGGGAACTACTCTCTAAACAAGAAATATGAATTATCTGTAATTTAATTTTCTTGTGCAATTTTTGAAGTTCCCTGGAAGAGTTCATAGCTCGATACATTATCCCAATGGCAAAAGTCAAAGAGCACAACACAAGGGATGTACCTCTCATATACCACAGCCATACTAACTCGCTGGGACCATAAACCTTTAACAAGTAATAACACCCCTGCCTAAGTCTAATTTAATGACCATAAACCTTTAAAAAGTAAACATGCATTTGCAAAAATCAAACAAGCCCCCTGATCGGTTTCAATCTAACACCCAGGACAGTTCGACGGCATATTTATTTCATTCACATAAACCCGCTGATTTCATAACCACTCCACTTCAGCAATGCATTAAATATTGGGGGAAAAGAGTCAGGAGCCGACAGAACCAAAGAAGGACAATAGCCATGACACTGAAACAAGAATCGCTCATTTTTTAGATCTCAAATCAAGTGGCAATCAAGCAGAAGAGTAGGGCTGAAGAATAATGGTCAAATAGGAGTATAGTGGCCAAATTCCACACCCCTATCTTGAAGCAAATGTTGTAATGAATACTCACCTCTGCAGGTGACCTTGCTTGAAATAAGTGAATGGTGTTGAGATTGAAATCCATGCCACTGAATACAATACACAGATCACGATGTAAATAAATGTAGAAAATTGATGCTTTCAACAAGTCACGAATTATAAAACTGAGGCATGGTATTAAACAATTTAACATATCATCTATGAAATCTTTCTGCGTGCAATATTGGACTGTAGAAAATTACAAATTGTTGAGGGGTTTACCCACTTTTACCTTGCATTAGTGACCACTAACTTATAATGAACTGACTAAAAAACATGTTAGTTTTGAGACCATTTTCATTTTTAATGAAGAAAACAATCGCTGTAAATCACTATTTCATTGAACAGAAAAACTTCAACAGTAGGGGAGATCAGAAGATTAGCATGGTCACACCTGAACGAGGTCTTAACATCAGCCATTGTGTCCCACAATCATATATTGTGCTGGAGGTGAGGCATCCTGCACATATGGACTCAACAATCAACATCTTTGTAACCAGACTGTGTGGACCTACCAGGGTAAGCGACTAATAAGGACTTCCCAAACCATGGTGAGACTGTGGGTGCTTAATAAGCATGGAGCTATGATAGAACTATGAGCCTCAACAACTCAATAAAAAGTTGTGGAAATGGTGTTCAACAATCTGAAAATCCTGGATCAGTATCAAGTTTAGGTGTTTTCCTTGTAGTGATAATGACACCAATTCAAGCCTATTGTTGCTAGCAAGGATAGTGTTATAAATTTGTTAGCTAAATGAATTACAGTAACGATAATGGGGCAAGATAGGTAGACTTTGATAGCTTTCAGGCTTTTTCATTGCAGTGTAGGATGAGAAATGGAATTAGAATGAGCATTTAGATAATTAACTCATTCTATAAGAAGAAAGTAACACAACATAATTTCCCTTAAAAAACAGAGCATAAATTGATTTATGAATTTTGTTTATAACTCTTTAGAACAATCAGTGAAAGCATAAGATATGAAATGGAACTGAGAAGACATTCGATCAAATGAAACACGAAGGAGATACAATGCTATAAAGCCATACCACATGAATCCCAAAATTCTTACTGCAACTACCTCTGTATTATCAAAAAAAAAAACTCCAAGTACAATAGCTCTCCTATGATATATCCAATATCCAACCCCCCTCTATTACAAAAACATTTCCTTTTTATAGGCCAAATTACAAGGGCCTATTTTTCCAAAACAATAAATGTATTTTTGCAAAAATAAAAATAAAAATGATATCAAGGTGGCCAAAATATAAGTACTTGCAAAAAGACTCTGATGGCACATTTTTTGAGCTACAAACTCTGATTTATATGTCCAATTTGAAAAATAGGAAATCCAACTACCACAAAAACATTCAAAATCAAATGCACTTCATGTGTTAGCCATTGCTCTGGTGTAAATTTGTTGACTTGAGTGAACAGAAACCATCCTGATTGAACCCCGTGCCATTAGATCCTCGATATCATTTCTAGCAAGCGAACCATTAATCTAAAAATTCAAGGAAAACATTAACATTAGTGAGAAGAACCACATACGTTTCTTCAAAACATATTCATAAAAAAGGAACCAATTCTTCTTGCTTTTCGTGATTAAATGGACCAACTTCAGAAGAACCACAGTAGAAGGCATCCAACATAAGTGTTGAGGTAAGGGATGCCCTTATATTCAAAATGTATATATGTGTTGAGGTAAGGGGTACATATAGTTATATAGGTATGTAATTATAATGTTTTTATGGAAGAAATACCAAATTAATGTTTGAATGAAACACAACTACAAAAAGATAAATGGCTAGTGAAAGAAACTTACACCAAAAAGTAGGTAGCAAAAAAGGTTGAGTTATCTCGAACATTCACCATTTGAAGTATTCACTATACCTAAAGCCAAAAAGTACAAAATTAACATCAGATTCATACAAACAAATCAACAAAAATATAACCAAAAACTATTTATAAATAATCCAACATATGGAAATACATAAGGAAAGTGAAAGGACAATGTTTTGAAAATTAACCTTGTTTAAATTTTTCACAAAATCTGAAAAAACTTTGTAATCACTTTGTTCTAATTTGTATGTATCATTCTTAGCATTGTACGATAATTTTGTGATTGCTATAACAGATTCAAGTTGTACAAAAGCATGATCAGTCAAATCATACTTATACACGCGTTGCCCCTTCATTCTACTATACCAACATAATTGAAGCTCGATGCCTTCTAATCTATCCAAAAGGTCGATGTCATTATGGTAATCAAACACCCTATTACCATCCTTCTTCCTTTTTCTTTGAACCCTTCCAATGTACCACATTCCACAAGAAACACCTTGTTTTGTACTTCGAGGAACACCTTTTCTTGCAGTACGTTTAGTGGGAGGAATTGAGTTGTTTTCAAACAACACCCCACAATCTGATCCAATTCCAAAGCCAATTGAAACACCCTTTTGTAGAGTATTCCCATCTCGCCTAAAATAGACCCCACTTCTCACTTTTGTCAACCTATCTTTGGATAATGTTGGATTTCCATTCAACTGACTAACCAAACATGCTTTGAACATATCCTTACCATCAAGATTCACCACTGGTTTTATATTTTTGCTTACATTTTCATCAGTGAAATCTAAAATTTCATCCAACTCGTGTCTCCACTCACTTTCCATTATTTTCAATTCACTTTCATTGTGTACCAATGAAGATGAAGATTGAAATATAGAGTTGGAAAATCTTGGTGGAGAATCATCAACTAGTTCATCCACAATTTGAAATGTTGAATAATATTTATCCTCTTTCCATGGTTTAACCCACCAAGAACATTGAGTGTCATTTTTTGGTTTCATTCCAAGAGTTGATAAAATGTCTTGTGCATCCTTCAATCCATTCTTAAGGGCTTCTACAATTTTAGCGTCTGTGGATATTGAATCATATTGCGACAATATGTCAATATTTTGTATTGTTTCTTGGTGCAATTTATTCCAAATGTTTTCTTGCTTCTTATGGGATTTATTAAAATGAAGCCCTTGGGAATTTGATTCTTCTTCAACAACTCTATTAAGGGTTCCAACAGCATGAGGCAAGTCAGTGAAAACATAAGCCCTCTCCATTCCAACCATCCCACCAACTTTGCTAAATAAGTTCTCACATACATCTGACCCAGTCAAGTGCAAAACACATGGCAAGTTAGAGTATTGATATTGAAACAATCTCATCAACAAAACTGCAAAATGACAATAAATTCTCACATCTTGATATGCCTCTCTGCTGATGAAATTTATGTTGACATTAGTATGAGATTGTTTTTGTACCCAACATAACCATAATGCGAAGAAATGATGAACTCATGAAGCATTTCGCACTCTTTCCCAGAGGCTTAAACTATGAGACATAAATATGTCAATGTAGTCAGCAACAATCATTAGATAAGTCTCTGTATCTAGTGTCCTCTCTAACATTCCACTTGGTGTACTTCTCAACTCTTTCAAACACCTCTGAACATGCCTTGAAGCAATTCGTTGTGTGGAACCCCAATTTTGTCGATCCATCCTCTCTATATCTTCACACTTAAGCTTGTGATCATCCACTTTAAAAGTGTGATAAACCATTCTGACATGGCCAAAACTTATGTACTCATTTCCTAAAACCAATTATCGTCGACCTCTAAACAAAGGATTCACTAGCTTTTTGTCGTTGTGGATGTAATCTTGGTCATGCAATCCTGTTACATTGCAACCATTGTACAACCCACTTAGCCTCCACCCTTCCCAAGGAATTTGATATCGAAGACCTGATGTTGAAGAATAAAACTTCAACATAATTTGTCTTCTTCTGCTATCTCCATCCAAGGAATGACCAACAATAGGTCCCAAATTGTTTTCTACGTGTTTCTTCCACATAAATTCTACCTTTTCCCATTGTTGATAAACAAAATTTGCATTGAATTTATTGCATGTTGGATGAACAACCACAACCAAACGAGGAATTTTTTCATGTAAAGGGTTTGCAATAATAACACGTGCATAGTGTCCAATAACATTGTTTTTAAAATAATTTGTTATAATCTCATAGCCTGCATCTCCCTCACCAACTGTCACCAAGAAATGTGATTGGCATTGATGTTCTTCTTTCAAACCACAAAACCCCACCAGTGTATCGCTTTTTGCTACCCACCTAACATATTTTTTCACAATTGTTTCATCTTCTACAAGGCATACAAGAATTGGTCCATATATACCATGTTTGGCTTTATAAGAAGTATAAATTTTTCCAACTGCCTCAAAAATGTGTTCGTGCTCCCCTGGAATATATGTCAATGACTTTCTAACTTGCCTTAAAGTTGTAGATATTGAAGGACCATCCATATTCAAGCTAATAAATTTATGTAATCTAGGACCTCCCCATAACTTGATCATCTCATAAAGGGATTTTGTGGATGTACTATACCTTCTCCCTGCTTTTTCATGAATCAAGTTATGAAATATATCCTTGACAAATTCTCAAACTGCATCTTTACCTTGTAATTTTCCTTGCTTATGTGCCTCACAAACATCCTTACAAAACCTAAAGACATCCTTCCTTTCTGCCGATTCAAACAACTTTTCCTTTAGAGATCTCATTCTAATAGAGAGTGTAGCAACCTTTGTCCTCTCCCACCAAAGAGCTCGCATTGTTGATCTATGATTAGCATTTGTAACCCTTGCAGCATTCCTCAATTCATTTTGAGTCAAATAGTCCAATCTTCTACCTTTTCCTGTATCTCGTTCACTTCTTTTATTGGTGCACCTTGATTCACGATATAATCGCATCCTGAAGTCATTACATTCTCGAACCAACTTACAAAATCTACATGTTAGTGAATCAAAAGGGGTCCCTGTTTCAGAACCCCTCTGGCAATGAATATGCCTATATGTACCATCAATACGACATTCAATACCCTCATAACATAGCATGATCTTGGTATGCTTCTCTATGGCCCATAATTTTCCACCCCTTTGATCATCCATTAGGACCTTTGTTTCCAATCTCTCCCCATTTCTATCAATATAAGGATACCAAAACCCCCAACATTGTAGTAACAAGGGAGACAATTGAGCTATAATAAGATGACAACATAATAAATAAATAAATAAATAATTAGAAGTACGATAAATAAAATAATATACAAATTCATATTCAAGTTTAGTCTAAACTATTAATTAACCACTAATTAACACACCTGAAGTAGGAGTTTCACTTGTATAACCCCTATGTAATACTGATGGTGATGATGGCACTAAGAGCCTAGTCAAACTTTGCTGGGACTTATCATTGGTAGACTTCTTAGGTCTCCCAACTATGCCACTCCTCAGCCCAATCTCCTGATGTGAAGCCTCATTTGTCATAGTAGTAGTGTGCTTCTTTGATTTCATGTGTTCATTTAAAGAACTGACAATATTACCACTTGTCGGAACCAAACAAAACCATTTATTGCATCGTGTACATTCAACTCTCACTTTTTTCATGTCCTTATAGTCTGCAAGTGCTGCTTCCACCAGCTTGAACAAATTAGGCTCTTGTGTCTTGTTGAAATCATCTAGAAGTTTGATTGCTTGATCAATATGAAATCGATCTCCAACCACCGTTGTTTGTTGTACTTTGTTACATGAAGGAATTTCACTACCACTTGGCATTGAAAGGCGTTGTTGATGGGACGTTGTTTTCATATGATGGTTTTTGAAGTTGCGCATTGTTCGCGCTACCAAGGATACATCACCTGTTCCATAATCAATGCCATAAATTTCACAATGGATCTTTATTTTAGATTCTCCCTTTTCTGAATATACTTTGAGAGTAAGTTTCTCATTGACAAACTCTTCCATTAAACTTTTCACTTTTTTTTCCCAAGATGCCAATACACAAGAATCAACAATTGTGGCTTCTTCCACCGACAAAGGCATATTTTCAACTCTTGGTTGTTTATGCATAGGTTCGTCCACATTCTCTTCAATGTTTTCAAAGATTGGTATTGCTTCCACTGCGTTTGCACACCTTGTTTCCACATCAAATGTGTCTAGTTTCCTCTTGATGCCTAAAAGTGTTGTATAAACTTTCCATTTCTTCTCTTGCTTTGGATTTAGAGCTACTCCATCATGGATAAAATCAAAAGGGTATTCAACGATTCCATCATCCACAATTTCATCACGGATTTCAGCAAATGTACAACCTTCTCGACACCTGACAATGCCAATGACAGGTTCCTCTTCATCGATAGTAATTTTATAAGACAAGTCCATTTGTTTTTGCACATAAATAAATGAAAAAGTAAGTAAAATTCCACAAACATATTGGTTTCTCCAAAACACATGAATAACTCTTACTATTGCGATGAAACACTTTGATTCAAAATGTACTATCGATGGATTCCTCAAATGGAACTAAAACCAGAAATAAAACAGAGTACTAAAACAGATTTGAGAGTTGATTTATTGAGTCACTGATTTTACCAAATGATTTTCAGTTGGGCAGCACTTGGGTATTTATCTTGCCTCATGATTTGGATTGTTTCTGGGGTGGGCAGCCTATTGGGGATTGATTTTACTTTTAAACCTTTTGCCTTTGAGCACGTGTATTTTCATTGTCTTGCCATTAGAATTTCTTATGGGCGGTGCCTTTTTTCCAATCTTGTCTAACAAGTTCCTCTGATCGGTGTGTTTGCCAGACTTTCCTTCGCTCTGTCTCTTTCATATAACCTCATTGTATTTTGTGTTTTTACTAGGATGTAGGCGATCATTATTTTGTGATTTTTGGTCGGTCGCCCCTATATCTGCTTCCTCAATGTTGGCTCAGTCGGTATGAGGTTTCGGTTATTACGGTATATGCTATCAAGGCTATGAGTATGATATTTAATTCACAGGAAGCAAAGAAGATCGATCTTTGAAGAAAACATCGTTGATAGTGTTTATCTTATGATTAATTCTAAATACGAGGCATTTTGTTGTATTTTAAAGCACAATTTTCTTCCTTTAAAGAAGCAACCCAAAAACTATTTCTGGCTACGGATTCTTTGGATGGTTTTCCCGAGCTTTATTGTTTGAGTGAGTTGGGGCTTTGGAATATTAAAAATCGAAATACCCATCTTGATTGTAGACATTACTCTCAAGGCAACCATGCCGAAGCCACTGCCGTTGGTTCCGGTTGAAGTTGAAGAAAGAGAAAGAAGCATGACCTAAGAAGCCACAGCACGATTGCAAACGGCAATAATATGTCCACTTATGAATGGTTCAAGCTCTACAACACCACCTAAGCTTAAGAGGGCTAAATCCCAGTAGTTGGAGATACGGTGAAGTGAAGAAGTTGGGATAGTGATGATCTTGACTTGTGGGCGGAGATTTTTGATCTGATGGACGTGGGCTAGTAAGGTTAGGATTGAGCTTGATGGGCACAAAGGAGGAGCAAATCCATAGGAATAAGCCAAGAAGCACGTGGAGTGTTGAAGAGAGTGAGAAGGATAAGAATAATGCCGGAAGAAGTGGTGGCAGAGGGAATAAAGGATAGCGTGATGATAAGAGAATGCGAGAAGGAGCCTCTAACCATGAGTGGAAATAGACTGCAGCCTGCAATCATAGTCTGGAATTGAAAAAGGCAAGAGAGGATATGCTTCTTTGGTTGAGGCAAGAAATGCTACAACATCATCTATGAGGGGAGCGGGTCACAGCATGAGGACAGGTCTTGCGGGGAGGGGGTCGAGGTGGGGTGAAATGGAATGCTGCGAGCAACGGACTTGGGCGAAATGGGTGGTGTTAGGCTTGGGCAATGAAGTGCGGGGATAGATTTTGGAGCTCGGATAGTGGAAGTGGTGGGGAAGAGTTCTTTGCGAGCGAACAATAGCCCTGGTGGTGGAGGGTGGAGGTGGAATTGACTATAATGGACGGATGATGGAATGCAAATTTTGGAACTCAAAATGGTGTGAGTGGGAAAAGACATGAGCTTGGGAAAGTTGAATGAGTGTTGATGGAGTAGGTATGAGATTTGCGGTGTAGGGAAGTGGTGGGCGGTCGGACGGTAGGAGTTTAGTGAGGGATAATGGTAATGGTAATATTGGAGGAATAAGTTTTGGGGTTCAAAATAGAGGTCATGGAGGAGGAGTTGCCATGACTTGCATAATGGGTACGTACAGTCTTGGGTTTTGATAGGCAAGGCACTGTGGAGATGGCATTATGAGCTTTAGGAATCGGAATGAGGTCCCAGTGGTGACATTTGGTCTTTGCACAACCAAGTGGATCGAGAGGAATAAATTGTACACCAGAAACGGTGGTGAAGAAAGTTTGGAATGGCCTTTGGTGGCCAAAATATGAAAAATACCACGCCGGATTAGGGATCGAGGAACTGATAGAGAATAGTAAAAAGTAGAATTCAACGGAGTATGGAGGTTGAATGCTTCCACAACTCGGCCAATCACAAGGTTAATTACGCACATATTTGAGATGAAGAAAGGACGAGTTGATCTAATTGGAATGCAAACGAAATCTGGAAAATCCGGTCACTCTTAGTATGATGTGGAACAATATTTGAGCCCAAGGGCATAAGCCGGAACATTTCACATTCGGCACTACATGGCTTTAACTACGACATACTGAAAGCTAGGGAGGAAATGGAGCAATAGGCTATCACAGAAACGATTCATAACGGTCATGACATATGAAAATAACTTGGGAATGATGAATCAACCCGGTGTTACGGTCTACAAATCCAACTATGGGTATGTAGCACAATGGGCATGCAAAATGCTACTAGCAGCTTAGATATACATGTCTTGTGATGGGCATGCGAGAATCAAGTGCCGATTAAGAATTTCAGTGCGAACTTCTTGGGATTGGCTTGAAAACTGAGGAACATGGGCCCAACACCTTGAAGGAATCCCGCAGAGACAAGTTTTCTTGGGTTGTACTTAAATGAACAACAACAACATGCATCCAATGCCACCAAAATTAGATCACTATACGGTGGGATGCGACCAGGTCACACGAAAGAGGCGGTACCCACCTTGAAGTGAACATGGAGTTAAACTCATAGCGGCTGATGACTTTATGGGACTTAAAGTTGGGAATCATTTGGTTTGATTCTAATTTGTGATGCGGCTAAGCTTTGTTGGGCGTACGCATGAATAAGTTTGATTTTGTTGCATATAGTGGTTATTTTTACTGTGTTCATTGCTACATGTGTTTTTGCTTGGAGTAAATTGTGACAATATTTTGTAGAGGGAATATCCCTCTGGTGTAACATCTTGGTCACACACAGCCTAAAAAATAGAATGCCATATTCTACGCAACTCCACATCCTAATTGAGATGACTTACTACAGATGTGATGATAGTAGAAATGTAAGCATCTTCAATTAATTCTTTTAATTAAATGCATTAGCCATTCTAGTAATCTCTCATCATTCACTTCAAAATATTGGTTAGTATAGTATATATCATGGCTCTTTTGTTATCTGAGACTGCGAGAAATTTGAAATTTGGAGTTGTGTTTCCATTTTTTTCTGTTTACATTGTCATTGGTCAAGATACCAGCTTGTGCGAGGGGAAAAATGGCTAGTACATGTAGTCTTCTAAGCTTCACTCTTGAGCATTGAATATTATTCTTGGTTCTTGAAAATCCAATTATGATGCTGCTGTTAATTCATTTTACAAATGAATCTGACATTTCTTGTAAAAGACATTTGGCATACGGTATTTGTCATTCTTTGCCATTTTCTTATGGCCTAAAGTATTAATTTAAGCTTGAAAGTGAGTCTACCTATTTTGTACGTTACTCCTTTTATCTAGCTGGTAAAATATGGTATTGTTACCATTTTCTTCTTCTGTTTTGCGGATGTGATGTTAGTAATTTTAATGAACTCTTCATGTTTGTTTTGCGTGAAATTCATCGTTGCCAGCGGCAGAAGAGCATATGCTTCTAACTTATTTTTGGATAACATGCCTACCTTATGCACACATTCCTAAATTGGCCTACACAACTTTTCATGTATTAGGAATGTTAGTTGGTTTACATGGATGAATGTATCATTTTGTTTGATAGATCACTCCCACAGTATAATATTGGTTTATCGGTGACGCCCCCGTGGTGACCACTGTTTGACTCTAGATATCACAATCTTCATATGCATTCTCTTTTGTTTAGAAAAGTTGTAACCGAAATATCCTCTCATTACGTAGACCGATGACTATCGTTTCTTTAGTTAGTGACTTTGATTGTTGCCGTGACTCTCTCAAGCAAACTTTGTGCGTAGATTTGTGTGAGGGACTCAAAATCTTCCAATACCCATACCAATAGCTATAATTTTTTAGTAATACTTACCATCTACTTTATAATGTTTTGTGGTGAATTTTGTGGAGACAGTGCGATACTAAGAGTGATTGAAAAACTAGTACTACGGTGATTCAAAATTTGTTTTCTTCTGGTTTTGTGAGAATTCAAAAATTACAAAGAAATGGAAAGGCTCCGATTACTGAACATGTACGTTCAAACCACTAATTCCACCCACTTTGAATCAAAATTCTCATTCATGAAGCCTAAGCACACATCTAGAAATAATGCGTAAATAGTGGGTAAATATAATCATTAGAAAAGCATAAAAATGGTTATGGCGCTAGGTTGGTGAGGCACTTTAGTCGCGAGTTTGAGTCTGTGGCAACTAACGAAACAACGCAAAAACGGTACAGTGAACTAGATTTACAAAAAACAATGACTATTTGCTTCCAAAAATCATACTGGTCGAGAATAGCTTTAAACTTCCTACGGCTTTGTTGGTTGCAGGAATGGCTCTAGCTTTGCGACTACACCTTCTCTGTGTGACCGGATGCATTTCAACTTTTTCTCCCTTTGTAATAAAGCGGTCTTTCAATTATACTATCAATGTGTGCATGGAGGAAATGCTCTCAGGCCCTACTCACTAGCCTCCAGGAGGCTTATCATGACATGACTCATAGTACCCTCCACCCCTCTTCTCCGCAGGGGTCTGCTACACGGGTCTTAACTTAGGGACCACATACCTCCTTTTGAAGGTTTTCACTCCAGGGGCCATTTACGGAGCCCTTACAGCCACTTCAAACCTACCAAGCCAACCCTATCACTTCGGGTGATTTTTCTCAGTTTTTCTACGGATATTTATACATTTGCTGAAACGATTTATAACAGCCGTCATATGCTTTATATCTAGGATTTTTCTGCTTGTGGAAATAGGAGACTTAGATTGAATCTCTTCACAGAGTTTAGCCACCTCCTCATGAAAAATTCCGGTGAAGTATTTCTCGCAGAGGAACCAAATAAACCTAATATTACCTAGATTCAACCCAGTAAAAAGAACTCACACCGGGATCAGGACAGGGCTTGCTTTGGTTACCTTCCCATGAGGAGGGTTGATCGCTTGCCCCATGAGGAAGGAGAGCGTTATCGCTTAGATCATACGCAACCCAACCCCTGATACTGCTTCCATCACTTATCGACTTTGGCCAAAAGGCAAGGAAGTGGTGTCGTTTCGTCCATTCGTCTCATTGGCGTTCAACGAGACAGAAAGTAAGTAGGTTATTTCTTTAGCGAGGAATAGCGACAGGACAGGTCGAGGAGCGAGAAACGAAACCAAGCTACTACTACTATGGGGTTGGGCACAGAACAAGAATGAATCAACTCACAGATGGGGTTGGGCACAGAACAAGAATGAATCAACTCACAGATTTAGGTTTCTCGACAAAATCCATGCTTCAAAATTGCATTTTCTTCCTCTCTAAACCTGCAACAGTCGAACACGGTCCTTGCTCTGCTCTAAACCTGCAACAGTCGAGTGCCCACGACCCTCCTTGCTCTACCTGCAACAGTCGCTCTAAACCTGCAATAGTCATGGTCTTTGCCTTCCCACGACCCTCCTAACTGCGCTTGGCCATAGAAATTAAAAAAAAAACCCCAAATTATAAATATTTTATATAATAAATAAAAAAAACCCCCTCCCCCCTAGATAAACATGCAATATAATGTTTTTTTATTTTTTTATTTTTTTTACCCCAATATGAATGCACGTGATAATATATTAGTTTGTCAGATGTGCTTTGTGTGTTGGGCGCCGTCAGCGCGCGGCCGACCGACGCCCAACAGGCGGGCCTCGAGCGGAGGCCCGCCCGTTGGGCGCCAGGGCCAGCCGGGCGGTGCCACGAGGGCGGCCCAGCCCGCCTCCCGGCCCCGCCCATGGCCGAGGGCCGATTCGGGCGGGGGGGGAGCCGGGAGGCAGACTGGGCCGCCCCCGTGGCACCGCCCGGCCGGCCGGGTGGCACCACAGGGGTGGCCCAGCCCGCCTCCCGGGGGGGGGGGATGGCTCGAGGCCCGCCCGTTGGGCGTTGGGGCCGGCCGGGCGGCGCCAAGGGGGTGGCCCAGCCTGCCTCCCGCCCCCCGGTGGCCGAGGGCCGATTCCTGGAATCGGCCCTCGACCCACTGAGGGGGGGCGGCGGGGAGCGGGGGTGGGGCTGCCCAGTGTGGCGGTAGCCCCCCCAGCGCCCAACGGGCGGGAATCGGCCCTCGGTCAAGGCGGGGGCCGGGAGGCGGGCTGGGCCACCCTTGTGGCGCCACCCGGTCGGCCCCGACGTCGTAAACAAATATTTTTTATTATTATCATTTTTTTTTATTTTTTTTTTTACTTTTTTTTTTTTAATTTCGATTTTTAAAGTTTTTATATATATATATATATAATATAATTATTAAGAAATTATTTATTAATTAAAAAAATGTTAATAATAACAAAATATTTATAAAAAAAAAATTAAAAAATAAAAATAAAAATTATTAAATCACAATAATGTTTGGTTTTTAAACATCATATAATTAAAAAAAAAAAACAATATAATAAATTATAAAAAAAACATATAATTTAAAAAAAAACAATATAATAAATTATAAAAAAAAAAACATTTTTTTTAATATAACAATATAATTAAAAAAGAAAATAAAAACTATATCACAATACAATTAAGAAAGATATATATATATATATATATAATAAAACAATAAAGAAAAAAAAATTAAAGATTTAAAATTTTAAAAATTAAACAAAGATTTAAAATTAAAAAAATAAAATAAAATAGAATATAAAATTAAAAAATTGTCAAATAAAAAAAAAAATTAAATAATGAAATCACTGATATGTTTATGATAAAAAAAAATACAAATAAAAAATGTTATAATATTACCTTTTTTTTTTATGTGCATGGTCGTTTTATGGATTTTTATGTGTAAATGAACCTATAAATCTTTAAAAAGAAAAAAAAAAAAAACTAAATTTTTGTTCTTAAAACCCTAAAAAATTCAGTTTTTTTTGCATTTTCTTCACTAAAAAAATATAAAAAAACTAAGGTTTTTGAACCTAAAAACCTTAAAAAAATAGTTTTTGAACACAAAAAAACTATAGAAAAACAGATTTTTCCCAAAATCGTCTCTAAATTGACAGAATAAAAGGAAAACTAACCTTTGAAATGCAAAAAGCTACTGTCACCAATGCCAACACAACGCCTCCACAAAATTATGAATAGCAACACAATGCCTCCAATGCCAATGCAATGCCTTCACGAAGTTACCAATGCCAATGCAACACCTCCACAAAATTACCAATAGTGACACAACGCTTCCAATGCCAATGCAATGCCTCCACGAAGTTACCAATGCCAACGCAACACCTCCAGAAATTTGCTCTAACAAATACCAGAAAACTTGATGTGATGTGATGTGATGAATAGAAACAATCATTCCTTTTAAATAGCGTATATTGTCTGATTGGTTTGTTGTTTAATGAATGTGGGATTAAAATTTCAAATTTAAAATATTTACATTTAATTTATTATAACTCATACTATAGTTAAAATACTTATTATTTGCATGTAGTTATCATAATTAATATTTTATTTAATATTTACATTTATTGAATGTTGAATAATTCAAATATAATCTCAGATTAAAAATTAAAATATGAAATACTTACATGTAGTTAATTATATTTAATATTATAGATAAAATAGTTAATATTTGTATTTAGTTATCATAGTTAATATTTACATGTAATCAATGTTTAAAATCATGGGATTATATTTTAAAATCTAAAATATGTACATGTAGTTAATTATAGTTTAAATAGTTAATATTTAAATGTTGTTATTTTTGTAAATATTTACATGTAGTCAATCTTAAACCATTCAAATAAGAAAATTATTTTAGTTTCGAAGACATGCATGAAAGGAATATTTTGTGGATATTTTGAATAGAAAAGTATAGTGTGAAAATATTTGAGAGACCAACAATGTATTAATAAATTTTGAAATATATTTTAGATAGATATAACATAAAGTTTAAAATAAAAAATTTAAATATTTGTACAATTTCGTATAGTTAAAATAGTTAAAGTTTTTAAACGAATTTTTTTTGGAGGAAATTTTTTCGCGAATTGTTTTGGAGAAACTTTGGAGGGGAAATTTTTTTCAGTCTTTAATATATATTGTAAGTGGGAGGAGGAATTTGTATCCCAAATCAACCTATTCTTGTTGAAAATGTGGTTTGTATTACGATATGAAGTTTTTTATAACATCAACATCTTTGTCCGCAACAACTCTATTAATTGATGAATATAACGAGAGTTCATTCACCATGAATAGAAGTCAAAAAAATCGACTTGGTCGTTATCTTATAAGGATAATGATGAGAACAAAAATTGATGGTCAAGCAAAATGAAATTTCTCGTCGAGCGCCCGGGTCTCTGCTTATCGCAATCATAAAGTTGTAAGCAACGATGATCGAGGGCATGATGAAAAAATTCCAGAGTCAAAAGTTTCATCGTCCTAATCCCAAGTTATGGGGACACCATTGATGAAGAGGAGATGAAGAATATCACTTGACTTAATCTAGGAGTATAACGAAAGACAACAAATGAAGAGGGTAATGAAGAATCTGTAGAGTCAAAATATCCACTTTGTCCTAATCCTGATGTCTTGTTCCCACTCATGAAGGATGTAAAAAATTTCGAGGTCAAAATATCAATTCGTCTATTGACAAGGATTATTGACACCAACGATGAAGAGGGGAATGATAATATTTCGGTTAAAACATCCATTTCATCCCAATCCTAAGGATTATGCTAGCACCAACGATGAAAAGAGGAAATAAAAAAATTTACGGCGTCAAAAAATTTTCACTCCGTCCTAATCTAAGTTATGCCAACGCCACTAATGAGGGACGAAAAAATTCCCGAGTCAAAATTTCCACTTCGTGCAATCCTAAGGATTATGTCGACACCACGGATGAAGAGGGAATGAAGAATTTGCAAAGTCAAAATATGCACTTCGTCCTAATCCTAAAGTTATGTCGGCACCAACGAGAAGAGGGGGAATGAAGAATTTGCGACGTCAAAATATCCACTTCGTCCTAATCCTAAGGATTATGCCGGCACCAACGATGAAGACGGAGATGAATTTCGCTAAAATTTTCTCTTCCTCGTCCCTAATCATAACGATTATAATTTATCCCGCGATGAAGGGGGGATGAAGAATTTCCAACAATGAGAAATATATAGTTAGGGGCATTCCTTGTTCCTAATCTAAGGATTATGGGAGCTTCGATGAGGAAGAGGAGAGAGCGAGATGAAAAGAAATTCTATATTAAATTCAAAAGCTTCCTTTTATTCCTAATCCCAAGGATTGTAAGGAGCACCAACGAAGGGAGGATGAAAGAGTTTCTTATAATCGTGGTGCAGAGAGCAGATGCGAATATTGCTTTCTCCAAGTGACCATTTCATTATAGTGATGAAGAATTGAATCCTCTAGGGAAGAATTTGAAAGCATGGGTCAAGATGGTGAAGAAATTTCTTTTGAGTCGAAGGGGTACAAAAGTGCGGAAGTGATTCTTGTGAAATGTTTTCTTCAGGCGGTGATGGTAAAGAAAATTTTCCATACCATTGATGTTGATGAATTTCTTAACTATGTTGAGGATGATGATAAGTGGGGATAATATTCCTCTAATGGTGATGAAACTACTTTTTTACAAGGATGATGGAATGATGAAGCACGATTGCAAGCAAATATTGCAACTAGGAGTATGAGTAATGACACTGTCAATCCAAAGCATTTAGTTATACAAGGGCGAGGACAAAATGTCTCACGACAAAAGTTCTGTCGTCATTTTAGTTTCAATACAGATAGTAATAGAAGGGATTGCTTGAAAAATATGGATTTCAACTTTGCTTTGGAGAAAAGGAAAACATATATGTCGTAGATAAGCATGCAAAATTCATATTTAGTGGGTTGCATGCAATCTACATAGCGATTGATTATCATATTGGGGCCTGTTCTTTGCAGAAGGCACTCAAAATGTTGTATTCAATTGGTAATTGCCGTTTGTCAAGAATCTAGGGTAGATTGGAAAATGATCCCACATATTCGGAAGCACATTATAAATGGGGAGGGGGGTGGGGCCGTTTGCAAATCTTGCTAAGACATGGATGAAAGACTTCTTTTCAAATCATGGAGAGTGTATGCCAAATAAAGACACAATACATATTCTAGATAATTTCTCGAGACGATAAATATTCATGTTATACAAAGATTATACGAGAAGTTGTTGAAGGAATTGGTAATTTTATTACATATTCTTATTTTACCGAGGATATGGAAAACGGAATTCAACAATGTTGTTCTAAGAAGACAAGGATGAGTTTGCGGCATGTGCTTCTCTTAAGCAAAAAGATAGTATCGAGGAAGAAGAGGTATATGTTCAAAACATTGTTTTTTAAAATTTGATACTTATCAACTATACAATATATTTATTCATATGTTCTAACATTTTGTGTACGATTTCGTTTGTCGAACTTAGAGACCATCGCCCATTCGATATGTTGAAAGACAAAAGTTGTATAAACATCGAAAGAAGTGTTATGATATCAAATAAATATGGGATTGATAATTGATGGTATGGACCAAAAGAAAACACTTCTTCCACATTTTTCTGCATGCCAAAAAAATTACGGAGGAAAATTTCATTAGGTTTCATGATTTGGTTGTATGGTATTTAATGAGAGAATGTTTCCAGAGTTTTCTTGCACAACTCCAAATATTCACAATGATGCAAATACGACCATAACTATAATCCATGTGATGTGGTTACTCATTGTTGCAGGATTCTTCTGCAGAAGTTTTGTATTTACAATTGAAACGGCTTACAAGTCGTGAGAACAAAATAAAGTTCTTTTTGGGTATCTAAACATGCTCGTTGAATTGGGGATTTTTAAAAAGATAAAGGTTGGTTCCTTCTTGTTAGGCATACTCATGATCATATTGATCAAATGTTTAGTCGTTTTTCGGTAACATTGAGAAGGAAAGGTGTTGGGGCTTTATGCATCATTAATTGAATGTATTAAGAAATCGTACACTCCAGGCTTTGTTTTCATGTGTTGGAAAACTATTGACATACGAAGGTTTATTTTTGGATCGCATGGTGAGAAATGCATTAGATAACTTAACGACATTGCTTCCAACGTGCAATTGCATTATTAAAAAAAATTGATGGGATAACACTTATATGGGGCAAGAAGTATTCAACTTGTACGAAAATGGGGACCATCATCCATCGGGTTTAGCATTTTTGAAGTTCATTCCCGGAGGCGTCGATGTTTTCCTTGAAGATATTGTTGTCTCGATCGTTTCGAACTCCATAATGCACGAGCGGAAAGGGAACATAATTATTACGAATGTCTAGAGGAAATTAAAAGATGTATTAGGAATACATATGAATACTTTTGATGTTCTTTGATTCGGTTTGTGTTGGGAGTCTTTTTTGATAATCCCAATGATATGATTTCAAGATCGGTAAATGGGGATACGCTTTTGAAGACTCCTTTTTTTGCCACAAAATATGCCAAATGAACATGAACATCGGGAAACACAATATTGAACAACAACGGCCTCAAGCTATATGATTAATTTCCCACGGGTAGAGGAAAGAGAAATCTATATTGGTTCTAGAAGATCACGTGCACAACGTGAAGCCATGGAAGACCTTTACAGGGTTGTGCGAGGATCTTAAGGAGGGTTGCATGATAGCGATTGGCCGAGGGTGAAGATCATGGCTATCCGTGCAGGTTATGAGTTATAAAAGGTCATTAATGAAATGAAGGAAAGTTAAGTATTGATGTACATTGGTATGCCACAAGTACTTATAACGTTTCGATAGATGTGTACAAACCAAAGATGGTAGTGGAAAAAAATTGGCGGAAGAGAAAAAGAAGGGCACAAATATCGTCGCTGTAGGATGTCTTAAAATTGGACGATGTTGACATACTTGTGTGTGACTTCAATTTGACAAAGAGAGGAACTCTTCGATTGCGGATGTAAATATTTTGAAGAAATTGCTACCGAACAATTCTTGTTGAAATGGGACTATGAGAATGTAGACGTAGATCTACAAGGTTTTTGAACTACGAAATGGTGGCCATGCATGTTGACTCGGATGGAGCTAGTTGATGAAAAGAGAAGAATATGGATCATCTTCTCTTTTCCAGGCCATTCATTTGAAGATGTAGATTATGATGGTGTGCAGGAACCTATGGCTGATTTTGAATAACTATCTAAGACACTTTTATGTAATTGATGTTTGCATAAACACCTTTTGAAATAAATTTTGACTTCCATGTCATTTTTCATGGTTACGAGACATTTCTATGTTTGTTGGATTATATGTTTTAATTATGAAGAATTCATTTCTTTTTACAAATATCGACAATGTAATGGTTAAAAATATTTATGTTACTATTCAATGTACCAATGTTGATATTTTAATTATAATGAAATAGAAAATAGAAACTAATATTGAATTTTTAAGTTATGCGGTGATATTACCATGATATTATGTATTGTTACCATTTGGTATAAGATACTTTTAAAGTTTTAATAATTGTATGCGTCATTTGAGAAGCAACATTCTTTGTTTTGATGTGATTTTTAGGTTTTTGTATTTAGTATATTTAAACTTGTCTTATGCTAAGATTTGGAAAAAAGATAATTTTTTATCCTTTAAAATTAAAATTACTCTTACTTGTTTACATTCGGTAATGGTACCATTTACTTGTTCATTTTTTTAAATTGTTAAGTCTTATCATTTCTCCATAATTCATTGTTCAAGTATGTTGAACACTTGAATTGAAAAACTTTAGATTTACAACTTGTCATTAAGGTTTTTATGCGCTACCAAATTTTATCTTTAAGGTTATGGTTGACGTAATAATTACAATTTTAGGGTTGTTTAAGTCAAGATATTTTATGTTTAACAACTGGATGAAAAGTGTTTGAAATGATAAGCCCTTCGGACATGTATTTGTTTATCTTTAACATCTGTCTATCAAAAATGTTAAAAATTTACGGAATTTTTAAAAATGTCACAATATGTTGTCTTTAATTCCATTGTTACAGTGTCAAAAATTATGACACAATTTATTTTTATTCCGGCCATCCTTTGGTTTTATTTGAGGGTGTTTTTTCATCCTTTTTTCAACAAACAATTTTGTTTTTAGCATATGTGTTTATAAATCATTGAGAATTTGACCTTCAAAAAAAACAAAATGCATTACGGAAGACACACTTCTTTTTGGGGGGGTGTTTTTCCATGTTTTTTGAGACTTTTTAGGCTAGAGTTCCCGTTTTGGTCGAGTTACCTGTTGATCGGTGGTCTTACACGAAGGAGCTACAAGCTTCACTCATTTACCAGCCTCTCCTAGAAGGGAGCTACAACCCCCTGCTCTCGTTTACCAGCCTCTCCTGGAAGGGAGCTATGACCCCCTGCTCTCATTTACCAGCCTCTCCTGGAAGGGAGCTACGACCCCCTGACTGAAGGTTTCGACCCTTAGCACCACTACAGACCATGTTTCATCAATTTTCAGACTGAATCAAAACAGCTTCAACACAACCCTTCACTTATTAACAATCATACTTTGCCAATTGCTTCAAACAAAACCGTGAGACCACTGTAACCAGAGTATCAGAGATAACCCAGACTTCAGAATAGATATGCAGAAACACATTCAACCTTGAGCAACCATTAGTTCAGTTACCATACGCACTTTTATTCAATAAGACCCGCGTATACACACACTTTCAATGAGGCTAACCCACGTATACATCTGTGCACCTTTTAGAAAAACCCTAACTGACCATACGCGCTTTTCTTCAATAGGATCCGCGTATACGCGCGTTTTTAATGAAACGAACCTGCGTATAGATTTATAAAAGATGAGCTATGCAGTAACAGACCAGATCTATGAACTTACCTAGATTTCTTCAATTTCTTCAATAGATTTGCGCCAGGTCTTCATTACTTTTTTTCAGATCATCCTAGAGATTCATCATATCCAGATCTAGAGGATTTGAACCTTCATCACATTCATAGGTGCATCATAGATTCAGATCTATCGATTAAGAACAGAGTTCAATCATACAGATAAACTTCAGAGTGAAGTATTCATTAAAGCCCAGACTTTTGCACCCCCTTTGCACAATGAATTTCTTCTCCTTATATAGATTTAGCCTTTGAAAATATCATGAGCCAAAACCACATTACTTCCAATGGAATTCATGGACGGGATCAAATAGACAATAATGGTTCAATACCATGGTAAGAACCCCTGGTTTTATAAATTTAGAGCACAATTAGGCATACGCAACTTAGCACGTACTTTTCCGCGTACATACGCTACTTCTCCTAAACAAACCCACGTATGCTTTGTGACACACACTTTTCATCATTGTTCTGGCTCTTACTGATATTTATTTCTTCTGCACCTTCTGTACTGATTGTAGACACATCAGATTTACATCATTAACAAGCTCATCAAGTCAAGAACAACTTCATCAAGTAGGTTTCCATCATCTTCATCAAATGGGTTGCCATCAAGGACAACACTCTCCATCATATTGCCAACATGAGTTTCCATGATGGTGACCCAGTGAGTTGCCACAACTGTAAGGACTCCCAATTGTAAAAAAATGGGTTTCCACGATGGTAAACCAATGATCTGCCTCTATAGTCAACCAATGAGTTTCTGCAATGGTAAAATAGTGAGTTACCGTAACCGTTAACCAACAATTTTTTGCAATATTTAACAAGGGTGAAGAAGTAAGTTTCGATAATGGTTGACCAATGAGTTCCCACAACGGCTAACCTATGGTTTTTTTTGCAATCAATTTTGGTGCTCTCTTAACCTTGACAAGCAACAACGAGTTGTATGCAACCCAAAAGAACATTTCCTTTCTCTAATAGTCTAAATAAATTTGTTTTTAGTAATGTGGATCATTCAAGGTTTTACAAATTGGGTTTTAGTAATGTGGAGGATGAAGGGTTTTAAAAATTGTGTTTTGACCAGCACCATAAAAAATAACATAAAAACGAACATTATGCTTATTAACCAGACCTGGAATCTACAAAGGTTTTGACATTTCCTCTTCTCAACTTACAATATGAGTGACGTCAAACTTCATTTCTCACATCCCAATTATAAACGCCAGTCACGATTTTTACATGCTTTTACATAATTTAAGCTCCATTCGCGTTGAACATTGGACCGATATTTCCAATCTAATCAACATAGGTTTTTTAAATTTTCTCCATCTAAGGGTGCATTCTTATCAACCAGACCTGTAATCTGCGTAGGTTTTGACATTTCCTATTTTGAACTTTGTTGCTCACATCCTTAGTGCGATTTTTTCATGTTATTTGCAGAATTAAAGCTTAATTCACATTGAACACTGGAACGCTATTTGCACGTGGTTTCACTTTTCTCCATCTGAGGGTGCAGGGGCTTAAAAATGATCCCAAATCAAATGGAATTCAGAATAAGGAAGGCAGGAAAGGGAGTCCCGCCATTAATGTGTTTCAGGGTGTGTGGTTGCATGAGTTAGGTGAGTCGTTGGGGTGTAACTTGTGAGTTGGACTGCAAATGGGAGTCCACCAACGAAGTTTCCAGATGGAAAGTGAGGAAACAGATGTTGGGGATGGAGATGTTAACATCAATGTTGGGGAAAAAGTTTTTAATGCTAAAGTTGGGGAGGGAGGGGACCTGATCGTTGGAAGGGCCTCGCTAGCAGCGAGGGGGCACAAAACCGAAAGGGTGTTTTGTTGACCCATTAGCTTACTCCGATAAGGAATGTTAGTGACCACCAGACAAACAACAATGAGGAGCATACAATTGATTTATAAGGCAATATGGACACATAAATGAGGCTGTAAAAAGATCCCAATATTAATTTTTCAATTTTTCCATGATTAATTATTAATGTTGTATAAAATCATGATTGCAACGATTTCAAATAACATATGTACTTTTTTGGAAAATGGACATAGAAGATTAGATTTGACAGATTTAAGACTTGTGGGAAATTAACCCCACACTTAGTGGTTGGACCAAACACATATATTTGGTTTTTAATATATTTTAAAATTTATAATTACATTATACTAGATCTAAGACTTTTGTGATCCATAATGTAGATAAATATATTTCGGATTAATCACATCATTGGTATTAGGTCAACGTTTCAATCAATCTAATGTGGTTCATCTTCACGACAAGGTGGGGATGCATTATTGCCCAGAAAAGCTGTTGAAACTAGCCGTTAGAAACTAGCCGATATTTGACTAGTTCGTTAATAGGATAAAATATTAATAGTTTTAAGATTTTAAGGAATGTTAACCCATAATAATTTAGAATTTAATAATTTAATAAGATGATTAAATTCTAATTATTATAATAAGTGAAGAAAGGTAGGGTAAATCTTAAAATTTTAGGATTTTCATTTCAAGAATCTAGGAGATAATATTGCAAGTCAATAAATAATAATATAAAATGAATAATAAAGTAAAAAGTTTTTAAATAAAATAAAAATGAATAAATAAATTAAAATATTAAGCCTAGCTAGTCATTAGAAATTTAGTTAGTTGAGAATTAAAATTTTAAGAATAAATCCATTAAAATAAGTTCATTATAAATTAAATAAAATACAAAATAGGAAGGGGAGATTTATTTATTTATTTACTTTTTTGAATAAATACATCAAATAAATAAATGAATAAATAAAATTAATGAACTAATTAGATAAAAATATATAACAATAAATTAATTAGGTAAAATATATATATATATATATATATATATATATATATATATATATATATATATATATATATATATATATATATATATATATATATATATATATATATTATTAAAAATAAAAATAAAAAATAAAAAACCATTGCTTTCAATGACGAGGGTCACAACGTTATCAGCGTTGTTGAAGATTTCGGTATTGATAAGCGGGTTGATGGAGTTGGCTCCATTACAAATTGTATGGAGTGTGCACAGGGTAGTTTCTCCAATAAAAATCATAATATTATTAACTGTAATAATAATTACAATAATCTCACCTCAATTCATAATGATAATAATTTAATAGAAAATAATAGTAATAAGATTATTAACAATAAAGATTCTAACAATAGTTTAATATTAAACCATAGTAATATCATTCTTTTTGTGGAATATAACAATAATATTTCTAACAATAATAATCATACTAATGATAACCATGGTAGCATTAATAATATTAATATTAATAATAATGTCATTAATAATAATTATAATTTTAATAGCTATAATAAAAATGTGATTAACCTTTCTAGTTTTTCTTTTGATTCTTTTGTTTTTAGTCTTCTTAATAGAGGGCTTAATTTTTCCCTTGCCCCGAAGAAGATCCTCGCGGATGATATTATTTGTAACATCGATTATGGAATCAGAAATCTCCCTGATAATGTTAAGGAGACCATTAGTCATGATTGCTCTATTATTCTTAGGAAGGCTAAGCCTCCCAAAAGAAACTTGAGTAAGCCTGAGTTTCCCGCCCTCAAAACCCTAAGGGACAACCCTGACATTTTCATCCTTGAGGCAGACAAGGGTGGGGCCATAGTCATTTTGGATAAATCCAAATATGTCAGCAAGATGGTTGACCATCTGTCCAATAGTGGTATTAATGTTAAGCTTAAGAAGAACCCCCTTAAATCGGTTTGTAAGGATGTTTCCCTTGCCATCAAGTCAGATTCTTCTTTTAATCCTCTCTCTAGGAGGCTTATTGAGAGAAATCCCCTTACCCCCTGGATCTATGGTCTCCCCAAGATTCATAAGTTGGGTGCCCCTTTAAGACCTATTGTTAACACAATAGGTGGTCCCTCTTATCATCTGGCCAAATTCTTGGCCCAAAATCTTAAACCCCTTATAGGTCAAATTGATTCCTTTGTGAAGGACTCAGCTTCCTTTATCAAGGAGTGGAATAACATCAAGCTCCAACCTGGTGAGCTTCTAGTTAGCTTTGATGTTGTGTCCTTATTCACCAAAGTCCCCATCCAGGAAGTTGTTGATGTCATTAAACAGATTTCTGATGAGGACACCTCTAAAATGGTTAGCCTCTACCTCACCTCAACTTTCTTTAGTTTTCAAGGTGATTTTTATGAGAAAACTTGTGGTGTTGCGATGGGCTCCCCTCTTTCCCCCATAATTGCTAACTTATTTATGGAGGATTTTGAATCCAAGGCCCTGACCTCGGCTAAATTCCACCCTAGGAAGTGGAATAAGTTCATGGATGATACTTGTGTCATCTGGCCCCATGGTCGGGAGAAATTAGATCTATTCCTTGGGCACCTAAACTTGCTTTCTGATTCCATCAGGTTCACGATGGAAGTGGAGGTTGATGGTTACCTTCCTTTCCTTGATATCCTTCTCTCTAGGAATGAGGATGGTTCCATTTCTCACCGAGTTTTTCGCAAGAAGACTCACACGGAACAATACCTTCATGTTGGATCCCATCATTTTCCTGCTCGTAAATCTCGTATCTTGTTTACCCTTGCGACTCATGCTCTTAGAATCTTTGACGACAGCTCCTTGAAATTAGAGAAGTCCCATCTTCTTGAAGTTTTTGAAAATAATGGTTACAGTAGATCTCAGGGTCTCAAGGCTTTTCGAAATGCATATAAGTGTTTCAATGGAAAGTCTAATCAAGTGGATCCTATTTCCAAAGTCCATCTTCCATTTATCCAGGGGACAACAGACAAGATTGCCCATGTCCTTAGAAGATATAATATCTCTGCTTCTTTCAAACCTCTCTGCACTATTAGAAATTCTCTTAGGTTTGTTAAGGACCCTATCGACCCTAAGGACATGAAAGGGGTTTACATAATTCCTTGTTCATGTGGTACTCCCTCTATTGGTGAAACAGGTCAATCCATTAGGCAGAGAATCTGGGAACATGCTACGGATATTAAGCACAATCAGTCTTGTACCTCAGCTCTTCCTGAGCATGTGGAAAAATCCTGTCACCATATTTGTATTGAGGATTGTAAATTCGTTGCCAAAGTAGATCACTTCCACCATAGGAAATTAAGAGAGGCGATCGAAATTGAGTGGCATGCTAAGAATCTCAACCGTGATGATGGCTGGAAATTAAGTAAGAGCTAGACCCCAGCTCTCGCTAGGTAGTTTTTTTTTAATAATATATATATATATATACCTAATTAATTCATTATTATATATTTTTACTTAATTAATTCATTAATTTTATTTATTCATTTATTTATTTGATGTATTCATTCAAAAAAAGTAAATAAATAAATAAATCTCCCCTCCCTATTTTGTATTTTATTTAATTTATAATAAACTTATTTTAATTTATTTATACTTAAAATTTTAATTCTCAACTAACTAACTTTCTAATGAGTAGCTAGGCTTAATATTTTAATTTATTTATTCATTTTTATTTTATTTAAAAATCTTTTTACTTTATTATTCATTTTATATTATTATTTATTGACTTGCAATATTATCTCTTAAATTATTAAAATTAAAATCCTAAAATTTTGATATTTACCCTATCCTTCTTCGCTTATTATAATAACTAGAATTTAATCATTTTATTAAATTATTAAATTCTAAATTATTATGGGTTCCTTAAAATCTTAAAAACTATTAATATTTTATCCTATTAACGAAAAATAACGATTAGTTTTTAACGGCTAGTTTCAACACCTTTTTATGAGCAATGACGCATCCCTACTATTTATTCAATGTGATTTGTTTCTTTTTTCACCTTGTCCTTAGGATGAACCATATTAGATGGTTCGAAACGTCAACCTAATCTTAATAATGTGATTAATCCGAAAATTATTTATCTAAATTACATTATACTATATATATATATATATATATATATATATATATATATATATATATATATTACATACTTAATGTAATTTTAATGCACACTTAATAGTTATACCAAACACTCATATTTGGTTTTTAATATATTTTAAAATTTATAATTACACTATACTTAATACCTTATACCTTAACCAATCTTAACAAAAATAGAATAAAATAAAATATATATTTTAACGCTCTGTAATTTTAATGCACACCTAGAGGGAAATGCGAAAAAGAAAATATCCACAAAATCCTCTCCTACCTCGAACATATAAGATTTTTCAATTACCATGTGGATAAGGGGCCTCATATTCACTTAATCAGACATGTTTTCTAGAGGCCAGAGGCACAATGTGGTATTTCCAGAGGCATAATGTGGTACAGAAAATTACAGGACGATTATAAGCAACACAACCATATTATAGTTCATATTATAAGGTTCATATTATAATTTTTTTCCTGATACTATAATTATTAATTTTATTATTTATTATTTTATTAGATTAATAGTTATATTTTAGCTTTATTATTTATTATTTGTATAATAATTTCACAATTTTATTAAAAAAGGGTGAAAAGTAATTATTTGATCAATTTTATAGTAATTTAACAATTATAGTAAATAAATACGAAAAATTGAAGATATAGTATATGATCTAATTTATTGTTTAATAATTTATATGGTAATTTGGTAATTATATTAGATAAATGTTTAAGCTATATAAGCTATTTAACATCTGAAATTATATAAAAAAATATAAAGGAAACTAATATAAAGAAAACTACAAAAATAAGTGAACATCTTTCATTTATAATCATAAATTAAAAATTTGAATTAAAAGAAAGATTATTATCGTAAATTAAAGGTTTCCATTTAAAAAAAGACTAATATATCTCATAAGGATAATTAACTAACTAAATATTTTAAAAGATGTTTAATAATAATAATTTTAATTATTAATAATTGATAGAAAAATAGAAAGATTTAATATTTGTAGGTAATATTCATAAAGTATTTTTAGTAATAATCATTAATATAAAGTTGATATTTATTTCAAAAATAATGTCATAGTGTAAAAAACTCACATAATGACCAGAAATTCTCATAAGATTATGAAACATTCCGGCAAAGATCTTTGAAAATCTGGGTTATAGTAGTTAAACTTCAATATTTTGGGTGCCCTAAAGGTTTTCGATGGTGTTGAATCCATTTCCACCATAAAAAATGCAATCCAAACACTCTAACTACCTGATTTTTTGAAAAAAAAATTATCGGATTCCAGCAAAAAAAAACTTTCATCCGGGCTATTCTTTTGGGTCCATAGACAACTCTAAAAATAATTTATAGAAATTAAAAACTAATTTTTACTTATGTACTTAGATGACTTTTATTTTTCTACTTTACCTCATATGCAAATTTTAATTATTTAGTTTTTTTATTTATTTAAATTGTATATGTGTAAGGCTGAAGGTAACCAAAGACAGTCAAGGTTGGCTTAGTTGAAGGGGTGGTTGTTATGTTACGGGGGTGAAAGATCGAGCATGTGTGGTCACAGAGAAGGTGGAACGGTGGCTCCAGCTTCCCCTCAATGTTTAGACACAATGACTCCCTCGTATGTTAATGGTCCCTCCCTCATTTCCACCTTTCCTGCCATGATAGTCTTGGGTCAAGGAAATTATGGGCAGTTTGTTTGCATGTTGAGGGGTTATGTGGGTGTGTGGTCAACCCTAAAGATGAAGTCGTCACATAGTAGAGGTTCTTGTGTAAATAGGCATTACAATTCGGGTCTTGTTGGGCTTGTCCTATGATCTCTTATCCTTGGTGGTTATGTTGCATGCATGCACTTGTGCGATAGCTAATGCAATCAGGGGAATACTTGGGGAGGTTTTGGCATCCCCACGCTAGGGTTGGTCGAGTCAGGCTAGGAAGATAGACCTATTTCTGGAGTTACACTGGTTTGTATGCCTTAAAATTGTACATGTAACACACCTAGTGTTCTCATCATGAAAGAACCTGCCTCTGCGAGGAGGGTGTTGAAACCGTGGAGTCCTCCCTGAGATTGGGCTGATGGAAGGCAGGTAATTTGTGATTGTGGGATGGGTATGAGTGATGTTGGGTGGGTTGAACCTCTGTTTGGGTCGGGGCCTCTAGTTGTTTGCAGCAGGAATGATTATGTGAATATGGTCTCGGGCCCTACTCTGGTCTTTTGGGTGAAGTCAGGTTAGGGCTCCATAGGCCCCATTCAAAGCATTGGGCAACTCTGTATGGGAAGGTTGGCCAGCCTGCATGTCATGCATGGAATTGGGGTTCGGGAGAATGTCCCACTGTATATCTCATGGAATAATATTATATGTTATTGCAATGAAAGGAAAGGAAGCTCAGCTTATTTTCTGGAATTACACCCCCATGTTGATAATTGGAAAGGTAAGCATCTAGGATCCAGAGACTGTCAGCAGTCTCACCCTCAAGCACATGCCTAGGTACTATATAACCCACCATCCGAGAAGCAAGAAATTATGGCTCGATCCAAGAGCCTAGCTATGAGAGGTCGAGGTAGAGAAAATAAAGGAAAATAAGCTAAGGGTCAACCCAGCTCGTCCTCCGGCAAGTTGCGAGGAAAGAGGCCCACGGTTAGTATCATTCAAGATGCCGCGAAGGCATACCGTGAGAACACTGCCAAATAAATTCAAAAGCTAATCGAGAAGTGGGAATCGACTTAAACTATAAGGCAAGCTCGATGGAAATGGAATATGAAGAATGGATGGGCCTCGTGATCAATCCTGGGAAAACGCGGGGCAAACTTACTTAGTTTAAACAAACATTGTTTTTATACTTGTCCATGAAAGGTATTATGGGCAAAGCCCGAAGACAAATTTCAATGAGTGTGGCTACAATTGTCCAGGACTTTCCAGATTACATAAGTGAATTTGACAAGCTCAAGTTCTAGCTCCAGAAATAAGATGGGCGCCTTAGGCGCATCGAATAACACCTCCCATGCATCCTCAAACAAATTGAACTCTAGGGAAATTCTGTGCAAGACCCGACGACTGTAGAATCTACCTCAGCTGAGGAAGCGGAGTAGTTTTATGTTGTTTACTGCTAATAGTTTTTTGTATCTATTGTTTCTATGTGGGTAGCATTTAGTTTGTTATGTATAACTAGTCATGCCAATAGGCAAGTAAAAGACAGTATATGTATGAACATCCAGTAGTTGTTAGCTTGGTTTGATAGTCTTATAAAATATTGTTTTTGGATAGCATATCAAGCCATTAGGTGGCCAATAGACTTGGTTTCCCATTCAAAGAAAATTAAGATCATCTAATAATATTTATCTAGTTATACCTTGCTGATGAAAAATAATGAAAATAAAAATAATACTAAGCTTTAAAAAAAAAACTGTATTTTGAAATATAAAAATAAATTTAAAATTATAGTTTTTTAAAACAGTTAATTATAATTATTTAATCATTTAAATTTTCATTTTTTAAGAAAACCTACCCAAAAAGAGCCAAAATGTTACTGATTATAACACTACGAGAACACTTGAAAATGCAGAAATACCACCACATTGATTTGCGATTTTCTCTTTATCCCAGAAGTAGAAAAGTCACTTTTTGGAAGAGTGTGCGATAAAGATTTAGGTTTGACAGTATCCAGATTCACCAATGCAATTTGTAATTTCTTTCGTGAGCAAGATTTGATTTTCGATTTTGGAAATGGTAATTACGGTGAACACTATCCACCACGATGTAGACTCATTAAGACTTTGCAGACAGGATGACATCAATACATGGAGCATCTGGCCACCACGGTTTTTTCATATGATCAACAACAAAAAGGAGTAGAATAGGGATGCCACGATTTAGCTTGGAAACCATGTTCGTCGGAAAACCTAATCTACCCAACGAATAATTTCAACATCCTTTTCACTTCGCCGAGTGCATGGGATCACTGCATGACCACACTGTCAAAACCTGGAAGGCGGCAACGATTTAATTCTTCGGGTGGCAGGGTGGATTTCGTTGCGGATTTGGCTACAACAGCATTTTCAAGTCACCATTAATGTTATTTGCTTTCAAATTTTGAATTTTATAATGGTGCGAAGGATTCCATACGATGCATTCAAACTGGAATTTAAAATTTTGAACCCGCCCTGCCATATTTTATTTTTGTTTTATTAAAAATTTGAAGGAGAAAGTTTGACCAGGGTGTAGCTAAGATTCGACAATAATGGTGACTCGCGGTCTGGCGTCTAGCCCCGATGTTGGCACGACTGCTTGTGGCATTTTCGATTCGGGTTCTCAACTCGGGTTTCCCAAACTTAGTATTTTTAACATCAACGGTGGTTTTAACGCATGAAAGTTGTTTGCATAGGTCGTGGTTATTGTTTGGTCGGCCTGGAAAACATACTTCCCTAAAGAAACAATGATTTCTCTTATGGATAAACCGAGTCCGCATTTCGCCGACACCTCCTTTTGTCTAGCTTCCAATGTGATTAGAAAATGAGTTAGAGGAGAAGTGATGGATTTTTGGATTAACAACAACATAGATCCCTGAGTTTTCATCTCTATGATAATTTTGCCATCACCGCATTGCCTCTGCCCTGTAAACCTGACTGAACGAATACTTCTTGTGTCAGGCTACTCAAGTATCCATCTACCATCTTTGGACCAACTCTTTTGACACCGTGCTTACCAATTACTTATCGTCAGAGTTGGCCATAGGGAATTGGCTTGTTTTTCTCCAAATTAAAAACATCATAAAAATTGCATTTGGTCTTAGTAAATAAAAGAATTTAGACTTAAGTTTCTAATTTGTACCATATAGTTTTATTACGTAGTGTGTTGTAACATTATTTTCATGTTCTTGTACCTAGTACATGTCACATGTTAAAGTTAAACATTAAGAATGTAAAGTATATTGTAGTATCTGGTTGGCATAAAATTTTATTAGTTTTGTAATTATGTTTATTCCAATTTTTTACATATATATATTTACATATTTATGCATTATGAATAATTTACATTATTTAAAAATGAAAAAAAAATTGACGGTAGATTTGATCACTTCTTTTACACGGAACTCAATGTACTTTGGTTGATAAATTATCAAAAGCTACACTCTCAAGTTTAGGACTTTATGTTAGATTACTATGCTTGAGTTGAGAAATGGTTTTCTTGTCAACATTTTTTTCTTGCATTAGCTTATATGTATTATATGTATTATATGCGATATGTTGAGGCATCCCATATATGTGCCCCAACTGCAGGCCATCGTAGTGTGAGAGGTTTTGTTATATGTGGTGGGGTTCGTGATAGATCACGTAGTCCACCGAGAGTTCATGTTCCCATCGTAGAGCTTGCCTCTCACACCAGTCAGAGTGTGAGAAACAGTGTTTATGTCTCTACTGATGACCATGCTACATCTAGTGGACCTTCTTTTCCCATTTAAGGTACACCTCTTGCATTTTTATATCCTCCTTAAACTTTATGTTTTTATGTCTTGAATTGTCTTTCATTTTTAAATTGTCTTCAACTGATGTCTTTGAATTTAATGTATATGTTATTATGCTTCTAGTTTGTTAATTATGTATATGGTAAGTTATGTTTATCATTTACAGGTCCTCAGTAGGATGAAGATTAGGGTCAAACTGAATCATCGATCCCTTTGTGGGATTATGAAACAACTCAGATCACATTACACAATGTTATGACCCGTCATACATGGATCAAATTAGAGATAAATAATATCCCCAAAAATTCATTGAATCATTGTGCATTCTCTTTGATGTTAGATAGCATGACTAGGTTGATTGAGATGTACCAGAGGTTGGGCCCAAATAGCCACATATTACAATTTATACGTAGGGTCTAGAGGCATGAGCTTAGAAACCCAAATTCTTCAGAGGTGTTGAAAGAGGCCATCAAGGAAATTAATTTTCATGGGGAGGTGCTTGACATCCCTTTGAATCTCCTTGCTCAACATAATGGTCTAATCCCACTAAAATATTTTAGTAATGTTCATGCAACCCCTTTCATGTATGATAGATACATTGGAGCTTGGGGAAAGTTCCCCAATGATATGTATTTGAAAGCTTGAGAGTTTATGGTGAAATTTGCAAGTGAAATGATTAGGGTTTTTAAACAATTATGTCAAATTAATTAACACATTAACATGATTTAAAGCTCAGTTTTGCAGAAAATAAAGAAGACATCAGTACCATAACAATATACACAAGACATAAAATGATGAAGGAGTTCACCCCTCGTGGGCTACATCTTCTCGTCCAACCTCCAAGGTTAGGCCTCTTCCATTATGCTAAAAAAATGTGTGTTTAAATGAAGTTACAGAGCTCAGAATGTTAATACAATATCTCCAGTGGCTCCATAACTGTAAAAAACTACTAGCTAGCCTCTTTATGCAATCAAAAAATGTCAAAAACTAACTGAGTTATTGTCCAATGAAGATTTCTTCTAACTGTCCTACAATTCGCACTTCCCTACATTTTGTTCTACAATTTTTGCCTCTTGCGGCCACGTGGAGTGACAAATTCGCTTACGCTCACAAGATTCCTGCTGCACACATGTCGAACCGTTAATTGTGTTTGTTTGTCCTTTATCCATCTAAAATTGCACCAAATGGCCCTATCTCCACCATTGATTTCGAACGTGGTTAACATTTTCCCGCTAGTGGTGCTAACTCCGGGTTGAACACATTGAGTTCATTATGAGCTGGGGTTAGTGGGAACCCTTCCCAAGAAAGTTTCTACTCCCCGCTCGTTGGTTTAACTATGGAAACAAACCATTACATGTCATGGCCCACATTACTTAACCGTCGATGTTAACCATAATTGTTGGTTCTCTCGAACTTTGGATATTGTTTTATTTTAAGGTTTGAATTGGGTTCAATACAATGCCCAGCGCTAATTTATATGTGACTTGTAGTTCGCAATAATGCATATTATAATTTTTCGAGGTCGTGGTTAACTCCTGACCCTGGTTGGTGGGTCGGGGTCGGGGGTTAACGCTAGTCCCTACCTCCAAACATTCAGTCTCAAAAATTTAAATATAACCTCCATATTATATAGTATAAGCAACAAATTAACGGAGTTGGTGGAGATCTTGTTTGTCTTGTATGAGGTCTAGTGTTTGATTCCCGTGAGGGATGTTCGGCCTCCACACAAAATTTTATATGGTCGAGAAGAGGGCATGTAACAGCCACTGATTACCCCACATGGCTCTCCCTCCTTGGGCCACCACACCAACCATTGAACCAATAGAAAGCCATGAAATTTGAACCATTTAAATGATACCAAGTGTCGACCACCCATTGGCCGATGGAGGACCCAATCAACCTTCCCATTCATGTCCCAGTCAGCATATGAACTGCTTAATTGGCATCCCTGCAAACTCAATTTCAAATTTTTAGTTGTTTCCCATTTCCAAAAAAATGTGATATCGGGAGAATCTGATGTCGGATTTGAGTGAAATAAGTTGCGTTGGATTTAGGGCAACGAGATATATGCTTTGGTGTTGGTTTTGATCTAATCTGAGCACAATGAATTTTAAGCACATTCTTGATCCACTAGATCATTCCTCCCCACTAAGGTTTTTGACCCCAAAACATCACTTTTAGTTAAAAAAAAAATGAGGTTATAGTTCCAATCTCAATCCATTTGGATTTTCTTGGATTTGTTCCCTTGAGCCCCACATGAAGGTACTCCACGTTCCCTCATTTTGAATTCCTTGTTTTTATGTCAAGGATGGTGTCTTGCTGCAATTCTTCAAGATATTCAGGAGAGAAATATCCAATTGAAGGAATTTGAACATTATCTCCTTAATCTTCAATCAAAGGAGGTTCATATAATCCTAAATTCTCAACATTAACAACTGCATAAATTTTCATATATGAAGGAAAATCAAACACAAAGGCATTATTACCAATGTTTTCCAAAATTCTTATTGGACCATATCGAATTGGTTTCAAATTTTTACCTTCTCCTTAGAGTCCCTCTTTGCTAATGTGAAGCTGAACTTCATGACCCACTTGGAAACTTTCATCCACACAATGCTTATCATGTCTTTTCTTGTAATTGACTTTAATCTTTTCCAACTATTATTGAACTCTTTGATGTACCAATTGAATTTTTTAAATGAATCTTTTGGCTTTGTCTATGTCACTATGACCATCAATAGCAACATCATTCCCAAAGATAAAATCTAACGGATATTTGGGAAATTATCCCAAGCATGCCTCAAATGGCGATTTTTGAGTCAGTGAATGCTTGGCCTAGTTGTAAGCATGTTGAATATAGTGCAAATGTTCATCCCACAACTTAGGATGCTTGCTGCAATACCCACAAAGAAGACTTATCACCTTTCTGTTCACCACCTATGTTTGACCATATGTTTGTGGATGGAATGTTGTACTCTTTTTCAATTTAGTGTCCATGAGTCCCCACAAGCTTGACCAAAATTTCCCGATAAAGCGAGAATCTTGATTACTAACAATGGTTATAGGAAACACAAAATGTACCCTTAAATTCTAAGACAATAACTGAGAATTTTTTTCAGCTATAAATTGCATTTTACAAGGCATAAAAATACACATTTTGTTGAACCTATCCAAAACTACATAAAGATGATCATGACCTCTCCTAGACATAGGTATACCTCCAAAAAAATCCATAGAAACAATCTCCCATGAACGAGAAGGTACTAGAAGTGGTGTATACAATCCTAACTTTCTATTGCTATGCTTACTGATAGCACATAATGAACATCCTCTTATAAATCATGACAAACTTTCAAGCATACGAGGCAAGTATAAATACCTCTGTAATAGTGCCACTCCCTTACCTACATTGAAATGACCAAAAATAAAAAAAGTGTGCGCTTCCCTTATGATATTGACTTTCTATCCGTGTGGAATACAAAGCTTTCCAAGATGTTACAACAAGTTATCATTCACATGATAATCCAATTTCTCTACTTGGTTACCTTGACACAAAGTCACATATACATCTTTGAAAACATTATATAAAGTATATTTATCAATATAGCTCTCATGCATGACAAAATTTTGCAAAATAATAATGGATGCACTAAAATTTGATTTAGAAAGAGTATCAACAACCTTGTTATAGATACCTTTATTATACCTTATCACCAAGTGGAATTGTTGAAGAAATCCCATCCATCGAAAGTTCCTCGCTTGTTGCAGCTTTGTTGGTGATTTCAAGTATTAAAATGGATGATGATCCATGTGAATGGTTGTTTCCTTACCCATCAAGTAGTGTTTCCACTTTTCAAACTTTGCACCAATGCATACAATTCCTTGTCATACGTAAGATAATTAATCACTGCACCATTAAAAGTTTTTGAATGAAAACATATGGACTTACCAAGATGCATTAGGATTATGCCCATGGCATAGTTGCTTGCATCAGTCTATATCTGAAATTATTGTCTCAAGTCAGGAAGTGAAAGTACAGGAGCTAAACTGATCTTTTCCTTGAATGAATCAAATTATTTTTGTTCTTTTCCTCCCCACTGAAAGACATGTTTAACACTTGTCAATGCATGCAATGAAGCTACGATAGAAGACAATTTAGCAATAAAATTTCTCCATTATTGGGTTGCTCCCAAAAAAATTCTAACCCATGTCACTATTTCAGGACCTCGCTAATTCAAAATTACATCAACCTTGGAGGGATCTATTTTCAACTCAACTCCCCCAAAAATATGACCCAAGTAGACTTAAGACGTTTTTCCAAATTCAAATTTCGATATATTTATAAACTTCTATTCCTTCTTCAAGACGTCTAATACTTGCTTTACATGCATGACATGTTCTTCACAAAACTTGCTGAAAATTAATATGTCATATAAGTAGACTAAAAAATTCATCTAGAAAACGCCTCAATAGATCATTCATCACACGCATGAAAGTAGCAGGATCATTACAAATCCCAAAGGGAATAACCACCCATTCAAAAAAACCTTTATTTATTTTTAATATTGTCCTCCATATGTCTCCTTTAGTGACTCTAATTTGACGATATCCACTCCTCAATTCCAACTTAGTGAAATACAGAACATCTTTCAATTGATCATGTAAATCATAAATTCTAGGAAGAGGGTAGCAATTCTTTACCGTAATCTTGTTCAATGCACATAATTCCAGACACATGCGCCATGTTCCATATTTATTTGGCACTAAAACAATAGGTGAAACACATGGGGAATTACTTGGCCGGGTGATCCCCTTATCAAGAAAATCTTGATTATTTATTTATTTTTATTTTTTTTCCTGCATTTTCCATCACTGACATCCTGTACATTCTAATGTTAGGAAGAGGAAAATATTGTTGTAATTGGATTTTATGTGTGATTCTTCTTTTGGGAGGCAATCACTTAGGCTTCTGAAACATCTCATCATACTAGTTAACAACCTCAACCAAATCAGATTTCAACATTGAATCACAACCTTGAAAAGATTCATTATCAACATCATTCTTGGTTTTGATAATTAGAAGTACAAAATTCTTGCTAGAGTTAACAAGTCTCTTCATTTTTCTTGCATTCACAAGTGAAAGGTTTAGTTTCTTAAAATGTGCTCTAATAATGTACTCAATACCATCTTTGAACAAGTGATATTTTTTTTCATGGCGATGAAAAATAGCTCTCTTGTCATGAAGGTATGGGATTCCCAAAACAATACCACATATGTCCAATGTCACTACATCATGCTCTACCTCATCAATGAAGTTTGCAGTAATGCCGAATTTCAGTTTTCATTTTCTAGTTACTTGCAAATTTTCATTGTCACACACACAACCTAAAGGATATGGTTTATGATCTGGAATCGTTTCCAAATTCAAGTTTTTGACAATCTTTTCATAAATGAGATTTGATTGTGAGCCACTATCAAATAGAGTGTCAATTGTGTTATGTTTCGAGATGAATCTAATATGGAAAATCCTTATTCTTTATTTTTCACTTTGAGTTTCATTGTGACTATTTGAAGAACTAGTGTTAGCAATGGAATCCTTACCTTTCAATCCCATAGTTGTGACCTTTGCTTCATCTCCCTAATTGGATCCTAAATCATGTTGTGTAATTGATGTTGTCTTTTACTTTACTTTGTTGTTAAGATTTGTGGGTCTTATCTCACGATGAAGTTTCCAACAATGATCTTCATCATGACCATCCTTTGAACAATGCTTGCATGTTAACTTTTCTCCCTCTTTCTTGATGGAAGAATTATTCTTCCCTTTTGCTTTGAACTTATCCTTTCCTTTGTGTCCACTTTCAAATGTATTTTTTTTCTCCTTCTTGTAGAACATTATTCCCTCTTGCTTCTAGATGTGTTTCCTGTACAAAAACCTCATCTAAAATTGTATGGTTAAACATGATAATTGTATGTCTCAAATAGTTATGCAATACCTCCAATGTATTTCAGCAAATTATCTTGAGATGACAAATCTACACCCAATATCAATGGTCTTCTTCTAAACTCTTGGGTATAACTTTGCACACTTTGACCCTTTAATTGCATAAAGTTGTTCCAATCCATGATATATTTTTGCATGTATCCTGATGGATAAGATTGCCTTCCCAATGCAAAAATAAAATCTTTCCAAGAAGATAAAACCTTACCATGTTTCTTCATGTCCTCTTGAGTTTTGGCTTCCCACCAAATAAGTGTTGCACTTTCCAACCTTAATGAAGCAAGCTGAATCAAGGTCTCATCATCCTTGATCCTTTTTATCCTACAATACACTTCAAGCTAACAAACCCAATTATCTAATCTCTCGCATTTACCTCTCCATTATACATAGGAAATTCAAATATTATGTCAATTTTTAACAGTGGAGTTTTACCATGTCCCTTTGGAGAATGTAGAGGTGTTTTTGAAGGGGTTGATGTAGAAGATGATGATGGTGAATATGGTGGTGAGGATGTAGGTGAAGTGAAAGATGGAATCAAAGTTGGTTTGTCACCATTTCCTCCATTCTCTTTTGGAGTATTTTCCCCATCTCCTGCATCTCCTCTTGAAGGCTTATCTCCCTTTGGAGGATTGGAGTTCTTACCTTGAAATCTTGTGTTTATCTCTTCATAGAGAACTTTCACCATTTGGATAATGTTAAATAATTATTTTCTGAAAGCCTTTTAATCCTCCAACGTGTTTTCAATCTCTCCTTCATGTACCATGGCTGTTGAAGCTTCAGGTGCAACTTGAGGTGAAATTTGTGGTGGAGATTATGGAAAGTGTGTTCTCCTTGTCCGTAACCTAACTTGAGGACTTACAACCACAAGATTTCATTCTCCTCTTTTAAGCTTCAACCTTGTAAGCATCAGAAAAACTTGCAACACAATTAAACCCTCAAAGAAACAAAGAACCAAACCTCTGATACCAAAATTGATCTGTATTTGAAAGCTTGATAGTTTATGGTGAAATTTGCAAGTGAAATTATTAGGGTTTTTAAAAAATTAAATGTCAAATTAATTAACACAATAACATGTTTGAAAACCCAGTGTTGTGGAAAATAAAGAAAACATCAGTACCATAACAGTATGCACAAGACAAAAAATGATGAAGGAGTTCACCCCTCCTATGCTACATCTCTCGGTCTAGCTTCCAATATTGGGCCTCTTCAATTCTGATCAAAATGTGTGTTTACGTCAAATTATAGTGCTCATAATACTAAAACAATGTCTCCAATGGCTCCATAACACTAAAAAACCCCTAGTTGGTATCTTTCTACACTCACAAAGGTCAAAACATGATTCAGTTATTCTCCAATGAAGTTTTCGGCTAACTGTCCTACAATTCACACTTCCCTCCAATATGTTCTACAATTTCTGCCTTTTGCGGCCATGTGGAGTGACAAATTTTCCCCACGTTGGTGAGATTCTTGTCGCACCAGTTGAATTTTTTCAAACCATTAATTGTACTCGGTTGGCCTTTATCCATCTAAAATTGGACCAAGTGGCCCTGTCTCCCTTGTTGATTTCAGCTGCGGTTAACATTTTCCTACTGGTGTTGCTAACTCTAGGTTGAACCATGGGTTGAGCGTGTTGAGTTGATTATGGGTTGGGGTTAGCGGGAATACTGCCTAAGGTAGGTTCCTCTCCCCACCCATTGTTTTAACTATGGAAACAAACCATTACATGTCATGGCTCACATGACTTAACCATCAGTGCTAACCATAAATTTTGACGCTCTCAAAATTTTGATATTATTTTATTATAAGGTTTTTGTTGGGTTTAACACATTTCCCGCTCGTAATTTATATGTGGCTTGGAATTTAGAATAATGCATATTATAAAGTTTCGGGGCTGGGGTTAACCCCTAACCCTGGTTGGTGGACTGGGGTTGGGGGTTATTTCCTGTCACAACCTCCAAACTTATTGTCCTAAACTTTAAATAGAACCACCATACTATATAGTATAAGAAAAAAAGTAGCGGAGTTGGTGGAGGTCTTGTTTGGCTTGTATGGGGTCTAGTGTTCGATTCCCGTGGGGGTTGTTTGGCCTCCTTACAAAATTTTACATGGCCGAGAGGAGGCCATGTGGTAGCCACTAATTGGCCCAAGTGGCTCTCCCTCATTGGGCCATCACACCATCGATTGAACTAATAGAAAACCGTGAAATTAGAACCATTCAAATGATTCCAAGTGTCGATGACCCATTCGCTAATGGAGGACCTAGTCAACCTACCTAGTCATGGCCCAGTCAGCATATGGACTGCTGACTGGGCATCCTTGCAAACTCAAACTCAAATTTTTAGTTTTTTTTCCAATTGGAACATAACGCGGTATTGGGAGTATCTGATGTCATATTTAAGTGAAACAAGTAGCGTTCGATTGAGGGAAATGAGATATACACTTTGGTTTTGGTTTCAAGCCAATCCGCGCACTTTGAATTTTGAGCACTTTATTAATCCACTGGATAACCCAACCATGACCAAGTTGTCATTTATTTTGCTAAACATTTATATGCAGAGTTAGTGTTACATATGAGGATAGATTACATTGATACCAGATCTCATTTTTATGTTACCAGCATGGGACGTACCTATGAGTGTGACGAGGTTCGTAGGGACACTTGGCATCTACCACCACCTCTGAGATTCTTGCCACTACCGTCTCGGATCTTCATATTACCTGGAGAGCTAGACGAGTTGGCTCATCTTAGTGGTGAGATGCAAGAGAATATTCCTGACAACCTACATGCATCATTGGCTATTGTACTTGTTTCATTTCATGGTGAGATTAGGAGACCACCACCACTGCCTTATGACCCACTAGTGCCATTATATGATGATGCATTTCTCATGATTTTACTCTTTCATAATCTTTTGACACATACATGTATGTATCGTGATCCAATTCATGAGACTTGGAGGGTGCATGGTCTACGTGACACAAACTAGGTACATATATATATATATATATATATATATATATATATATATATATATATATATATATATATATATATATATATATATATATACACGAAACTTTTGACTCTTATTGTCAATTTATGCATAACTAGCAATTGCACCAAATTTTGCAAAGGAAATTTCGTAAGTCATAAACTCAAGACGAATCGTGGCATATAAAAATTCATTGAAGGTAAAAATTAATAAACAAAATTCCATTCAAAGCTAGAAGATAAAGAGAATTCACTTAAATTATGCCAAATTGACAGACTTTATAACCTTTCCAACATATATTGCCTCTTAATCTTCAAAGATGGTATTTCAAGTTCCAATAGAACATATTTGATAGATTTTGAAAAAATACAAGTAGTAGATGACATCTAATAAGATAAATAAAATAATATTAATTCATGAACAATGTGATGGCTATCTTTCGAAATCTAAATTTTCATCACAACCTCATAAAACTATGATGGGAAACTCTATTGTAATTTAGTTGATGATGTTCAATATCTCCAATGTTTCCTCTGAGAACATCATCCCTGAAATTGTAAAGAAACATTTTGAATTGAAAAATAACATAGAATTTATATTTTAATTTAGGGCTTTATTTATTTATTTTATTGATCACATCTCATTGATTTTAAATTTATGACAACACTTCCATTGTTTACAAAAAAATTGTTTATTCCTGAGAAATAATTCTCATTCTTTTATGCTAGCCGAGAGTACTATCATCAATGTAGAATTTGCAACCCTTTGATTTTAGAGATTATTTTGATCCAATTGATTCAAAGCATTACTAATGTGATCAAATTCTGTGTTTTTGTTGATTTATGTGTTTTGTTTATTCCTGTGCAATATTGATCATTCTTTTGGCATATAAGAGAGTTGATTTTATAAGATAATGTTGCCAAACATAGGGTGGGGAAAAAAAACCTTGTCACTTACCATCTTTGTAGATCTATATAGATTATTAAGGAGAGTTGTCTAATAAAAAGTAAAGTCAAAGAAACTCAATATCACAAGCTTGGATGCAAACAAATAAATGATGTTTAGGAATGTTTGGAGGAACTTGAACTTTAAAAAATGATGTCAAAGGTGACCTTTGTGGAAAAAGTAGAAGAGAAAAAAAAGACGGCTAATAAAAAATACATGGAAGTAGTCTAACGAGTATGAAAATGATTGTATATCGACTTTCAGTAATGATTGGAAATCATGATTGTCTCTCAATGATTGACAATCGACTCTGGCTAGTTCTTCTTATTGTGTGATTTTTCTATGTGTGGTTCTTTACGTGAGGTGTTGTATGAAATGTGGTTCCATGGGGTAAGTGTTTTGTAACTATGGTTCCATACGTACAACCCTGTAGGGTCCATCTCATTTGGGTATTTGAAACTAGGGTCCATATCTATTGTTTAATGCTTAAAATGAAAAGCTAGCAAGACAAAATCAAGAGAGAATCAAGTAGGCATGAATGTGTAGTTCACATCCCTAGGTATTTAGAGTAAGTAAGTGAGAGACATTGAGAAATTTAGAAAAACCTTCACACAATATATTGCCTCTTAATCTTCAAATATGGCTTTCAAGTTCCAATAGAAATATATTTTATAGGTAGTCGATGACATCAGATAAGATAAATAAAATAATGTTAATTCATGAAAAATATGATGGCTAGCTTTCCAAATCTAAATTTGCATCACAACCTCCAAAATTTCAAACATCATCATGTATTAGACGAAAATAAGCGAGACATAAAATCCCAATTATTCATAACTTTTGGTGTAAAACCTGCAACGTTGATAGGAAACTCTAATGCAATGAGATCCTTAATGTTTAGTATCTCCAACGTTTCCTCTGAGCACATCATATTTGAAAATACAAATAAACATTCTGAATTTCCACAAACATAGGGTATGGCAGAACAACCTTGTCACTTATCACCTTTGTATATATATATATATATATATATATATATATATATATAAGGAAAGTTGTCGAAGAAAATGTAAACTCAAAGCAACTCAGTATCACAATCTTGGATGCAAACAAAAATATGATGCCCAAGAATGTCTGTAAGAACCTAAACTATCAATAATGATGTCAAATATGACCTTTATGGAAAACGTTAAAAAACTTGGAAGTAGTCTAATGTGTATGGAAATGATTTTATATCTACTTTCAGCAATGATTGGAAATCAAGATTGTCTGTCAATGATAGACAATCCGCTTTGACTAGTTCTCCTTATTCTGTGAGTCTTCTATGTGTTTTTTTTTGTGTAAGAATTGTATGAACTGTGGTTCCATCGGGGTAAGTGTTGTGTAACTATGGTTTCATACATACGACCCTGTAGGGTCCATCTCATTTGGGTAATTATTTGAAAGAAGGGGTGTATCTCTATTGTTTGGTGTTTAAAATGAAAAGATAGGAAGGAAAAAAAAAGAGAGAACCATGTAGGCATGAATGTGTAGTTAACATCCCTAGGTATTTAGAGTAAGTGAGAGAGATTGAGAAATTTAGAAAAAACTTTCCAACAAAGATTGCCTCTTAATCTTAAAAGATGGTCTTTGAAGTTCCAATAGAAAATATTTGATATATTTTGAAAAAATAAATGTAGTAGATGACATTAGATAATATAAATAAAATAATATTAATTCATGAACAATATGATGGTTATCTTTCCAAATCTAAATTTGCATCATGACCTCATAAATTTCAGACATCACATATTGGACAAAAATGAGCGAGACAACATCTCCAAATTATTCATAAATTTTGGTGTAAAATATGCAACTTTGATGGGAAACTCTAGTGAAATGCAGTTCACGATGTTCAATATCTCCAATGTTTCCTCTAAGAACATCATCTCTGAAATTGTAAAGAAACATTTTGAATTGCAAAATAACGTAAAATTTTTATTTTGACATAGAGTTAGTTTTATTTATCTTATTTTATTGTTGGATAACATATGATTCAGTGATCACCTTTCATTGATTTTGAATTTATGACAACACTGCCATTTTTTACGACAAATTTGTTTCTTTGTGACAAATAGTTCTCCTTTCCCGAAATTTTTGTAAATTATTTTATTCTCACGAGGAATATTGTCATCTATGTAGCGTTCACAACCCTTCGATTCAAACATGATTTTTGATCCAACTGCATGAAAACATTACTAATGTGATCATATTTTTTTGTTGATTTCTATGTTTTATTCATTCATGTGAAATATTGATTATTGTTTTGGCATATAAGAGAGTTGATTTTATAATATATAACATTGAAAAACGTAGGGTGGGGCAAAACATCCTAGTCACTTATCACATTTGCAAATATAAATAAATAATTAAGGAGAATCTTCTAATAATAAAGTCAGAGCAGCTGAGTATCACAAACTTGGATGCAAACAAAAAAATGATGCAATATATTTTTTTTGTATGGCATTATCCTACCTTGTACAAGTCGAAGTTTTTTTGTTTTTGTTTTAGGGAACTCATTTTCGCTGGAAAGGCACATAGAGATTACCTAGTTACGAACTCATCTTGTTTATTTGTTTTATTGTATATTTATGTCTTGTGCATTTGACTTTTTATATAAATAAAAATTACTAGTTTTTTTTTTTTTTTTTTAATTATGTTACTCAATGGTATTATTATAACAATGGCTTCTATCCCCTTTTTGATAATATGGTGCCTCAAATTGTAATCATGTTCCAAGCACAAATTCAAGTTAGAAAGTCAATCCTAATATAGAAAATTACTGCAAGTCCCTAGCAAGACAATACATAGCTTAGTTACTTGTGTAAATCCATCTTGTACATTTGTTATCTTTTCTATAAATAAAATTTATAGATTTTTTGTTTAAATAGGATTACTCAATGGCATTATTATGCAATGGTTCAAACTTTTATAATTTCCATTAAACAATTCAAGACTTTTACAGAAGTGCCCATCTTTCACCATATTTCCTACATAAGTGCCCATCTTGCCTTGGAATAGTAACAAGTGCCTTATATTAACTTAGAACAATAATCCATGGAGAAATGAACTGTGAACATTGAAGCTAATATGCTAATAAATGTGTATCATATTGCCAAAATTTTGAGGGTCTTGGTTTGAAATAAAGTTTCCACATAGAGGCTTGTGGTTTATGTTATATGAAACATGGTCAAATATACATATATATAGGATCACACCCAAAGAGATATAGATAAGAGATTTGAACAATAAAATGTGAATGACACCAAACCTTTTACCTCATCCTTCACATTTCATTGATGAAATTTGAAAATTTTATTAGAATTATCACAAAAATTTCAATTGAAGAAACAACTTATATATCAACTTGTATACAACAACACATCCACCCAATATGGGTACTTATATAACAATTGAAGTATGTCTTAAATTTCAATGTAATAAACAAATTACAACAGTGATGAGCACTAACACATTTCGATCTCTTCACTTCATTGCCCTTGCGAGCCTTTAGTACACTAACATAATTTTTATTAATCAACACTAGGGCTTGGGGATTGGAGCACAATATGTTTGTGTACTTCACTTTATAAAAAGGGGGTTATCTCTCTCTAAGGTTTGATGGAAAGAAACACACTCAATATTAACATTAGAAGACCACACAATATTAATTTTTTTAAGATTAATTAATATTTCTAACATTAACATATAACATGGGAACCTCTCAACAACGGCTCATATTTAAAATAAAAATGAAACTATATGTGTGTGTGTGTGTGTGTGTGTGTGTGTTTTACCTTTCATTTTCCCTTTTTTCCTCTTTTTTTTTACTCCATCTTCATTAACATGTCAAGATACATCATCTTGATTGGGGAAGGGAATTGAACATGTGATGAGTGCTTCATGGCCATCAAATTTCAATATTTTGGGTGATATTTTGGGTAATATTTTATGTTTGAATATCATAAAACTTAATATTATTAACTATTGTTAAATTAGCCATAGTAAAAAAATAAGAGAAAATCAAATTCCAATTAATTAAATCATTTCAATCCAAAATATGTCACATGGAAGTAGACACTATTGAACCCATAGATAAAAATCTCCTCTCTAGAACCAAGATCCCACACATATTTTTATTTATTGTTTTAAATTAACTCAAATAGCCTATAATATAACATTGTTTGAAAAACAATTTATTAAAATAATTTATAAATTTATAGTCATTAATTGTATAATTTGAATGTTTATATTTTATTTAATTTACATATAATTTAAATATTTGTATTTTACAATTTTTTTTTTTATATGAAGTTAGTCCATTAAAAATCTAATAAAGTTGATGCAATTTAACTTTGATAGTTTAGATTTTTTTATTTAAAATTTTTTAAGCAAAAAATTTATATATTTATTAAAATATTTTTAAAATTTAATTTCCAAAGTCTATTTATATATATCATTTCTTAAAACCAATAAAAATAAATATATGTTATTTCTCAAAACCAGCAAAAGTTTTATAGATTAAAGGAAAATCATTTAAAAACACACAGTTTAATATTATATGTTTATTAAAATATTTTAAAAAATTTATTTCCAAATTTTATTTATGTATCATTTCATAAAACCAATAAAAATAAATACATGTTATTTCTCAAAACCTATATATATATATATACATGTTTTACACTTAATTAATATTAATTCTTCTCATCACATACAAATACAAATTTTATATTTTATATGAAACATAAATATTAGATAAAGAAATAAATTAAAATTAAACTGATTGTCGGTAATAAACACCTAATATATTCCGATCTTTTTGTTCTGCCCTTATCTTCACCCCAGCTGCATCCAACAAGTAAAGAACCAACTGCCAGTCCAATGTGACCAGCATCTTTCATACGCCTTCGAGAACTTTCTCCGAAGAGACTAGAGTCACGTGACTAAAATGTGCATTATTATTAAAACCTTAGATAGTGGATTTAATCAATGTAATGAACCATACCTCAATGCTAATAAATGTGATGGATGTAAACCTTATGTGGCGGGTGTAAACCCATTAGTACGACGATACTGTTCATTGTATTTAATAACCCAGTTTCAAAGTGTGAGTATATAATTGGATCAAAATTCAAAATATTTTCATGTTTTTTACGTAGGCTTATTGAGACATTTTACAACTCTATTTATGTAGGTTAGAAATTCAAAAAGTCACATTAGAATTTTTACGCCAAAGGTGTTCCTACTATGAGCTTTTTTGGGATGAATAGTGTTCCCAGCCAATCTCGCTCACTATGGCCTTCACCTCTCCAGGCCCCGACGCAACGGGTTGCGCACCTCTGCTGTCATTTCTTTCTCGCACGCGTCGAGTCGTTCGTAGCCCGTCTTTGATGTACGACGATCATTCGCCTTGGGCGACTACGCGTGAAAATTTCGTGTTTTGTGGTGGGGTCTTCCTCCCGCCGAACATGTCTTTTCGCACCGAGGATGCAGGCTCGACGTTTTTACTGTGCTTGTCGTTCTTCTCTGCCGCCATTGCTTGCATTGAAGTTGTCGTGATCGGCCCCGACATTGACCTCGCAAGGCTGCGGGAGGTTTCGAATTGCGGATTTGTGAGAGCTTTCCGGCCTACTGTTCCCCATTCTGAGTATCTTGGTGAGCGATGGATCCTGGGTATTTAACAGGATTGGTTAATATATTGATCGAGTTTGAATGTGAAAAGGTGGTGCTTTGCATACTGGTATGATTGACTTAAAGACCTTCTGATTTTTTTTCAGGATTACATATTGAAATTGAAAATTCTTGTAACTCGATTCGAAAATGGCAATTAGTGGGCATGTAGTGACACCAAATTAGGGATTTTCAGAAAAAGCTTTGTTTCGAGATAAAGTTTGATTAGGAGTGAGTAAAAAAGTTTTTTTTCTCTGTCAAATGCTTTATTGATTTCTTGCCCCAAACTGGAGTTGTATCTTTATTCCAGGAAAATTATGATATAAACGGAGTTATGTTAAAATTAAATTAAACTTTTTTTGAATTATGGTATATTTAAATTGATTTTCATCGATTAATTATTTTTATTAAAAAATAAAAAACAAAAGAGATGTTAAATATGATATGAAATAGAGATGTAAAAAAATTATAAAATACAATTAAAAATTTTTTGAATTATAGTGCGCATATTTAAATTATTTTTAATGAATTAGTATTTAATTAAAAAAAAAAAAAAAAAAAATTAAAGTTTTTTGAATTAAAATATATTTAAATTAATTTTCGCGAATTAGTTATTTTAATATAAATAAAAATAAAAAAGCAAAGAGGATATACACGTATGATATAGACATTTATGTTAAAAATACAATTAAAGTATTTTGAATTATAGTATATTTAATTAATTTTCATGAATTAAATTAAAAATAAAAGAAAAAGCAAGAGATATTAAATATGATATAGACACTTATTGTTAAAGTAAAATAGAAAATAATTTGAATTATAGTATATTTAAATTAATTTAATTAGACTATCATTTATTAAATACAAAGAAAAAATATTAAATATGATAGAGATAGTTATGATAAAATTAAAGTTTTTGAATTATAATATCTTTAAATTAATTATTTGAGGTGTTCCTACTATGAGCTTTCTTGGGATGAAGCAGTGCTCTAGCGATCTTTGTGCTCACCTATGCAACCTTTCCACCACCTCTCAAAATTCGACGCGGTAGTTCTTGCGCACCCTCTGCATCTGTCTCCTTCCCGCGCGTCGGGTGGGTTCGCAACCATGCCGGTGTCGCGTCATCCGCCTTGGGCGTTGGGTGAAGAATGGGCGGTCGGTGATCGACATCACTGCTCGAAGCGTGATGATGGATGCGCGGAGTGCTTTGCCTATGTTCTTGAACGTGGACTTGACGGTGCAAGCTGTCTTCATGACCTCTCGAAGAACTTGTCCTTTGATGTAAGTACGCGCCGCGTCCCAGGCTGTTGCTTCGACGACTTTATAGTTTAGACATTTCTTCGCCTGACATACATATATGTCAACTCGGCGGTCTGTTACATGAACGATGATGTCTGATGGGGGAAAGGAGATACAGCGATAGGAGCGTTCATCGTATCGGCATGTGATGCGTCGAAAACTGTTCCTGCGGATCTCACGAGCGGGGGCTACTTGGAACATAAATATTTATCTTCTCTTATTGTTTCGTCTTTTTGTTAACCATTCTGTTTGCCAAATTCAACGAGTACGAGTAGAGTGCGATGTTTATTAACATCCGTATCAGAGAGAAGAAGATAACCATTTCCTACTTCAACACTCTCGTCCTTCAGCAATGGCTGGCTGAGTGTTCGAATTTCAAGCCAGGAGGTGAGAGATGCGGTGCTGGGCCATATCGACGCCACTCTTGAGCGCATAACTTGGAAAATTCCAAAATTGCAACAGCAAGCAATTGAGAAATTAATGATATGAGTCTGTACGTTGCCTACGTATAAATAAATTCTTTCGGCATGTGCAAAATTTGCAAAGCTTTTTGTAAAGGTGGAAAGAGATTATTAAGGACTCGGGTTGAAAGGAAGAAGAAAAGAAGTGGGTTCGTGCTTCTTTTGTGTACTGCCCTATTTTTATAAAATGCGATCGAAACGTGTTCTTCTCCACAACGTTGGAGAGCTTGCTATCCTGCAAAGGAAATCATGAAACCATTGAGGAGCAACATTAATGAGACATTCGAACTACGATCATGATAGCTGACATTTTAAAAAGTAAACGTTGATGATGGATGAAAATCAGCATATTAGAAATGTGCTCAACGGAACAAGTGAAGCATGCATCAGGTATTTAGCGGAGACATAGTGAACATGTTTTCAATGAACTTGTCTTTCATTATTCAAAGCACCATATGTTACAGTAACATTAAAATTGACATTATGTGATAAATAATATTCAGTATGAAAGACATACGGCAGATGCCATTTTGGAGGTTATTTTTTGGGATTGTTTGAAAGAAATTTACGATATTTGTTATAGCTTTCTAGTAACGTAGGGCAACATGCCATTTGGAGGTTTAATTTGTTGAAGTTGTTGAAAAAAATTAGTGGGATGGTGTTTATGTTTTCATAGTAGGAGTTTAAGATGATGTGGGAATCAGCTTTAGTAGGAGTGTTTAGTTTCTTTGCGTTGCTTTCTTTGAATGGTGTTATTTTGATATGGATCTTGAAAGATTAATGCCATGGCAACGTCTTCTCAAATCAAATCTGTGTTCTTCATTTTCAACAAATATAAAGAAGGCACTAGTAGTGTTTGATGTTTCCAAGTGTTATTGTGGGATCCAGTTTGTCTTCCCCATTTTGCCCATATGTGTCATATGTTTTGCGTTTGTCGCCCATATTTGGAGTATTATTTTGTGTTTATCTACTTATCATCAATTAATGTTGTGTTTTTAATCTGTTAAGGTTAAGATTCAATTAATTTGTCAATTATTTTTGTAAATATTTTATATTACAAAGGGATTTTGATAAATTATAGGACATATAATTGAATTAAGATGCTTTCATCAATACTTTTGTAAATCTTTTATATTTACAAGAGTTTGATAGGTATAAGAGACATGGGTTGGATTCGATTCGCATTTGTCAGTACTTTTGTATTTACAAAGGAATTTTGATAAATTATAAGACATGGGTGTGAGATCTCCGTTTTATCTTTTATATTTTCAACGATGTGAATATTCTATTTTTACGCCGAAGGTGTTCTATTGTGAGCTTTATTTGGGATGAACGGTGCTCCCGGCCAATCTCTCTTGCTCCACCTATCGCCTTTCACCCTCTCAGAGTCTCGACTTTTTGCGCGTTCTTTGCCTAACCTTCTATCATCTGCTTCCGTGGCAACCGTCGGTCGTTCGCCGGCCGTGCGGTGGCCGCCATCCGCCTTGGCGTTAGTGAGTCCATTTGTTAAAATGATCAAGTGCTAGTTTTTAATTAGAAATTAGAGAAATGTATAAAGCTAATCAATATCTTGAAATTTTTAGTGAGCACTTGGATTTTTCATAGTTTAATTTAATTTTTTAAACTATAAAATTTTTAAAATAATAAATTAAATTGAAATTTTATTGATTAATATTTCATTTAGGCATTACTTAATTTCTTTTCAATTTCTTTTATCTAATACTTTTTCCAATTTTTTTTATCCAGTATTATTAATTCCGAATTTCAATTTCTTTATCACAAAAAACCTTAATTTAAATTAAAATATTTGATTAATTTTTTTATATATAAATTATTTTTTAATATTAATTTTTTTCATTATGATAATAAAATTCAACTCTTTGCACACTTTCTTTATCGATATGTTTATTAAAAAATCTCAAACAAATATATTATTCCACATATTATTAAATATACAAAAGTTCATTCGACCTATTATAAAGACTTATTTTGTTACAATAGAAAGTCAGTTTAATGCTTTTTTTTTTAGCTATTTTAAAACAATCTCTTAAGTTATAGAATGATGATCACCTTAATCGTAAAATATAAATAATGAGGATTCTAATTGGGATTTTAATATAAATAATGACGATTATAAAGTTGGGATTTAAAATTTATTAATGTTTAGAGTGATTAAATAGTTTTGAAATATTTTAGGGTGTTTTATTTTGGAATAAGTTTTTAAAATTGTAATTTAATTATTAAGAATATATTCGTTAAATTATTTTTTCAAAATACTTGTCTTTTTTTTAATGAAATTAATTAATTAAAGTTATATGAACAAATGTTATTTGAAGTGACATAATTTTTTGAACATATAGTATTGATAAGCCATAATATTATAGCAAACTCTATTTATAATTTAATAGAATATTATCAATATTTACTAATTCTCACAAATTTAATATTAAATAAATCTCATTTTTTAAATTTAAAACTTATTTAAAATTTTAAGTATAATTTTCATAATAATATTCATTTAAATAAGAATATGTTATTAATATATATTGAAACTAATTCGAATTTATTAATTAGAGAAAGTTGAATCCCAATCCAACCACATCTATACATTATTTCTATATTAATATTCACTTAATTCAAAATATGTTATTAATATAGCTAATCTAATTCAAGTTTACTAACATATGACTTTTCTAAAATATATTAACATTTGCAAAAAAATTGATATCTCCAAAACTGTTGTTAACACTGGAAAATTGTACAACATGAGATGACATTAATTAATGTCAAGCCAAAGGATTTATAGGGTAGGATGACATTATGGAATCTAGAAAGTATTTAAAATCTCAAAGGTTTAAAGGAAATCAAATTTGAACTAGTCATAAAATGTTATTTGTGCACATTATCCTTCGAGAAAAGCGCGTTCTGCGTGCTTTTTTTCCCGATAAGCACGCATTCCTGAAAGTGGAAAAACGTCGCTATTGTGGACCACACAAAGAAAAGGACAAGTTACTCCTTACATGAAGCCACCTAACGACATCAACCAGCACCTCCTTAGACACTATGTGAGCACACAATGGAATATTTGGAGCACAAAATGGAATCATACCTCTCCCTTGGGTCACCATCCACCATGTACCAAGGGAAGGAAGGAGGATTTGAATCCCCTATATAAAGCCACCATGAGATGAAGAATGGGTGATCACATTGTTATGCTGGCCAGAATTTCCCAAGAAATACCAGTAGTGTGTGACCCAGAGATGGAGATAGAGGGGACTCGATTATTGTCCATCCAACAATCTTAGTCCATCACAGAAAAAAGAGAGGGAGCTTGCACCAAGGCGAGCTTGGAAAAGAAAATCCTTGCATCGGGACCTAGAACTATTGTCTAAGGGCCCTTTGGCAAGTGGGTAAAATTTCTTCTTCGTATCAAATGCTTAATAAGAAGGGGCCTAGAGCCACCGTTTGCATTATTATCGTTTGACTCTCTTCAATAGCTTATGTATATTTGTGTTTCAGTTTTAGTTTAATTTGAGTATACATTTGCATGCTTTTTCCTCTAAAGTGTATGCTTTTGAACTCCACCACTTTCTGCCTGTTACCTATAGTTTAAAGGGATGAACAACACCCCTTAAACTGGTGTGATTTCATACATCCGTGCACCAAATCCACCACAACAGGATTGGTGCTTCCACTAAATTTTTACCAAGTTTATGTGGTTGTGCCTTCTTTCACATGAGACCTTCTGTCTATGCTAGAGAGTGGAGCTGATAGTCCTCTAATCTACCTTGTAGTCCCTAGATTCACTTTGAGTGACAGATTGAAGAAGAGCAGCTCCTATTTTTTTTTACTTGCAGGATTTGTGCAAGTTTTTTCCTCAGAGACGCGCAGGGCATGCGTTTAGTGCTGACCTACACACAGGAAAGCGCACCTGTCATGGCCTTTTGCGCGCAATTCACATAATGAGAAATTTCTCCCAAGGTTCTATATTTTTCTGCTTGTAAGGTCCTTGGAAGCCCCTAATGTATCTGCCAGCACTTGTTGTGATACCCCACAGCTTTTTAGAACTCACTTTTAGTTGATTTTTGTAGGCTTAGAATCGGTTTTTTATTCAAGTTGTTTTTTGCAAAATCTTCACATAGTTGAAGTAGGGGGAAAATTAACTTGCGTTCCGAACAATTTACGTTTTGCAAATTTTGGTATTCACACCTAGATAACTAGTCCAAGAAAGTGGCCCAAGACCATGCATGCATAGCTAGTTTTCTTTTTTTCTAGTGTAGAAATTGTTTAGTTTAGTTCAATTTTTGCATTAGGAATTGTGGGACTGGGATCGAATTGTCTATAGAAGAGTAAGTAATCTCTGCTACCTTTTCACCCTCCAGTGATCCTAGGTAAGCATATGAACATTCCATATTCACAATTCACATCTCCCTATAGTTAGTCACACAGATTAACTAGGAAACTCTGGTGGCCCATTATCCGCACATGTTTTCCATTTGAGCCAAGAACAATATAACATAGTTTAAATAAGGGATTTTGTAAAGGATCAACGATATCCACACGTTGAAAATATGTGCTCGTTCACCTTATGCTCACACACACTCACCCACTAAGCAAAGAAAGACACCTAAAACTAACTTAACCAAACTCACTAAATTCTCCCCACAAGGGCCACAGAAGAATTTATAGTTTAAGTTAGGGTCAAGGGGGTAGGCATCCAATAAGACGCCTTGATCATAGTTCATATGAAAACATAAAATTTGTGTATTTAGGGAGCTTAATATCCACCTATCAGCCCACAACAAAGAAAACCCGAATGCAATAGAGACCCAATTCAGAGGGTGTTAGGCTTAGGCGCAGTGCGTGCGGTATCAGTTGGGGCTACTTGACCCAGCTGATACTCGGTACTGTTATCTGACTACCAAGAAGCCCAAGACTCGAACACTCACGTGGGATGGTGGTTCTTAGTGGCCAAAAACTAGGGCATCCTTTACCCTATAAGTGACGGTGCAGGCAAGCGCCAGACCCTCTACCCTTACCTTGGTGGATTCTCTTCGGCTGACTGGGGGCATCGCTAGCTCTTACGGGACGTTGTGCCAGCACTCGCAGGAATTATTCTCAAGGCCCGGTTACTTTTGAGTGTGTGTGGATGCAATCGGTCTTCTATGATTTTGAGTATCATACGCAAACAAAAAAAACCACTTTTTTTTATTATTCACATAGATTAATTTAAAGTGAAAATTTATTTTATTTTCTCTTTTTTTTATGTATGTGGCCATAATTTTTCTTCGATCATAGACTCTATCCTCTCAAATTTTTCCAAAACCTAACCTGGTCGAAACCTGAATGGTCCCAACAGAACCTCGTCGATCTAAGCGTCTTTTGGACCTCCCCCCATTACCGGGAGGGGTTCCATGTCTTTCACCATTTAGGCATCAAAGACGAAACACTACCACCGTCATTGGTTCATCCTTCATTGGTGTAGCCATAGTTGGGAACCCTAATCGGTCTCCCAACACCACACCACACACCACTCCCCCCTCGACCCCTAGGGGGCAGAGGAGTGCATCCCATTCAAGAAGCCAGCTGAATACACAACAAGGTACGCCACAAATTAACCCTCCAGAACTTCGTGTCTTCAAACATTATAATGGCGTCAACCTCCCAGTCACCTTTCTTAGCTTCATTGAATCTACCCGATTTAACTGAGCTTACAAGTGATCCCATCGCAAATGATCCTACATGGCCTCCCATGCCCATGAAGCTCCCTTCGGATATACCAAAATTCGAAGGCAAGCAAGCGGAAGACCTAGGTAATCATGTAATGACCTTTCACCTGGGGTTCTCATCGAACAATATCATCGATGACACTATTCGATTGAGGCTATTTCAATGAACTCTTACAAGAGTAGCCATGAAGTGGTACGTGGAGAAACCTCCTGCTTCACATGGAACCTTTTGTGCCCTTCCCAGTGCATTCTTAACATATTTTCAATTACCCATTCACCATGATTCAGGAATGGAATTTCTGACTCATTTTAAACAAACCCTCGTCGTCCATATCTCGGACCATATTCATGAATGGAGGCGGTGTCGCACTTTATGTAAAGCTAAACTCGACGATTGGGTCCTCTTAGATTTATTCTTGAAAACTCTAACGATGGAGATTTCAAATGATGTGGCGCAGCAAAACCACACATATGAAGAGGATGCAATCAATAAAGCCCAAAAGCTTGAACTGATTTATACGCAGTCAGGATACATTTACAACATCCTTCCTAACACCCCGCACCTGTAAACTTATCAAGAATTTCGAGGCACGTTGAACTTTGCAAACGGGCTAATTGGGTCAATGACCCAAGGTTACCTAGGCAGCAGTAGTCAAAACCTCGGTTACACATGTAGTTCTACCCAGAACATGTCTCAACCCGGTTTTCAACATCATCATATGCCTCAGCAAAATTTGACTAATAGGGTGTAAGCATATCACCAAGGAGGACCTTAACATTTGGCTGAGGGAACCTAGTATGCAGAAAAAAACACTAACGGAAGAGCTCCGCTCCAACATCCAAGTGCAAACCTGAGACAACATTATGCTCAGTCCCCAGCACATGACCCACCTACACAAACCAATGCATAAATGAACTTTGTGCAGTTGTCCCAAAGCCAACCACACCAGTATAACCAGGAGAACTACCCTCCTAACGTGGTAAAGAAAAAATCCAAAAACAAGCCAAAAGGGAACCATGGACAGGGGGGCAGCAACCAGCAGTGCCCACCATGATCCCAAGCTGGAGGTAACTCCAACCGGAATCAGAACCAGGAGTGAAGTAATGCCCAAGGGCAGAGCAAAAGGCCACCTCTTTGAACAAACCATTCCTGTTCAATATGTGGAGAGTACGAGCACTATACTCACCACTATCCTGATCTCCCTAATCTAAAAAAGCTATAGAGTAACCGAGGACAAGGAGGATCTTCCTAGAAACCCGCCATGATGCATGAACCTTTCCTCCACCAAGGGACGGTCAGCACTCAGCAGCAAAACCCAGACGATTCTGGGAAAAGAAGCCATGAAATCTACATGATTATAGAAGAGATGTTTTTCTAAACACGGAATTGCAACTACGACACCCCACTAGACACCACTACATTAGGGGCTAGTACTAGAGCACCGAATACACCTTTGACCATTTCAAAGATGCCTATAGAACCATTGCCAAAGATGGTAAAGGGACCAAATAGGTGAGCAAGAAACTACTCCAAAGCGGCCCATAATTATAGCATCATGGATCATTTAGCTCAATCTGACGCTACTATGTCAGCTCTGGAGGTACTGCAGTCATGCCCGAAACAATGAAAATCCCTACTTTCCGCGCTAGGCACTATCGACCTTGTCGATACGTCCCTGATGGCTTTTGAATTAGACAAAGCCACCACCCGACTTACTTCCATGGTCGCCTTCGAGATACCAGTTTTGGTCCAGAATATCACTATTCACTAATGTGTCATAGACAAGGGTGCATCGACATGCATCATGTCAAAAAATGTTTGGTAGATGTTAGGTTCTCCCATACTAAAACCCGCAGTCAAAACGCTTCGAGCGTACGACGGTCGTCCCTCGACCCCCATCAGCCTCTACCAAAATGTCCTGGTCTGTTTAGCTAGAAAGATATTCCACATAGACCTTCAAGTCTTGGACACTCACCTGGATTACAATATACTCCTTGGGTCGAGGATTGCATCATTACTGTAGACGAGCTGACGTACAGCGAGAAAATTCCCCTAACCAACATAGAAGTAATTCTACCCTATGTAGATACAACCTTGGATAGTCTTTCACGGTACTAAGAATATGGCCATGGCCAATTCAAACCGTCGTTCGTTCTATGGTCATTTCTAGGAGATCCTACCATTATCCCTAAGGTATCGCCCGATGTCACAGGGGCTCTAGTGTGCATGATGTCCACATCAAGCACCAAGGCTAGTTAGGACATGGAATCAAGAAGTAATGACACCGAGGCATCAGCCAAGGCAGACTCTCTAGCCTACACCACCTCTTAAACCCCTTTCCTCTACCCCGCAGCTGGCTTCGTCTCCCAGCAGGTTTTGGCAACATTGGTATTACCCAACATATCGTTTTCCCAGTTTGGTACCTTGTTCCTACTTCCAGAATAGGATCCACCCATGTTACTACCACAAGGTTGAAGCCCCTCAATCCTGAGGAGCCCCCTCCCATCCAAGAAATGGTCGAGACCACCCCCACGAAGGAAGCTCCCATTGCGAATCCGGTGATCACGGACAAGAAAACCAAGAAGAGAGGAAAGAAGATGGTGAACCCCGCCATTCAACATGAATCACCAGTCTGTGCCATATGCAACGTAATAGGTCATCCTACCCATATATTTCTAGAGCTTGATGAATTAAAACCACTCCTTGGCTCTGAAACAAACATCTTGACGTCGTGTTCCCAAAAAAAGGAACCTTCCACCAAAGGTAAAGGCAAAGCACTGTGTAACAATCACGTATGCACTCTCTATAGAAAATATGGGCACTATACCCACCATTTTCTAGAGATACCACGATATAGGGACGCCTTACATGCGATCGAGTGATCTTATCAGGAGGATCGCTCCACCCAATTTGTCGACGATGAGCCTCGCACCATCCTATACCTGCAAGAGGAATGTAGGGTTGTAGAAAGACCCCTAGTTATGCCCATTATATGTTGTATGCTATGCGATGAATAGGGTCACTTCCTCTAAGAGTGCGCAACCCTGGAGCTCATCCACAGATGGTATCCAATCGAAAGGGTTTACTGCGTTGGATTGCGAGCAGCGCAATTCACATGTCCATTATGTGCAGACAATCACCTTTTGGAATATTTTCACTACATACCTTGATTCTGGCTAGCCCTTGCTAGCCCTCTCTCAACCATAGTCTGCCTTTCCCAAGAATACGACATGGATTCCGAGTCCACAGGCAGCTCCATGACCCAAGTGGATGAGATAAGCGTATCCATCATGTTCTTGAAAGCTAGAGAACGGCCTACCAGGGAACCCCTAGTTACCCCAAACCGCTCTTCAAAAGGACAACCAACATGTATGTTATGAAAAAAGACAGACCATGCAGTCGTCCATTTCCCTGATTTAGCTGCCTTACGGCATTGGTTCCCCATCAGACCCCAAACTAAACTCGACGGAACCTTCCTGTCAAGGATATTTTTCCTGATATATCATGGTAATCATTATGAGCGAAATTTTGCTTATGCCTTGCAAATTAGTCCCACCATCGACATGATTAATGCCATAGAGAAGAGATAAGACGAACTCTGGGAATGGCATAAAAAGTACATCGTCGGGTCAATGTCCCCGCCCCCGCAATGGTGTATCAAGCAAGATAAGAAAACGCACCAAAAAAGCATAACCTTGGCCAAGCCTAGGATAACATGTGGCCTATGCGATCTGAACGATCACTGAGTCAACCAATGCAGAGAACTCAAGCCTCTTGTAAACAGCCTCCAAATAGTCTCTTCTCTCCCTCAGAAACTTCTCTCAAACCAAGAGAAGATCACACACACTTATTTCCGGAATTGTTTTCACTTTCATCATACATTTAAGTGTGTACATCTCCCCAAGATGAGAGCGACACAAGCTGCATTTAGTCTACACTCCATGAAAGAGGCAGATGCACCTACGCCAACAATACAAAAATGGAAATAGAAGACAACCTATTCTACGACCAACCCTTTCCAAGCATCTACATCAGGAACAACGAGTAGCGTAGAATCCCACACTATCTACTCCGTTGGCTCAGTGATACCGTGCACCATCTGCACCAGCCACAATCACACACGAGAGTCATTCCTGCTAATGGAAACATTTAGGCACCTCTATGGCAGGCATAATTTCCACCTATCGGAAATCGACCATCCTAGCGCGGAACCAAACCTTGTGCTCATACATAACTCCATTACAGAGATTCTCCCCCTGCCAAATGTTGATGACACAATCCACCATATACGATTTGTGTCAGATCATATTGGAAATAGGATTATTTTCGTCCCCTCGTCCCAAGATTTCCATCTAACTCCTGCTGCAAAAGATCAAGGTACCTTGCACTTTTGCATATATTTCTACAAGATCCCACATGCCACTATCGAACTCCTCAATGACGCCCAACCTCTAGAGCAGGACCTAGCACGACTAGAGCTTGTCGACGAAAATCGATGACAATCGCTGCAACACAATGAGGCCCACAAGAAAAGGGTAAAATCATCATTCGACTGCCACATCACCCCCCGATCATTCACCGAGGGAGAATTACTCCTCTGCTATGATGTCGCAAAAGAGGCCTTAGGGCCAGGAAATTTAGAAGCCTTGTGGAAAGGACCTTACATCATTAAACACTGCCTCTGATAAGGGGCATACATCTTGACGGAACCAGAGGAGACTTGCCTCACTAACCCCGTCAACAACCTTTACCTCAAGAAATTCTACACATATGGGCCTCGACAACCCTTCCCCTAGAGTGAGAGTACACAAAAACTCAACCACTCAAAATTTTTGACCCAAAGACTTATTTTAAAAGTGCTTGAAGTATCACCATGGATCACCAGAACAAACCCTATTTTTGATTTGCTGATGGATCATCAAGATGGTCTCAAAATTTAGCCGCAGATGCCTGGGTCATTTACTACCTTGACCGAACACCTTTGTGTTCAAACGATGTGTGTATCCGTTCATCAACAAACAATCATGCAAAATATAATGCTGTCATCGGACTTATGTGCGACGCCCTCCATCAGGGAACTAGCCATATGCATATCTACCTTGACTCCGAGTTAGTAGTATTAAACCAAAAATTTGAGACAAGAGATACACATCTGCTTAGAAAATATTTTTGTGCCAAAAGATTAAGCAGAAAATTTGACTATATCACATTTTCACATGTACCAAGGAATCAAAACCAAACAACTGATCGCATAGCAAACAATATCCTAAACTAGAATGCATCTCGAATACACCATCACACATAAAACCAAATATATAGATATCCATCAGCATAGAAAAATACATAAACAAAAACAAGTGATACATCATGTAGAGCCGCAAAGAATATCTCTCATATATATATATATATATATCAAAATATGTATACCCGAGTACAAAAAATAGTGTCGTTGGCCCAATCGTCAGCCCAAAGATACAAAATTTGTCAAAATAAGGGAAGCATCCTCATAGCGGGTGCTTTCTCTGTGTACAAAAATACCTTGGGGGTGCCCCCAAAAGGGGGGCACCTGGACCCACCACATCTCTCAGTACCACCATCGGAGCTGGTATCACAACTACGATCGCAGCCTGATGTAGAGTAGGCCGATAATTCCTCTCGCGGGCCATCACTGTCTCTAACCAGACCTCCTTGAATTCATCCATGAAACCTCAAGTAGGCATACTGTGGGTCAAATGGTCCACTCGACCCCAGAAGTCCTCAAGAGCAGTCACCTGAGCTATTAGTTCTACAATGCATGCCTCTACCACATCAGCACAAGCTCGCTCGGTCGTAACCTCCACAGTAGCCATGCTGCTACCCTCACCTAAGGGGCCAGCATCATCTCCACCAGGTCCACCACCTGGTCCACCTGCATCACCTCCTCCCTGGCCGCCCCGAAGTCGTCGTGGAGGATCATGGCCCACCAATTGGGCCACAGGGCGACCCACCTCACCAACATCTGCACGAGTAACCAAAATAATGTCTCTGTTACTAGCGAAACACGTAAGTACGTACATACTCAAACAGATCAAGAAAAAATATATAACACGTACCTGCAGGTCCCCAAACATAACCAAAAGGGAGACCCATGTCTGGGTCACCCTGGAAGTCCATTCCCGCATACATGTATGGCAAGAACATCTATGGGTTGGCCTTGAACCAGGCCTATGTCGTGGCATTCCAATAACGCCCCACCATGCCACCACCACCCAACGACATCACCAGAGCCCACCTCCTCATTCATGGCTCCCGTGGGCCCCCAATAGGCAGCCCCACCACCAGCCTCAGCAACACCACCCTCTCATACATGATGTTGCATAGGATGCTGGCGTGCGCAAATGAATTAGATCCACATTGGACCTTGTTCAATTGTGACACCATACCATCAAAACAAAAGCGTGTGAAGTCAAAAAAAATGTTGGGACCTCAACCGGTGCAAAACTCCAACCTGCAGGCTAGATGCCCGATGCGGAGCCACCAACCCTGCCAGTAGTACAATCACTGCTAGAGCACACTGCTCTACCACATCTGTAACTAATGCAATGTTAATGCATCCCTTGGTAAGAGCCCCCCCCCCGCAATGATGCCTCAAAAATCTATCCAGGTTCACTCTGCCATAGGGGAGTGGATACCTCAGTGCCTCACCCTAAGGCAATAACCCGGTCACAAAGTAGATATCTGTCTCGAGATGGATCACCAAGTTCATCCCCCGCAACATGAACATGTTGCGCCTCCTATGCCAATGTTGTATAATGTAGTGCAGTAATTGGTCCTGCGACTAAAGAAACTCATTTTCAACAAACTTCAGAAGGCCCCATGTGGCAAACTGATGTCGCGCCCTAGCATCAGCAGCTAGAGTGGTTTGGATCTTGGGCCAGTCCCACTCCCTCCACAATAACCTATCATCAACACAGGTACCCATTAGTACAGAGAAAAAAAACCCAAAAAATAGACAAAAAACCAAAATTTTTGTCACCTCGGCCTTTGTGCGCCTATCCCTCAGACAGGCGCGCTTAGCACGCACCTGTATTTTTCACAGGCATGCCTAAGGCACACTAAAATTTGGGAATAGAGCGCCCTCGTAGCCTATCCCTCAAAATTGCACACAACTAAGGTGCACTTTTACCCAGATCGCCCACACAATCTAGGGAAAAAGTCACCTATAGTCCATAGAAACCCAATTTTTACAGACCCTGGCACCATCAAACTGTAAAAATTAAAATGCAGGATGTCATGGAAGTTACCTCTGCATAGTATCGATAGTCTCTGGTACACGGGCTAACCGCAATGGCAAGGAATGCTACGCAAACACCTCTAACCTCTCAAACCTCAACAAGTATAAATGAATTGAACTAGGGCCATATTCATCTATTTATCGCCCTTTTCAAAAAATTCAGAGGGCCATAACAGGAAATCGAAAGGTCCATTCTACGAACCGTAAGTTGCACCATCATCAGTACTCCATGATTAATGGAAGTGATGCCACACATTCGCTTTCCAGAAAAAATAAATTTTCATTGCCGGTAGGTATGCCCTCTCTCATCTTCCTTTTTAAATATCATGCCTTTCAATAATATTTTATGAAAAGAAGATTCTTTCACTTGAGGTGGTTGTTTTTCTAGGGAAAACCCACAAACCATTCACAACACCATCTATTGAAAATTCGAGAGCAGGTATCATTCTACCCTTAGCATGATAGAGTCCCAGAAAACTTTGCATATCCTGACATCATTTCTCCATCAAAAATAAACCATAGGGTCCTCATACCTAACCATTTTTATCATCACCTCACCCTGCACATGGTAAACATCTGCGTTGGTCGGTAGAGCCTCCCCTCCATGGTGCTCGTCACCCAAAGTAGACCATATATCACAACAACAGTGATACCATGGCCATACCACTTCAGTCTAGGAAGCACCTCGTGCCCATCCATTCATCATGCATAAGGTCAAGTTTACCATGCAAACTGAAACCCCCTTCCCAAACGACCAGGTTGTACAAGCAGATAAAACTCGCACCACCGCGCATTTCATTTTTCCCACCATACCTTCACCAACATAATCCCATATATGAAACTTTTTCATCCACTTCATCAACCCTGCACATGAGACCAACCAATGGGACCCCCACCCTCAGCAAAATTTCTTCCTCACAAAATTAGTGAGCGAACATTTTCATGTTTTGGGGTACCCATCTCTATGTTTTGTACAAACCAAACCCCATTACTTTTATTCTTTTGGTAACTATACAAAGACCCCAAACGGTGCACTTCGCCCCACCACCCTCGTATTTCATTTTTTCTCCCATGGAAGCAGTCCGTAATCTCCCTTGGTCAGAGTATTTCACCCCCATGCACGCACCATCATGACATTCATAGCCGATTTACACCCTCTTTGGAAGTCCTACCTACCCCAGGGATTTTCCCTTCAGAAATAATTATGACTGCCACCAATTTGCTTAAGTATGCTCCGACCTTGGACCACTGAATCCCCATCATTAGTTTTCAGTCACCTCTCACCAACATTCCTACGTTAAACCCACCACATCCAGGTCCTCGATCCCTCATATCAGCGACCCCTCATTCGGTTGAGGCTTCCTTTTTGTCTACTTCAACACCCACATTCCAAAAAGGAAGCGGTACCTTGGATCACCCCTCTCCATACAAAGGGTCATCCTTGGGTGGCACTATGGGAGACGTCATTGTCCACAGATGTCATCGATCCTCCTAAAATTAGACTATGAAAAAATCTTTCATTTCAATATGGTATCATAACTTAACACCATTTCACTTTGATCAGATCCGTCGAAGACCCGTGCCTCCATAAGCATCTTTGTCAACAATGCATACACGGGAAAGTCCCAACCAACACCTATGCATACATTGTGTAGCTATATGCCATACCAAGTTTACGCATATGGGTATCACATTCCACCTGTCCTCAAAGAAAAAATGCCCCTGAGGGCATCATAAGTCATCGTCAACAACTGCCAGCATCACTACCATAGTAGTGACACAGACTGAACATGTATCTATCAACTTTGTTTAACTAGCCATAACATCACGAGCATGGGACATGCATGCCTTGTTGAAATTATGTATATATATTGTAAATTGTATTTTCTTGCAGGGATACCTTAGATGTGGTCATTCTTGGAACCAGTGCAGGGTGTTTTCAACTCCAAAGCTTCACACAGGTCTCCCTCTCTCTCTGCGCACGATATAAAAAATGAACTATAATGTATTTTGGCTATACAGTCCTTCCTAGACCTCACACATTAGGGGGAAACTGTTAACACTGGAAAATCGTACATCAGAAGATGACATTAATTAATGTCAAGCCAAAGGATTTACAGGGTAGGAAGACATTATGGAATCTAGAAAGTATTTAAAATATCAAAGGTTTAAAGGAAATCAAATTTGAATTAGTCATAAAATGTTATTTATGCGCATTATCCTTCGAGAAGAGCACCTTCTGCGTGACTTTTTTCCCGATAAGTGCACATTCCTGAAAGTGGCAAAATTTCACTATCCGAGACCACACAAAGCAAAGGACAAGTTACTCCTTACATGAAGCCGCCTAAGGAAAGCCACCAGTGCCTCCTTAGACACTATGTCAGCACACAATGTAATATTTGGAGCACATAATGGAATCATACCTCTCCCTTGGGTCACCATCCACCATGTACCAAGGGAGGGAAGGAGGATTTTAAATCCCTATATAAAGCCACCATGAGATGAAGAATGGGTGATCACATTGTTATGTTAGCCATAATTTCCCAAGAAATACCAGCAGTGTGTGACCCGAAGCTGGAAATAGTGGGGACACATTGTTGGCCATCCAACAATCTTAATCCATCACAGCAGAGAGAGAGGGAGCTTGCACCAAGGCAAGCTTGGAAAACAACATCCTTGCATCGAGACCTAGAACCATTGTCTAGGGGCCCTTTGGCAAGTGGGTAAAATTTCTTCTTTGTATCAAATGCTTAATAAGAAGGGGCCTAGAGCCACCGTTTGAATTATTATCATTTGACTCTCTTCAATGGCTTTTGTATATTTGTGTTTTAGTTTTAGTTTAGTTTGAGTATACATTTGCATGTTTTTTCCTCTAGATTGTATGCTTTTGAACTCCACCACTTTCTGCCTATTACCTATAGTTTAAAGGGATGAACCACACCCCTTAAACTAGTGCGATTTCGTACATTCGTGCACCAAATACACCATAACAACTGTCCCTAATTTATTTTCTGAAACTTTTATATATATGTTTGTTCCATTTGATAGCATATTAATCCCTTTAATTTTCTCTTCCTATATTGAGATAAAATATCATCAGGGCCCATAGCCTTGTTACCACTCATTACAATCCCATTTTCCTCAATATGCAGAGGCAGAAAAACTCTTAAAATGAAGACAATTAATTAAAGAACAAATGTTAGGACCATGCCTTTGTTTGGTATTTTAATATTCTTTAACAATTTTCAAGAGATAGATGATGAGATGAAAGGTGAAATTTTAAGTAAAGAATCATCTATCTTGAAATGGATGTCCAAATAAAGGTTTTGGAATTCTCCGATGAAGCCAAAGTGAAGGTCGACCACATGAAATTAGTGGATTCTTAATGGAGTAGTCTTTAGTGCGACTTTTCGGAGTTTCCAATGCCGGAATCCGGTGAAACAAATTGAGGTAAAATCTTGATTTCTGTTATTTAAACTAGTTTTTTTACTGTATATATAGATTCGGTGCCTAAAAAACCCCTAGGACACTTTGATTGTGCAATTTACCCATCAAATTTTTGTTTTCAATAAATTCTTGTTGGATTTTAAAGAAATTAGACCAGAAAAATCCACCGAAAAAAAATTCAAAAAGTCGCACTAAAGATAACTCTGTCTATAAAATGTTATATAAAAAATCACTTCTAGTTCCCATGTGATAAAATATTACTTACTCATACTAATTAATGGAAGCAAAATAGCTTAATTTTCTATGACATATAATTTAAAATATCAGTCACACAAAAATAAAAGCAATTCCTGCATCCATCTCCCCTTGTTATTAATAGTACATTGACTAATTAACTAAACTGTTGATTTCACTTGTAAGAGTGTTATCCATCCTTTACAATGAAATTTACTCTTTAGGTAATCTTTTTCCTTAACTAAGTATTTTCCTTTAGTGGTTTTCCTTGCAATTTCCATATGGTAAAAGATATTGATAGGTGTAATGAGACTACTTAGTTCAAATAGGCATGCTAACAAAATGTAAAAGAAGAAAAGGGATGCAATGGATAATTTTATGCATTTAATATGACAATGAGATTCTAGGATAAGTACCTTTACCTTCATATGGTATTGAGTATTTGATTGAAATTACGGTTCCTTCCTCGCATGAAACATTTAAAGGACATCAAATGCACTCAAAAGAAATGTCCATGAATCCTTGAAACTTGCTTCAGGATTTGCATAAAATTCATACGGATGTCCCATGACTATAAATATTTAATTCCACCTTACTCCGAGAGCTAGAAATTAATGGATAGCTTTTCCCAAGTTAATCCAGTAGTTATTTCTTGTTTAGAGCTTAGGTTGTCTCTCATTTAGGCAATCTGAGTACCGATTCGAGGTGGAATGAAACTAAAATTTGGCAAAAGAAACATCTAAACCCGTTATAATAAGTTCGAAAATGAAAGAGTACCTTTTGTTGGATATCGAAATAAAATATAAATGTAGTACGTAATAAGAAGAGACTGGACTCACAGTGCTGCATCTGTTGTTGTTTAATATTACCAGGCTATAACAAAGCACGAATCCATGTTGGATTTGATTTTTATGAAAAAAAATAGTAGAAATCAAGGGGAAATACAATATGTTTTTTCTTTGAGTTTTCTGAAGAAAAAAAAAGAAATAAAAAATAAAGAAAGTATAACTCAAGGGGAAATGCAAGACCTTTTTGCTTTCACTTATCTATTGGGTTTCTCATACTTCGTTGCTTTGTTAATCTAAATTTTGGAAATGAAATAATAGCCTCAATCTCATGATGGATTTCTCATACTTTGTTGCTTTATTAATCTGAAGTATGGAAATGAAATAATAACCTCAACCTCATGACATTAGGAGACAAGAAATTCTCTATTTTGGTTGTTGGTGGCACACGATACATGGGCAACAGGATGATGGTAAAGCCCTGCTTAGCGGTAGGATTATTTTATGCCATCTCAAACAGGAAGTAGCACGACTTGTTTCCACAAAAAAGGTCACGCATAATTTCATGCCATCTCAAATAGGTAGGAGCATAGCTTATAGTTTCAATAAAAGAGGTTTGTGCACACATTCACATAAAAAACCTAGAAGGGAATAAGACTTCGGGTTTATTCATCCAGAAAAGGTTAACCAATAAACAATTGTTTGATTAGTGTTTGAACCTCCTTGTTAGTTGCCTTAACTATTATTTTTCTCTTAATTATTAACTATTAAACCTAGGGCCTAAAAATCTTCAATTGTCTAACATTCCATCCAATGGTGCAAACTGGTACAAAGTGGCAGCTCGGGGAGTTGTTTTCAAAGAGGAACATCTTACAACATAACTATTTATATTAAAATTTCTAATAAATATTAGCTTGCATAATTTATATTAATAAGTTCATGATAACATGTAGGGGAGTTTTTTTCAAAAAGGAATTCCTTACGGTGTAATTATTTATATTAAAAATTGTAAATCATATTAGATTGCATAATTTATATTAATAAGTTCATGATAACATGTAGACACGTCCCAGCTACATGGATTAGCTTGCGAGGTATAATGGTATAATGGTGGAAAGTAGAAATCTCTTGTAAAATGGAAATGTTTTCTTTCATTTTTTTTTGTAATATGGAACAACGAAAAAAAGGGAGGTTTGCATGGGTAAGAAAAATGCATCTTATGAAAATGTACTGAAGGATTTGTCAATAATATTTGTATCGCATTCTTTTCTTCTACTATAATATGGAATGAAGTATTAAAAATATAACTTGGGAAAGGGAATTATAATTAATGTTTTGGAAGAATGATTTAATTGTTGATACTATAAAAATTTTAAAAATCCTTTATTAATTTAGGATGCTTTGTGTTATGGATGATTTATATTTGGAGTAGTTACATGATTTAATTATGGCTTTAGGTGGCCAGTGCATAATCATACCACATAGTTAGAACAACTTTCTTGTGAATTTAGAATTACTTAAGAAAATAATAAAAAAGAAAATCCTAAAATAACACAACATCAACTACGAGAAGGTTGAGTTCTTTTCTCATGGTTCATGCCATCAAACTATTCTTTCACCATTGAGAAAGATTCAATTCCCATGAGGTATTCATGGAGCCACAGGGGACACCTTGTTATAAATTATGGTGGACCCCAAAGAGACCATGTTAAATGGTTTCATGGCTAGGGCACACATAAGTGGATCATATCCCACCCCCATATCCTCATTTTCAAAATTTCCAAATCAGTTGGATCTAATGGTGGAAAGATAGGAGTGTTTCACAAGTAGGCAAGGTTCAATTCAAATGAGGCTTCCATAGACCCATGGGACACATTGATTGGTTGAACTTGTGTTTACACCCAGAGAGAGGATGAAAGCTTGAAATGATCTTAGCTCAAGTGGCTTAATTAAACATTTGTTTCCCAAGTTGCATTCGTTAAACTATCAACGGATATGTAACTGACATGTTTGTGAATTTATGGAGTAGTTGTATCTAGTGCATAGAATTGATGAAATAGTTGTATACCGTGTAATAAAAACATATCTAATTGATGCTACCTATTCTCCACAAAATTTAGTTCCTATAGAGAAAAATAATAAGACATTTTCCTCAAAGGATTAAACCATTAAACATAATTCCAAATTTAATTTAACCATAATTATAAAGATTCTAACACCAAAACATATTTATAAGGGAAGAATGCCTTAGGTGCATCTTGAAATATTTAAGTATAGAACATATAAATGTCCTACTTTAAGATAGTTCAGAGACGAATTACAATATGTTATTCCTTTCATAGGATTTACCCTTAAAATATAATACACTAGAAACATTCTTTCAACAATATTAGTTGTACACTGCGGACTTGATAGCTCTTATGTGTATCTGTTCTACCCCTTACTTGATAGCACTAGGTCATCATCACCAAAACAATATGTAGTTGCACTTCCTTGTCTATATAAAAAACAAGAATGACGAAGAGGAATGCTCCATAAATAGTGTTAACATAATATCAAGGATGGAAGGGAAAATGTTTAAGGTTGTACTTGGTTGTGTATATTTATAATTAAGCAAAGATGTGAAAGAGGATAATCCTCCAAGGTGGAGAAAATGGTAAATGGGGAAAGGGTAATTAGGTTAATAATGGTATTGATTTTCCTAAGAGTGGAGGAAAACTTTTCCACTTGAGATGTTAGAAACTAAACTAGTGTTGTATTGGTTTGATGATTTTTTTTTAAATATTATTTAAGTAGTAAATTAATATATTTTGATGGACCTCTCACACTCGTTCAAGTTCAATTTTTTTAGGTGGACATGTTTATGCTCTCAAGTAGGGTAACTACATATAAACATGTTAGGATGATGGCCTCGTACTTGCAACCACACTCTAGGAAGCTAAGAGGGAGAATGATGAACTTGCACTAACAACCTCACTCCCCCCTTTGGTCTAAGATGTTGATGACTTGGTGTTGGACGGATAAGTCATTCTTGCGGACAAGACAAACCTCCCAAGTATCCTACGGACAGCTAGCAACAAACAAACAAATAAAAACTATATTCTCTAGATATTGTTTAACATGGAATTAATTATAACAGGGTTTTAGAAACCTACTTGTAGTCCAACGCTGATCTTCTTTCTAGTGGCTTGAAGAAAGTCGTCATCAAGAATTTGCAATCACAAACACAAGAAAAGATCAAAATCACCTGTATAATAAATCAATTCATGAATCAAACATCTATCAATATGATCAAGGAATTCATGTAATGAGATAATTAATTAAATAACCCATTGAGAAAACAATATTCATTCGTATTAACTTAAATAAAGAAGAGCCTTACAACCATGTCCGCCTTGATGTCATACAAGCCTTCCTGGGGTCTGGAACAGGCATTTCCTTTACTCTGACAAGCCTTGTACTCTCTCATCTAAAAGCACATGGGTGTGTAATCATTCCCATATAATGCTTGGCTATGAGAGTATGAGTCTCTACAGCATTTATCCTCAAAAATTCTCCAAGTATAACTCACTAACTCCAACCTTTGAAGTTGCACTATGGCTTCAATTTATAGGAAAAGAGAGGAGGTTATGGTTCCCCTTAAGAAGGGATATAATTCTCTTTTGAAGGGATTGGGCTCCATAAATCAAGGGGTAGGCTCCCATAATGGAGGAATGAACATAGATGATAGAGCGAACCTTCGACCAGATAATTGCTTCTAGAAGCTTCCAGATTTGACTGCTAGGCTTCTAAATGTTACTTTCCGCCTTTGTTTTACCTTTTACAGGGGTCCGCACCTTTAATGAATAAAAATTTCGTTTAGCTTCGCATGATTTAGAGCAAAAAAGTGCGGCACCACAGGCAATGTTGAGAGAAAGTGCGGTACAAGTGTTTTTAAGACTTTTATGAGATTTTCTCTTAATTTCAATGCTTTACTTTAGGAACTTTGATGTTATAGACTTCTAATGGAGTACTAAAATGTCATGGTGACAAATTTCAGTGTAACAAATTTCCCCCTAAAGTGTGAAGTCTAAGAGAATTCGAGGAGTGATGTGCTTTATCATTTCAAGGATTAGCCTGTGGACACCCTAATTGGAACCCTGTAAAAACATTCAATGAAAAACATATATATATATATATATATATATATATATATATATATATCATCACTGAGGTAGGCATTCCCATACTCAGATCAAAACTAACTAAACTTGTTCTGATACAAAAATTATTTTAATATTACATCAATAGTGTAGACACAGGATGGAAGCATCCATCTGTAATGAATAGTCTACTGCATAATGAATAATAAAACTCCTTGCAGCCTGGATGGTGGAAACTAGATCTAGGGTCTTGATTTCTACTTCTCGAACTAGTATGATTCTATCCATGCGATTAAATGTGTTGAAGTCGAACATGGTAGAAACCACTTGATTACCAGTCAATGATGTGAACTGTTAACAAGTGTGAGAGAAACCACCAATAATGAAAATGGCTCTCAAATTACTTAGTACAATCCATAAAATGTGAATAAGTGATATGAAGTCAAACATTTCACGGAATCGTTCGATCGAAGGTCAATGATGCAACCTGTCGTCGAAGGTGAGAAACCTGCCATTAAGGCATGCAGATTCCAAGGTACTGATGGATTCTAGATCAACTTCCTAGATGATGAGTTGTCATCGATAGAAAGTGATCTGTCTTAAGCAAGCACACAACACGAAACCATAGATTAAGTTTTGAAGAAATTTTTTGCAAGGACTAACTCAGGGATGGTCAATGCAAATGGAGACAAATGTTTGCAGATGAATGGTTTTTTGATTGTCCTCTTGAACACATAACGACACTGCAGATGGTTTGGTGACAGTTTCCCTAAGATAATACCGAGAAACGGGCTAAAGACCTTCAATATGGTTTGATTAACTGATAGGTAAAGGATTTCCCAACCCAGGTAGAAGTGTGACAAAAGTGTCATGTTCAAGAGTGGTGTAATTCTTTTACAAATCAAAGTGTAACAAATGAATATGTTTTCTCTCTTTTCCCCCACCATTTCTGGCAAGTAACTCTTTATTCTTTGACAAGCTTGAGAAGGATAACATTTGCTTGTTTATAAGCTCATCCTTTGGATAAGTCCAACTTAGTTTAAAATCAAACCCTAAGAAGGAGTGGTTCGTTCCTATTTGTAATCGACAGGTCCTTTACTGTTAAATTTTAACGAGTCTAGTATAGGAGAAACTCGGTGTTTTTCATTTTTAGGGAGTCAGAAAAAAAAAAATTAAGAAAACTCCATGGGTGACCTTTTTGTAATTTTAGTCTCTTAGGCCCGAAAAATGATAAAATAATGCAAGAGAGAACTCTATTGACCATGATTAGTCAACGTATACATTTTTCATAAATAGTCCATTTCAGTCCAGAAAAGGGGTAAACTTATACTGAAGGGACGACCGTTCATTTCCTTTAACTTGTTCGAATAGTCAAGTACTCAGCAATATTTTCATTTTTAGAGAGTCAGAAAAGGGCTTAAAAGAGGACTCCATGGTTTCATTTTTTTGTAAATTTTAAAGAGCCCAAAAAATTGATAAAAGTATGCTCTTCGTCAAAAATGATCATTCTTCTTGAGAAATTCAGTATTTTGCACAAAAACTCAAAAAATTAAACATACATGTTTCAATAATAAAAATATTTTGAAAAACAATATTTTTAAAGTGAAAAATAAACAAATTTTAAATTTTATTTATTCAAAAAAACTTGTAAAAGGAGTTTTTCAAGTTCATTTTTTTTTTTTAACTGTAATGGGTATGGATATTATTATATTGTAAAGATTATGGGCCTTTGCCGAGGCAGCCCCTATTACAAAACAGATTTCTTTCTACTGCTTCTAGTGAGCTATTACAACATTCAGGGCATTTGAACAGTGCTAACATTGTTGACAATGAGCTGCCCTTTCATGAGCAAGCTGCCTTTATTTGCCATCTTATCAGCTTCACTGTTTGACTTTCTCAGAATATGGTGAAATTTTCACTTGTCAAAGTCCAGAAGAACTCTCTTCAATCTGTCCAGTATTTTATTAAGGCTAGCATTGCTAAACGGAGTCTCCATGTTAATATTTTTTATTATTATCTCTGAATCACCGAAGACTTGGAGCACTTTGATACCTTTATCTCTTGCGATAAGACAATCTCTTAGAAGCCCAAGGATCTCTGCGTGATTGTTGGATTTCTTACCGATTCCCCAGCAGAACCAGTCTTTGGAAGACCGACCAGGAGAGTAGATAACACCACCTGCTCCGGCAGCACCAGGGTTCCCCTTGGACGCCCCGTCAAAAAAGATAGTGGATAAGTTTTGAGACCTCCACCAAGATTGAAAAAAATCATCCTCATATCTTATGCGCCATTCTGGATTGTCACTTTGGGGGGGTTGAAGATACTTACGTGGGTGTGTCACTAGCCATCCTAGCCATCTCTTTTCTTCAGGCAGTAGCAAATGATCTTCTTTAAAATACTGATATTGGGATGCTTCCAAGAGGAAGGACTTAGCTTTTGCAGCTACCTACAGAGGGGTATATAGCAGCTCTTTAAAAATCCTCTAATTGTGGGCCAACCAAATCTGCCAGCAAACATATTTGGGGAGCGCTATCCAGATTCTGCGCCAGAAATATTTGGAAGGGATTCGATGGGAATAGTATTGACTCCAAGAGGCAAAGAGATCTGCAACAGAGTTCTGCGTTGGGGCTGGGATCTGAAAGTCCTGTAAAATGAGAACCCAGACCTCTTCAGCAAATCTGCACTCCATGAAAAGATGTTGGGCTGTTTCGAAGTTATTGTTGCATAGTGCACATCTGTGAGGCCCTGCTATGTTCCTTTTTTCCAGATTATCTCCCGTAAGCTGCTTATTATGGACCAAGGTCCAGAAGAAGTTTACTTTTGGAAGGGAAAGAGGTTCCCAAACATTTTTCCAGAACTCTGGTGTTTGACTACTATTTCTAAAGACCTGTAATGCTTTGTAACCAGCTGCTATGGTATATACTCCAGTTTGTCCCCAGCCCCAACTATCTTTTTTGGATCTACAAACAGGAGCAGCGTCCTCCAACAGATCGACTAGCATTGCTTGTTGATGAGAATACCGTGCTGGCACTCCGTGGAAATCCCAACCATTCCAGCCTCCACGCTGATCCCAGCTCGAGATGTCATAAATTCTGCTTACTCCTGCACACTCCAGCCAATTCCTAATTTCTGCAATGTCATTGTTCTCATCTAATGGTTCCCTTCCCATTATACTATCAAGCCACAAATGTGTACGCTTACCGTTTCCTGGTATCCTGTAGACTAATTTTTTGAAAAAGATGCTGCTTTTACAACATAATTTCCAAGCCTACGTGCTATTAGCTGCGCTTGTGTTCTGAAGATTGGTGAGTGCGTTATTGGGTCCATATTTTGAGTGCAAGGTTACACTGACCGGATGAGAGGGCTCGTGGATCAGCTTCCACAAAATCTTTCCTCCCAACGCTAGATTGACAAGCGTGGGATCTCTAATTTGCAACCTACCCTCTGTCAGTGGTTTTTTGACCACATCCCAGTTAACCAGGTGCATTTTTTCCTCGTTACCCTTCCCTCCCTGCCAAAGAAAATCTCTGAGCAACTTGGAGATCTTTTCCATCACATTTCTTGGCACAGGGAGAAAAGCTGCCTGGAAAATTGGGAGCGCAGACAGCAAGGATTTGATTAAAATTAATTTACCTCCCTTAGTCAACTAGTTGCCTCCCCATGCAGCAATTTTGGATTTGATTTTTGAGATTATGTCACTCCATAGCGATCTCTTGTTAACTCCAAATGTTATGGGGAGGCCAAGATATTTAAACCTATCCCAAGTTTTTTTACCTTTGAATCCGAGGAGAGCAGTGATTGCGGAGAGTTCATGTTCATCTATATTCCAGTTGTAGACTTCACTCTTACTCTCATTAACTAAGGCACCTGAAACTCTGCAATACTTTCTGAGGACTGAATCGAATGCTCTGGCTATTCTGATGGAAGCTCCTCCGAGGAGAAGAGAATCGTCGGCAAAGAGAGCGTGGTTCATTGGTTCAGCTCCATTGGAAGGTTTGAGACTCGGAATATTACCAACTAATCTTTCAGCAGCAATATTTCGACTAAGAGAATCTGCTATTAATATATACAAGAAGGGAGAAAGTGGGCATCCCTTCCTGATACCTCTCTGAGCTTGGAAGAAGTTAGTTGGTCTGCCATTAACTAACGGAGCAATCCACGGACTATCAATACAAGCTTTAATTAATTGAACAAAGTGTGTCGAAAAACCAAAGGTGAGCAGGACCTTGGAAAGGAAGTTGTGATTTACTCTATCGAAAGCATTTGCCATATCTAGTTTTATCAACATACCTCTCTCCTTCCACTGCTTGCTTGAGTGTATTGTCTCCTGAACTTGGATAACGTTGTCCATAATGTTCCTACCCTCCATAAAGCCACCTTGAGAGCTGGAGATCAGTCTTTTTAACAGTGGCTTGATCCGATTTTCTAGAAGTTTTGCCAGAATTTTATAAGAAGCATTGCACAGCGAGATGGGTCTAAATCTAGCAAAGGAGTCTGGATTGGTTTCCTTGGGAATTAAAGCCAGGTAAGTGGACTTGGTTCCTCCACCAATCTTAGCTTTCTTCATGAATCCTATTATCATTTTAAGCAAGTCAGCCTTGATAATGTGCCAACAGGATTTGAAGAAGTGGATTGTGAATCCATCAGGCCCAGGGGCCTTGTCTGCTTCCATGGACCAAATAACTTTTATGATTTCCTCCTCAGTAATAGGTCTGCAGAGGATTGAATTGTCTTCTGGACTGATGAGGGGAGGGATACTGGAGAGAAAGTCAGTCGCCTCCTCATCATTGCTTTGAGTCTCTTCTCTGTACAGATTCCTGTAGTGGTTTTCAGCAGTGGCTTTGACTTGAATGAATCCTTTACAAACTTGACCCTCAGCTGTTTTGATTTCTGCTATGTAATTCCTTGATAGTCTCGCTCTGTATTGCCGGTGGAAGAAGGGAGTGTTACGATCCCCGGCCTTCAACCACAGGCTTCTAGATTTAAGCCTCCAGTAGTATTCTTCCTTTCGAAAAGACTGATACGTTGCTCTTTGAGCTTTTATTTCTTCCTCCAGCAACTCTGATGTAATATCTTTACTCTTCATATCAGTTTGCAGGGACATCAGAGTCTGCACTGCCTCTTTTCTTTGATTGGTGGGATTGGTTTCCGGTTTCTTAATCCAATCCTTCAGAGCATGCTTTGTAGCTTTCATCTTTTGCTCCCAAACGTAGCTGGAGGATCCTGAGATTGGTATGGCCCATGCTGCCTTGACAGTCTGAAAGAATCCACCTCTCTCAATCCAGAGAGGGCTGAATTGAAAAGGTAACGGTCCCAGGTCTTCTTCATCTTCCAGGTGGAGCTGAATCGGCTTATGGTCTGAGGAGAGTTTAGGCAAAATTTTGGAAGTTATTTTCTTGTTCATAAAAATGTAACTTTGCACCAAGAAGCGGTCTAATAGAGCAGATATGTGCTCCAATCCAACCCGATTATTTGACCAAGTGTAGATGCCACGGATGGGCCTGAAATCTAATAGGTCCCAGAGTTGGGAGATCTCCTCAACCTTGGCCAGCATAGGGTCTCTGGAACTGGAACCCCCCCTCTTTTCCTTTGCTTTCAAAACAATATTCAGATCCCCGGCAAGTATGATGTTGCTGGGAGTAGTCTGCTCTAGAAAGGCCATAAGTGTATCCCAGCATTCTCGTTTTTCTGAATAAGTAACCGGAACGTAAAGATTGAAGAGAGAGATGGACAACTTAATTTCCTTATGCTTCAGCTCCGTATATATCTAGTGTTGGGTTTCATGGGATATTATCAGCTGGAAGAGGTCATCCGTCCAAAGTGTTGCCAATCCTCCAGAGGTTCCCCTTGAACTGACTGCTTTTCTTGTTCTTTTGTTCCACTTTGATCTGCCTAGCTCTAGAAGGGCTTGCCCTTCTATTTTGGTCTCTTAGAGCTTGAGAATATCTGAGGGGTCAGCTTTCAGTAGGTCCTTGACTGCTTCTACTTTAGAGGGGTTCCCCGGACCTTTGTAGTTCCAAGAGACGAGTTTCATTATTTACCAAGAGGGGGATTGGGGCCTCCTTTGGAAGGCCTTGGTCTGGTATTTCGCCCAATAGAAATTCTATTGTGGACTGACTTCCTTGAATCTTGAGTCTTTCTACCTCTTCTTCCCTCTTCTCTTTTCGAGATTTCCTTCCTTCTTTTTTGGAAGGGCGCTCGTAGTTTTCATCCTCAGAAGAACTAGAGCTATCCACAGGTTTTTTCCTTGCTATTTCTGCATATGAAGGATTGGTGGGACTGCCTTGATTTACCTCCATCTGTGTTGCTTCCTCTCCCTCTTTGTTTTGAGGTAAGGGGACAGCCTGTTCCTCATTCTCCTGGTTTAAGTTGACTTGGTTGACCTGATCTCTTTCTGGTCCATTTGGTGTTGCTTCCGCTTCTTGGTTTCTTTTGGGGCTTGAATGGCCTCTAGTCATATTTCCTTTACCTCTGCCTTTTTTTTCGTTTGTGTTTTTCTGGACTAGGGTCCACTGTTCTCCGTTTTTTTTATCTACTTGTTCCTCAGCCTTCTTCTTACAGTGCTTTGCAAAGTGACTGTGCCCGTGACAATGCCTGCATTTAAATGGCAGATGTTCATAATCCAACTCTTGGACATGCGTCCACCCAGCAACGGTGAGTTTGATTGCTTCCAGTAGTCCTTCTTCGAGGTCCACTACCACGCAGATGCGTGTGCATGAGTATTGATCCTTTCGTGCCGCCTGGTCTATGTATTTTCCCAAAGCATTATCTATTATCTAGAGGGATTTTTTATTCCAACAGCGGAGAGGCAAATGAGGGAGTCTAACCCAGACCGGGACAGCCGAGGGAACATCCTGGGTGGGGTCAAAATCTAGAGACCATATGTTTAGATAAAGGCCATGAGGACCCATGAAGTATGGTCCGTTTCTAAAGATTAATCCTTTGTCTTCCGGGTTTTCAAAAAAAAACACAAAGAAACCCTTACCTACGAAGTAGCTTTTGACTCCCTCCTTGATCAAAGGCTTCCAGTTCCTTTGAGTCCAGTCCTCAACTGATTTGGGAGAGGGCTAGAGGCCCGTGAACTAACCTATGAGTCCTCTCTCTGCTAGATTCAACGCTAATTTGCAGGTGTCTTCTTCTGGAAGGGCCACGGTGGGGATTGAATCCATTTTTTTTACGAATTTCTGCTGAGACATTGACGAAGGGCACTTGGGAGCAGCTGCGATCATTGCTCTAAAAGCAGAAACCTCCGGAGGCGGAGGGGGATCAGGAGCCCTGTGATCATCCATGGCCGGATCGGCCCTGAGCAGACCGAGCTGGAAGGAGCTGGGCCGCGCTGGAGCGGCCAGCAGCCCAGGCGCAATCAGAGCGCGAAGAGGCTGGCAGAGCAGAGGTTCAAAAAACCTGCGCGCGTGAAAAAGAATGAATTCTTTTCAAGTTCATTTTTACCGTTTGAGTTTGGAGTGAAAATTTTAGAGCTTTTGGCAAAAAACGTTTCAGAGAAGATTCCGAACAAACTGACTGTTGAAATTGAAAACTGTCTGCTCTAGGTAATCCACATCCTCTTTTCCTTGCTTTTCATTCGTTCATTTTCTTAAATTAGTGTCTAAATTTCATTTTTGGGAAGAAAATTGGTTCAAAAATCTGCCCTCGAGGGTCTGCATGTAAGACACTAGGTACCTGCAGACCTCGACATTTTCTCACAAATGAAAATTTTGAGGCCCCGCACTATTAACACAAAGCCCGTGTGGAGCTACGCACTGTGTCTGAGCGTAAAGTGCGGGGGTACCGTAACGAATTTAAAAACACAATTTTCTCCCAAATTACCAAAAAAAATTGTTTTAAAATGATTCTAATCCTTCATTTTACTCATTGTAGGATATTTACAATGCTCATTTGGCGAGAACGGGAACATGAGGAGGTAGATGAAGCAAAAATGATTCATCAAGCTACATTGCAAATTTTAAGAGCATGCGGGCTATTCAAATTCTGGGCTATCAGTGGCATGAGAGCTCAAGTAGATCTTCTCACTTGGTTGGTAAACAAGTGGAACGTTCAGGACCAGTGTTTCGTGATTGGAGGCCACCAGCTCGAAATTGAGCTAGAGGACATATATTTTTTGACTGGTTTTTCTAAGAGAGGCAAACCAATTTCTCTATTTGGGGCTAGGCTAGGTGGCCAGTCTATTGCTAGCCTGCAATTAGAGTTCTGTAATGATGAAGCCAATCCTAGAGACAAACAGATTGATATTAAAACTATCATCCGTCCCGAGTTAAAAGTGATTGCATTTACTGTTACCAAGTTGTGCGGAAGTGCAGCTTTGCATGTAGCTACTGGATCTCAGATGCGGATTGCAGTAGATTGTTTCCGAGGCACCATATTCAACTGGTGCGAGGCAGTGTCGGCTAATGTCAAAGGCCAACTAACTAGAACAAAAAATGGGAAGTTAAACAACTTCAGATATGGATCTATCTTGGTTACCTTTGCTTTAAAGAGGATTCCTCTATTAGCCCCGCAACATATTCATGTTGATGCTGGTAGACCTCAAGAGCCTCGGATGGTTCGATGGGTTGCTTTGATGGCCCGTCACAATGAGGGTGAGGATATTGTTCGATTTACCTCAACTTATTTTCATTGGTTAGAACGCCAACTTTTTGTGATATATGATTTTCCTTATGCGGGCATAGATTTCCGCGGGGACTGAGATATGCCACTTCCTCTAGTAGCTCAGTGGGATGAGTCAGGTAAAAAATCTCTTTAACATGTTCTAATTTCTAATTTTTATTTTGTTTATAAATCGTCCAAAACTAATAACAAAAATTTCAAATGTAGATATGTTATTGGTGTTCCTGGACCATTCAAGAACTACCATAGATGACATCCCACTCCGTTTACAGAGGTATGTTATTTGTGTTCCTGGACCTTTCAGGATATTTTTGAGTGGAGTGGCACAAGCAGTAGTGTATTATCATGATCATTACCATGGATAGTGGATGATTGACTGTATAGACTCATTTTTTTGTATCACTTTTTCCTGATCATAAGGTGTTTTGAACCTATGATCGAAGACGATGTACTATTTTTTGAACACTACATCTATACTATGATATACTATTATTTCCAGTTACCTGTTCAATCACGTTATCGAATGTTGATTTATTACTTTATTATTGCAAATTTATGTTTATAACACTAGAAGCTATTGCATATGCTAATGTGTTTAAATTTCTTGGAATGTGTTGATACTCAATATAATCAAACTCTCGTTCCAAGAGACGAACCCTTAAAAATAATCTTAATAATAATGGGTTTCTAATGGCATATACTTGGTTTAACTGTAATACAACGAGTTCAGAATCTAACCTAACGATGAAACTCCGAATTCCAAATGAAATGGATTCCGACAATAATTAAATAACTGCACTATATTCAACAATATTGTTCATTGTTTGACCGAGGCTTACCCCATGCATAGATACTAACTCGTCAGTGGGTGAATAAATAATCCAAGCTGTGGAAGATATGTTCCATGTACTAGGACAAGCACCATCAGCAAAACCAATATTTTTTTGAAAAGACGTCGACATCTGCGATATCAAGAGTAGTCCAGATAATCAGGAATAGTAGTAAAAGCACACTTAAGCTAGGCACATGTTTCTAATCTATAGCACACCAGCTAGAAAGTAATTAATATACAGAGAATATCTCCACACAAAAATCAAGCGTAATATCTCTTCAGATAAAGTCCATTTCTGGGCTTACCTAAAGAGACCCCGTCAAAATCAATCAATTCATAGGCCCCTTTTGCAAGCTCTCACTTGACAATATAAGGACCATGCCACATGGGTTCAAATTTCCCAGCCCCTAGTTTATCATTGGCTTGATCATAAATCAAAACTAGGTCTCCTTCTGAAAAATTACGATGGGTAACACTTCTATCATACTGAGCTTTCATTCTTTTCGCATGAGTCTCGGTAGCTAATGCAGCGGTGCGTCGATTCTCATCTAATTCATCCAATTATAAAAAACGTTTCTCCTCTTCAGAAGTGGCTGGTAGTAACTCTATGGCTAGTTGGATGACGGTATCTCGCATTCAATTGGTAATACTGCTTCTAAACCGTAAACTAGTTGAAAAGGGGTAAAGCCTGTCGATGTTTTTGCTGAGGTTCGATATGCCCAAAGTGCTGAAAAGAGCATGGTATGCCAATTCAACTTATGAATTCCAATTATTCATTTAATTATGGTGACTAAGACTTTATTAATTTCTTCAACGAAACCATTAGCCTGCGGATAATATGGTGTAGAACTGTCATGGCATAGGCCAAGTTGGTCTGTTAGCTCGGTCATCATGATATTTCGAAAATGGCTCCCGTGATCAGTAATAATTGCTTGGGGTATACCGAAACAAGAAATCACATGATTGAACACGAAAGTGGCTGCAGTTTTTCCATCTGCCGCAAATTTAGGCATCGCCTCGGCCCATTTGGTAAAATAATCTACTGCTAGAATAATAATATCCATGCCCCCTGGCTGAGTGAGGGTTACATGTAATGAATTCAATGCCCCATTTTTCAAAAGGACCGACAACAATTATAGGGTGAAGAGGAGCAGGTGGTGCATGCATTTTTCGATCGAATATTTGACAATTACAACATTTTCGGACTACGTAAATATAATCTTTAAATAAGGACAGCTAGAAATAACCGGCGCGCAATATATTTTGGGTTGTGGTGTACCCAGACATATGACCGCCACATGCTCAAGAGTGACAGTCATTTAAAACCTTTTCGGCTTCTTCGTGGGTTAGACAACGTTGAAAAACTGAGTCTGCACCATGACGGTATAGTGTGTCGCCAACAATATGATATTGTTGAGACTAGAAATGTATTTTTCATCGTTGTGACTGTGAAAACTCAGGCCAAAAAGATTGGGTCTAAAGATAAACAATAATATCTCCATACCAAGGATCAATGGTACTAATAAGAAACAAGGATTCATCCGCGATTGGTTGTTCTACCACAGTTTCTGTATTAGTACGTGGGATATCACACATAAGTTTAGCAAATATCAATGATTTCTTCAATTTGGACTTTTCAAATTACAAATCAAACTCTTGTAGGATAACAATCCATTTGGAGTATTTCCCCCCTAGCAATTTTTTTGTCAAGATATACATCATAGGGTTACAATCAGATATCACTATTGTTTTGCATAACAGTATGTAATGACGAAAACGTTGGACAGCTTGAACAGGTGCCAAGGCCAATTTCTCCACATGTGAATATTTCATTTCAATCGGATGAAAATTTCAACTAAGATAGTAAATCACATGTTCACCATGAAATTCATCTTCCTGAACTAAAACCAACCCTATCGTGGAATCGGAAGCACTGAGGTACAAAAAGTAATCTTGGTTGTAGTTGGGAGGATGCAGTAACAGTGCATGGGTCAATGCATGTTTCAGAGCATCAAAATATCTATTGGCAACCTCGTCCCAAAAGAAAGGAATATTATGTTTCAACAACCTAGTGAAACCTTTCATTAACTCAGCGTAGTTAGGAATTAATCGACGTAAAAAGTTTGCTTTTCCTTGCAAACTTTGGAGTTGGAAAAGAGTAGAAGGAGGAGGTAAATTGATAATTGCCTCAACCTTCGATGGATCAACACGAATGCCTGCCTTTGAGACAATAAATCCCAATAGTCGTCTGGATTGTACGCAGAAAACACATTTGTTAGGATTCAAACGAATCTTATAATGCCTACATCGTATAAAAATGGCTCGTAAATGAGTAATATGATTTGCTCTGCGTGAAGAATGAGCAGGAAAATAATAAAGGTAGGGTTGTACAATGTGCTTAATGTCATGAAATGCATAAGACATGGCCCTTTGAAAAGTGGCGCCAGCATTCTTAAGGCCAAAAGGTAGTTTGCGATAAGAAAAAGTTCCCCATGGACAAATGAAAGTTGTTTTAGGTTGATCTGCAGGGAGTATGTTGATTTGATTGTAGCCGGAAAATCCATCCATGAACGAGAACATTTCACTTCCAGCACAATCGTCAATAATTTGATCGATGTAAGGGGTTGGATAATTTTCTTTTGGACAAGCCCGATTTATATCCCTATAATCGATACATACTCATATTGTTCCTTGTTTTTTATTGACCAGAACATTATTAAATACCCAGTCCATGAGTGGAATTGGATAAATAAAACATGCACGAAGTAATTTGTCAACTTCTTCTTTAATAGCGGCAGCTTTTCTCGAATGTATCTGACGTAATCTCTGTCTAACGGGTTTAGCATCCGAGTATGTCTTAATTTCATGAACAACAATCGATGGATCGATTCCTAGCATTTCTTCATATGACTAGGTGAAAATGTCACGGAATTCCTGAAATAGGGCTTTATATGCTTGGATTTCATCAGTCGTATAAGAAGCACTTATATGAATGTTTTCAACAATTCCAGGTTTTACTGAAATGTCAAGAGGAACCGTTGTAGAAATATTTTCTAAATTCAATTCAGAATTGAAATGTGAAAGAGGATTATGAGGGTCTTTGACATAATCAGTGGTAAAAATGGAGGAAAAATCATTCTCAAAATGATCGAGATCAGGTAAAAACGAATACCTATGATGAAGATCTTCCCATGGTAACTCATCTACTGACAAGAATTCACAAATATGTTCATCAGTATTGAATACTTGTTGAGCAGGATCTGGAATTGGTGTCGAAGCTAAGCTCGATATTGAAAACGACTCCTGATTGATCACATTCATTAGATCATACTCAATTGAAAGAGTATCAGAAAAGGACTGTACATTTTGATATGCTAACTCAAAAGGACTCAAAGGCATCGGGCCATTGAAAGAATCCAATTCTGATTATGAAGGTACTATCCAAGGATCATCAAAGGAAATAGTACTTGATGTAATCATATTGATATTAGCAATAGGAAGTTGTACGTTGGGAGCAGGCAGGGAAAAAGTTCCCAGTAAAGCCGAATCTTTAAGAAAACCTACTCCGACATCCTTATAAGGGATAGTCGATTTTTCAATATGTTGGATGCTATCAGTAGAGGTTGGGTCGGATGAATAATATGAGAGTTGATCTATTTTAACGATCTTTCCTTTATGAGGAAACATGATGAGACAAAAGATAGATGATACAACAACAGTCATGGCGTAAGACCAACTGCGACCCAGGAGAAGGTTGTAATCCAAAGGGGAATCAACTACTTCCACATCTAGATTAACCATTTTTCCTTCGACCTCTATTGGTAGATCTTGTAAGATACCATACGGCTGAAAACCTCTTCCATCAAAAGCTTTGAGAATAGTTGGTGATTGGTTAATGGTCAGAGAACCAAGTGATTTCCAACATTTTAACGACATAATACACGTAGAAGCCCCTTCATCAACAACAGTACGAAAGATACGTTTTTTTTTTACTATTGCCAGGATCTAAAAAGCCATTTGATGGGGTAGGCGGGGTGTAAAATTCTCTAAATCGAAGATCATGAGGTTCGAATCCTGGAGATCTACGGCTCCTAAGGCTGAGAAAAGTAATTTTCTTTAGGCTAGGCATGATTGCAATACTTCCAAAGCCGACATTGCTGAAGGAGAAATTGCCAAATCTTCAACAATATTGTAATTCTGAGCAGCTCTCGCATGTGGATTGAAAGTTGATTTACGAAGTACACATTTTGCAGGTAGTTTGATTACTAAGTCAGGATTTTGTTTCTCGATCTGTAATGGATCAAAAACTGAGGGAGATGTAGTTGATGTAGAATTGGATGTTTCTGCTTCTTTACCAGTATTTTTACTACCATAATCCTGTGATCGCGTCGCAACTATTAAGATATTCTCAAGCGTATTGGAGGAAGATCCAACCATGTTACTATCTTGAGCAGGAAAGGGATCCTTCACGACAGTAGGTATAGGAAAACCCTTAATGAATTTTGATACCTCGGCTCTATGCGAGCACTCTTTTGTAAAATGATCCTCATCATAGATTAGACAAGGATATCGAGGTTTACGTTTTTCGTCAATTGGTTTAGTTGTATCGTTTTTAGCTTTTGAATATTTTTTCTTTTTATTCTTACCTTTCTTCCTACCACCAGTTTTAGATTTGGTTCTAGATGACTCTACAACATGAATATCGGCAGAAGTTTCTAGGGAAGAATCTCCTTTGGGTGAATCGGGTAAAGTGATAATAGGAGAAGTGGTCTTGGAAGACTTCTTATTACTTTTACCAGTGCTAATAGAACCAATTACACCATTAGCGGCATGAGAGCTAGAAGGAGTTGTAGTTAATTGACTAGGTCTTGGTAAATCGGGGATTTTATCATACAGGGTACCTGACTGAGTATATACAAGGTCAAGGTACTGAGCCTTAGCAATGACTTTCTCTTCCATAACAACGCCTCCTTTGGCCACATCTTCAATAATTTTGGGCAATAAGAATTTAATAAACCATTCAGCCAAAATCTGATCCAGAATAAAGACTTTCACTAAACGCCTTCTATGTCTCCATTCATGAATGTGATGAGATATGTACGTAGACGTAGACTATTTTAATGAAGTCAGCAACTCTGTGTCATTGTCATATCTGGCAGGCAACTGAAAATGGGTTAATAAAGAATTAGCTAGTGCATTAAAATTATTTAAAAAGCCACTTGGTAACTCAATGTACCATTTGGCAGCTAGACCAATGAGAGTTCTCTGAAAAAGATGCAAACGAATCGAATCATCGATTAGTGAATTGGATGCGCACCAGAGATGATAAGTCATAACGTGATTAGATGGGTCCTCTCCTGACTTACCTTCAAACTTCGTAATATCACTGGGCAACTTGTTAGGAATCGGTGGCCAATATGGAAGATAAAAAATGGGATCGTTCATAAGGCGTGATAGATCTAGTAAATCTAATGTTGCTATGAATGGTAACCGATGGGTAGGGTCTTGATAACCTTGTTTGATCAAACCAATGCCAGGAGGAGGATATCCAAGATACCCTAGAATTGGATGCGCATTTGGAATCGTGAAACCTCCTGGGTAACCAGGATTAACCGGACCATACTGGGGTTGTTGAGGTACTTGATAAGTATACCCAGGGTACGGCTAATACTAATATATTGGATTTTGTGTAGCCTGTCCAAATTGACACTGTCCTTGGTACGTTTGATAAGTAAACTGTGGTTGACTAGAGACAATCGTACTAGTACCAGCTTGTCCTGTAGGCATCTGGACCGTAGTCTGAATTGTAGATCCTGACTGTGGCACAGAGGCTTGACGAATTTGCACTCATGCAGGGATAGAAGAAACTGGAGCTACAGATACTCCAGAAACATGTGTTGTAGTTTGAACAGAAGTTGCAGTAGCTGCAGCAGTCTGAGGCGGAGTCTGAGGTGTACTAGGCCCGGGCTGCTGAAAATAACCAGGTGCAGGGACTTGAACAGTATGCTGGACAGGTTGCTGGGTTGGACCAGAAACTATAGGCTGTCCAGGTTGATTAGGTAACTGCACATTAGGTTGCATAGTCTGTTGAATTTGAGATGGATTCCACACCATGTTCATTCCAGGGTATTGACCCGTAGAAGGTTGTGCATATGAAGGACCATAACCTGGTTAAACGTAGGGTTGATAGTTAATTGGTAAATTTCCAACTCCTTGTAATAATGATTGACCGAAAGGAGGTTGGAAACATTAAGTTGGGTACTGACCTTGAGGTTGATAACCTTGAGGCATGTACTGAATCTTGGGTTGATAAGGACCCTGAGGAATATACTGAGTCTGGGGTTGACCTTGGGGTATGTGTTGTCCTTGAGGTTGATAACCTTTAGGTATGTACTATCCTCGAGGTTGTTATCTAGGTAAATAATATTGTCCTACAGTTTTTACTGGTAAAAAATTACTTTGAGGTTGCCCTCCAAGCGGTAACTGACTACCTTGAGGTTGCCCCCCAGGTGGTAATTAATTACCTTGAGATTGCCCCCCAGGAGGTAACTGACTACCTTGAGGTTGAGGATTTGGAATATTACCAGACATCATAAAAAATTGCTCCAAGTTCAACGTCTTAGTTTTAGTTCCATTTGTACTAGATGATAACACTTGTTCAGTTGGTCGAGGAGTTGCTCCTGAGAAAGTACCAGAGAGTGATTGGTACCCCGAAGGAATAGAAGGACCACCGTATAAAAATGTTTCCGGAGATTGGGAAAACATAGATGACTCACCTGACATAGTTGATGAAGGATAATAACCTCTTGGTGTAGGATGAAAAGGAATTCGGGGTGGTAAATAACTAAGACTCGGGTTTTCTAAAAAAATCTGTCAGTGACAAATACCAAGCGTCAGTTCTAAAAGGACTGTAGAATATTGATTCATGCTCCCTAAGATTCAAAGTTTCTTGGGTTTCGAGAAGAGTTACATCTTCGTTTGGACCAACAAGTTCTTCAATAGATATGAGGTCAGAAGGAAGATTTTCAGTAATGTGATGTCTTACCCTAGGTGAACCAAGATCACTAGAAGTTGGAGTAACAAATCCTGAAGATGGTTCCAATACAGCAGGTTCAGTGTGAAGCTCAGAAATTTCACGTCCTTGAGCTAATTCACTAGAAGGAGAAATACTGCCAGTAACTTCGAAAATTGAAATTGGCTCTTTAATATGCTCTGTTGTTTGTGCTTGATAATCAGGATGAGTAACTATAGATGATTCTCCTATTTCTATTGATCTAATTCTACTGTCACTAGGCGATACTAGAGCTCACAGCCCTTCAAGTTGGCTTGATGTATACTCAGGGGGCTTCCCCTGGAGTCTACGCAATTGTCTTGGTAATTCAACCACGATTAAAAATTATTAATCACATGCAATCAATGAAAATTTCAATGAAAACTCCTAGAGTCGCTAAGGAAACAAACAAATTAATCACACGCCCAAAAATCTAGGAGATCAAACCACACACAAACAGTAACTTCCCATTCTAAAAACACTAGTTGGTGATGAAATCCAACATCATAATATTTTAATGTAGACAGGGAAGTTGGAACAGTTACCCCGACAACCTGCTTAATGAAACAGACTGGTGCAAGTTTCTCCACTTAAACCATCTCAAGTGAAGATAACCCTCCGGAGAGTCCAAGTGAGTCTAGTCGACGTCTGCTCCAGGTATAGTGGGATCTTTCCTCCACCGTCACCTTAGGAAAAAACTGTAAAGATTATGGTCATTATGGTTACCAACAGGAACTAATATACCTGGGGGAATAGTCTATGATCCGACATACGCGCAAGGGCATAGTAACAAAGCTCAATCCCCTTGAAGGCTCCTTGACATAATCCAAGGTATACCGACAAGTGACCCCAAGCTCCTCGACAATGGTCTATCCGAGGTTTACCATTGTTAATACGTGCACATCTGCTATCGTTCCCAATGAGATAGAATTGATTATCCCACTGGTTCATATATGACCTCATGCTTGACTCCTTTAAGAGGAGCTTCCCAGAGCATACAAGCGACTATTGGATTTTTCCTACCACAAGATCAACTACTTGTTTGTTTTAATTGTCTTGGAGAGTTAATTACTCCCTACTCCAAGACACTAGCCTAAGCTATATTGGTGAAAAGAGCCCTAGAAATATAAAAATTACTAGATTGATTTTAATTTAAGCGTTGTTTTTAATGGGTTGTTTCTTAGGAAAACAGGTGCAAAAGTGAAACTGATGATATGTAGTGACCCGACTCAAAACACACTAAAAATGCATCTATTATGAGAAACAATTCTTGTTCTTTCAATGAATTTTATCTAAAGGAAGAGTTGAGAAATGAAATCTTTTAAAAACAAATCTTTCCTTCAAACAAGAATAAATGAAAAGAAATCTAATTTCAATGAGAACTCAAAATGATCTATTGCTCAATAATAAATCCCTTTTATTCAAGATCGAAACTACAAACCAAGTTTTTCTTCAAAAGAACACTACAATTTCTAGAAATAACACTCAAAGCTAAAAACACTAAGTTTTAGATCTAAAAATTATAAAGACTAAATCTGAATTAAAACTTCAAATGTTTTGAGGATGTCTTGCTTAGCTTGTAATCTAACTAAGAAATTCTTTGCTTGGATCAGCAAGAACTCAAAAAAAATCGAATTTTGGTTTTTTAAGTGAAATTCCAAACTTATCAACAAAATTTTTTTAAAGATTTGAAAATGAGAAAAATGGGATCTAAATCTCATAAAACAATTTCTGCTATAATGTTAGACTCAGCAAGAAAGCAAGGAAATACCAGTGATCTAAAGGTATACCAAGGTTTCTAATCTTTGATCGGGATAAAGACAAAGAAAAAATCATTATAACATGCAGATCTTTCAGAAAATCATTCAAAACTAAAAATGCTGAAATAAAATCTTAACCAAAGCTTCCTGACAAAAGATACAAGTCTAGGTATTCACTGAGAAACTAACAAACTAATCCAGAAAAGAGGATTTTAAGATTTTCCAAAAATTTTCACAATGTCCGCGGGACTCAGTGCAAACCAGTGCGGTCCCGCACTGTGAGTACAAGAAAAGTACGGAGCTGTCCGCACTGTCTATGAAAGAAAAGAGCGGACACAAGAAAACTAAAGAAAAAAATAAACTCTAAATCATTTCTCAAGGATTCTACAGGGATAAAATACCCAAGCCAGTATAAATCAATCAAAATCATAAAAAATAAATTCACAAGTCAAAAATAAAAGAAAACAAAGTTCAAGATATATTCCCCAGTGGAGTCGCCATTTTGTTGGACGGATAAGTCGTTCTTGCGAACAAGACAGACCTCCCAAGTGTCCTACGGACATCTAGCAACAAACAAACAAATAAAAACTATTTTCTCTAGATATTGTTTGACATGGAATTAATTACAATAGGGTTTTAGAAACCTACTTGTAGTCCGGTTCTGATCTTCTTTCCAGTGGCTTGAAGAAAGTCGTCGTCAAGAATCTGCAATCACAAACACAAGAAAAGATCAAAAGCAGTTGTATAATAAATCAATTCATGAATCAAACATCTATCAAGATGATCAAGGAATTCAAGAAATGATATAATTAATTAAATAACCCATTGAGAAAACAATATTCATTTGTATTAATTTAAATAAAGAAGAGTCTTACAATCGTGTCTGCCTTGATGTCATAAAGGCCTTCCTGGGGTCTAGAATAAGCGTTTCCTTTACTCTGACAAGCCTTCCACTCTCTCAGCTAAAATCACATGGGTGTGTAATCATTCCCATATAATGATTGGCTATGAGAGTATGAGTGTTGGGTATGTGTTATATTCTTTCCACGACTAATCACGCGCGATAGCCCCCCCTTTGTGTTGGGTGCAACGGGGGGGTCATAGGGGGGGCGCTAGCCCCCCCTGTCGGGGTCTGAGGCAGCGCCTCGGTGAAACTTTTTTGGTCCTTAATTTCTGGTGGGCAGTCCGCGCCCATGGTTTTGTGCATGGTTTTGCACACGGTTTTTGGGTACGATAGTTTTCGGCCCCTAGTATTTTTGTAGATCCGGTTAAGGGAACTACGATTATGTTCTAATCCAGGGTTAATGGATTAGGGTTTATGTATGCTTCGGCATGTATGTATATGTGTTGTAACACTAAAAGGAATATAGTGAAATATCAAGCTGGTCGTCCCGATTTGGGATCCAAGGGAAGATATTTGTGTTTATCTATTTTATGTTTTATGCTCTTGCTATTGTTTATTTTCTATTATAAGATTCGTGTGTAGATCATTTCTGTTAAGGGTTAAAACCTACATTTGGTATCGGAGCTATTTCGGCTTCAAGGGGATGCCTTTACTGCTGAGGGTTTTTTGCTCAGGCCTGACGTAGACCCTGTTTAGTGGGAGATCTGTGGGATCGATTCTTGTGGTGAAAGAAGATGGCGAGCGGTAGAAAGATATAGATCGAGAAATTTAATGGTCAGAGTTTTGAGTTGTGGAAGCTCAAGATGGAGGATCTGCTGGTGGATAAATATCAGTGGATTGCAGTACATCTAGGTACTAAACCAACAGTAATGTTAGATGAAGACTGGAAGAAACTGGATCGGAAGGCTAAGAGCACAATACAATTTTGTGTCTCAAATTTAGTATTTTTGAATGTATATGGGGAAGCTACGGCGAAGAATTTGTGGGAAAAAACTTGGGACTTTGCACCAATCTAAGTCTCTGGTGAATAAGTTGTTCCTGCGGAAAAAGCTGTATAACCTGAGGATGAAGGATGGAGACTCGGTGATAGAGCATATGAATGCCTTCAATACTGTGGTAAGTCAGCTTTCATCTGTTGATATTAAAATCTCAAATGAAGATAAGTGCATCAGTTTGTTGTGTTCTCTACCAGACTCGTGGGACAGTTTGGTTATTGAAATAGGTAGCAATACAACTACCTTGAATTTTGATGACATTTTCTCAGCCTTGTTGTCGGAGGAAATGAGACGGAGAAATATGGAGGGCCAGAATGGAGATTCCTTATATGTATGAGGAAGGTTCCAAAACATAAACAAGAATAAGGTTTCAAGTGGGAGATCTAAATCTAGAGGGAGATCTAAATCTCCTGGAAAGTTTGTAAAGGTATGCTAGAAATGCAGAAAGGAAGGGCATTACAAAAGGGAGTGCAGATCTAAAGCTCCTGAGAAAGGAAAGGGATCTGATGATGCTCCTTCTACAGAGGCAAAAACCACCTCAGATGAAGGTGGGGATGTGTATTTGGCTTTTTCTTCAAATACACATGTAGATCATGAGTCATGGTTGATTGACTCGGGTGAATCCTTTCACTTCACTCCCCATCGGGAGTGGTTCTGCGAGTATGAGAAATATGATGGTGGTGATGTCTTCCTAGGGGATGATAGGAAGGCCAGAATCGTCGGACATGGAAAGGTCAAGCTAAAGCTACAAGGTGGAAGGATTAGAACACTTCCTAGTGTTCTGCATATTCCTGCATTGGCCAGAAATTTTATTTCTGTAAGCAAGAAGGATGATGCAGGTGTAAAAACAGTGTTCGAGAAAGATGCCTTCAAGATGGTTAGGGGAGCACTGGTATTAATGCAGGGAGTTCGGACTAGAACTTTGTACAAGCTACAAGGTAGCACTATTATTGATGGGTGTAACAGTTATATGGTTCCTGAAAGTGGAGCGGAAATCCTAGCTGTCTCTGGAGAAAAGACCATGATATGGCATCAAAGGCTTGGACAAATTGGAGAGAAGGGCCTTCGAATACTGCATAGAAATTGTATGGTAGAAGGTATGTCTAATTTCTCTCTAGATTTCGATTTTTGTGAACATTGTGTATATGGGAAGCATAATCGGATGAGTTTTCCTCTTGGTGCTAAGAGGGCGAACAAGATATTAGAACCTGTGCACAGTGATGTGTTTGGACCTGTGTCAGTTCCATCACTGGGAAAGTCTGTGTACTATGTTTCATTCATAGATGACTTCTCAAGGAATACATGGATATATTTCTTGAGGAAGAAATGTGAAGTCTTTGACAAATTTAAAGAATTTAAGGCTCTGGTGGAAAACCAGACAGAGAAGAAGATAAAGGCATTGAGGACAGATAATGGTGGGGAGTTCTGAAAGAAGGAATTTGAAGAGTTCTGTAAGAAGTGTGGTATAGCACGGCAGAAGACTACTCCATACACACCTCAGCAAAATGGAGTTGCAGAAAGAATGAACAGAACACTAATGGAAAAGGCAAGAAGCATGCTCAGTGGTACCGGGTTAGGACAAGAATTCTGGGCAGAGGCAGTGGAGACTGCATGCTATCTGGTTAACAGATCACCTTCATCAGTGTTGGAGGATAAGACTCCACGTGAGGTATGGACTGGTAAGAAACCCTCTCTTTCACATCTAAGGGTATTTGGATGTGATGCATATGTACATGTTCCAAAGCAGAAAAGGACCAAGTTGGATAATAAATCTGAAAGGTGCATCTTTATTGGGTATAAGGATGGTTTAAAAGGTTACAAGCTTTGGAACCCGGAAACAATGAAGGTTGTGTACAGCTGAGATGTGGTGTTTAGAGAGGTGAAATATGTTGTTAAACATGAATTCATACCAAAGGAACCTAAGAAGATAGAGTTTGAGTTAAAGGAGTATGAATCAGACTCTACAGCAGAAGAAGATTTAGAAGAGGAAGAGCCACAAACTCCATCTATGAGAAGATCAGCTCAGGAAATAAGATAACCAGAAAGGTATAGTCCATCTTCTTTCTGTTCAAAATTTGCTTTAATTATAACTGATGATGATCCCAGAACTATCAGGGAGGCAGTAGATTCAGAGGATGGGAAACTCTGGAAGGAGGCCATGGTTGATGAAATGAAATCCTTGCATAAAAATGAGGCATGGGATCTAGTGGAGTTGCCGGCTGGAAGGAAGCCCATCGTGAGCAAATGGGTGTTTAAGAAGAATATCAACGTAGAAGGCAAGGTGGAGAAATACAAAGCTCGGTTGGTAGCAAAAGGTTATTCCCAGGTGCCGGGAATTGATTTTGGTGATATTTTTTTCTCCTACTGCCAAAGTTACTTCTATTAGATTACTTTTATCTTTTGCTGTTGCATTTGATTTTGAGATAGAACAAATGGCTGTGAAGACAACATTTCTTCACGGGGATATAGAAGAGGAGATCTACATGAAGCAACCTAAAGGATTTATGGTGAAGGGTAAGAAAGAACTACTATGCAGGTTGAGTAAGTCTCTGTATGGGTTAAAACAATCACCAAGGATGTGGTATTAGAAATTTGATACCTATATACGGGGACTTGGCTTCACTAGAAGCAAGGAGGATCACTGTGTTTATTTTAAATTAATTGGTGACCATGTTATTTATTTGTTCTTGTATGTGGATGATATGTTGTTGATTGTAAATGACAAAGAAATTATCCAAGATTTGAAGACCCAACTGTTCTCCAAATTTTACATGAAGGATCTTGGTGCTGCAAACTATATTTTGGGCATGGAAATTAAGAGAGATCGGGCAAAGAGGAAACTCTGGTTAAACCAGAGGAAGTATGTCGAGACTATATTGCAGAGGTTTAATATGCAGGATAGTAAACCGGTGAATGTTCCTATTCCTGTAGGTGTAAATTTGTCTGCTGAATAGTGTCCCAAGACAAAAGAAGAAGAGGTGGATATGTCCCGTGTTCCATATGCAAGTGCAGTGGGTAGCTTGATGTATGCAATGATCTGTACTAGACCAGACATTGCACATGCAGTGGGAGTATTGAGCAGGTTTATGTCAAACCCAAGGAAGGAGCATTGGACAATAGTGAAGTGGGTTTTCAGATATTTACATGGCACTAGTGATTATGGCTTGTGCTACGAGGGAAGACTAGGATTGGAAAGAATGTTGGACATTCGTGGTCTTTTTGATGCAGACTGGGCTGGAGATTTGGACCAAAGAAGATCTACAAGTGGGTATGTATTTAGCCTATTTGGAGGTGTAGTCAGTTGGATGAGTAAAATATAGTCTGTAGTGGCTCTTTCAACTACAGAGGCAAAATACATGGCAGCCACTCATGCAAGCAAGGAAGCAGTTTGGTTGCAAATATTGTGTTCAAGTATGGGGTTGGTACAGCAAGCTATAAGGATAAACTATGATAGCCAAAGTGAAATTTTCTTGGCTAATAACCCTGCTTATCATTCAAAGACAAAGCACATTGATGTTCAATATCACTTTGTTAGAGATATCGTTGAGACTAAAAGGGTGTTACTGGTAAAGGTGGACACTTTGAAGAATGTTGCAGATGCATTGACGAAGTCTGTAAGCACTCAAAAGTTCTCTTGGTGTAGAGAAACAATGGGTGTTGAAGAATTGGGCCAATGACTAAGCTCTCTTGTGGCCCCTTGCGGAAATAAAACAACAAGTGGGAGAATGTTGGGTATGTGTTATATTCTTTCCATAATTAATCATGTGTGGGGGGTAAGATGGGGGGCGATAACCCCCCTTTTGCATTGGGCGCAACGGGGGGGTCACAGGGGGGGTGGTAGCCCCCCTGTCGAGGTCCGAGGCAGTGCCCTGACGAAAATTTTTTGGTCCTTAATTTCTGATGGGTGGTCCACACCCATGGTTTTGTGCATGGTTTTGCACATGGTTTTGGGGTATGATGGTTTTTGGCCCCTGGTATTTTTGTAGATCCGGTCAAGGGAACTACGGTTATGTTCTAATCCAGGGTTAATGGATTATGGTTTATGTATGCTTCGGCATGTATATATATGTGTTGTAACACTAAAAGGAATATAATGAAATATCAAGTTGGTCGTCCTGATTTGGGATCCAGGGGACAATCTTTGTGCTTTTCTATTTTATGTTTTATGCTCTTGCTATTGTTTATTTTCCGTTATAAGATTCGTGTGTAAATAATTTATGTTCATGGTTAAAACCTGCAGATGGCATGGTACCAACAACCTCACTCTTGCCTTCGGTTAGAAGGAGGTTGATGACCTAGTAATAGAAACCCCACTCTTTCCTTTAGGGGAGAGATTCCAATGGCCTACTACCAACATACCCACTCTTCTAGTACCACCAAGATATCTTACCTCATTTCTTGCCCATGATGTGTTGGAAATATTCCTCTTAAGATAACCCAAAACCTAAAAAACTCCTATAAAAGTGAAGCTATGCATGTCACTTGACCTCATTTTCCTTCTCCTTAGTTAAATAAAATTCAATCTTCATTAACGTATAGAATTTATAATTACATGTCTTATTTGCACCACTAAAAGCTAAAAGCTCTATTTTGGAATAGGGTTTGGATAATTTTAATTTATTTTTCAATAATTACTAAGTGGATGGTAATAATTTAACCTCTATATAATATTACTCTATTCTAGAATATTCTTTAGTATGATTCAAAGATCAAATGTTGAGATTTATGTGAAAAGTATCTATGTTGTTTTTTCCTTTTTAACTAAATTGATTAATTAAAAAAGAAGCCATATGAACCTGAACAATAATATTTTGTGCATATGGTATTCAAAGCCATGATACAAAATAAAATTATAATTTACTTTTTTAAAATTAAAAATTTTCATGATAAAGTGACAATAAGCCTCCATAAATATATATATATATATATATACTATTTTATCAATTTCAATAATGTAAAATCTATGATGCACTAAGTGTCTTGATATTTAATAATTATAGACATTTACTAATCATTTAATTTATATAATTATATTAATATATTATTAATAATCTCTCATCCATTTATATTATTCACTAAATTTTATTTTATTTTTACAATTTTAAAAATAACTCAAATATAAACAAATCATCGAATAAAAAATTAATATAACCATTGTAATGCACTACCATTCTGTTTAACTTGTAACAGATAATATACTCTAATGTATAGGCCAGTCTTTTTCTTTCTCACGTAAAAAAAAATGCATGGTTTAATAAAGTCCATAAGCATTCAATAAATCCCAAATTTGGTAAGGCCAAAATTGTAAAGTATAAGTAATAATTTTGTTGTAGAGACAACTGCACCTCACGTTTATTATTGCATTTTGGCAACTTTAGAACATGGCTAAAAATACCTGTAACCTAAAAATACTAAAGCCAACTTTAATCTGGCCTATGAATGTAATGCTCCTTTCGAAAAGTGGGCCACATGAAGATGATGATGTATAAAATATCAAAATATACAAAATACCAAACCATTTGATCCAATCGGTTTCTTTTTAAATGACACTTAATTATATTAGCGCCATAAAAAATTATTACAAAACGCCATGACACTTACTCAGCTGAAAGCTAGACCTAAAATAATACAAAACAGCAAATTTAAGTTTGTAGAACTTGATCAACACAGAACTTCATAAACACATCAACATAGTCGCAGGAAGGAAGACGCAAAAAAGACCAAAAAGAGTTGAAGAATCATCAAAGCACCTCGACCCAAAATTGTTGCAGTCGACTTCACTAAACTTAATGGCTTCATTGATGAGGGCGACACATCATTCTCGACAGCGGATTCGATATCCCCTTGAGCCATCTACTCATCAACTTGCATTTCCATCTTCTGCACCGAAACCAGCCTAGCAAATATGGATGTGTGGTACTACCCAGCCTGAGATCCTCCTTGGACACCAGCGAAGGTAAAGGCTCGAAAATTGGATTTCATTTCTCCGCAAATTAAAGCTCTTGATTTGAGCCAAACCAAAGAACAGCCATACAACCTTGAGCGGATAGGAACAGATTCCTCTGTCCTCTTTGTGTGCAATATTACGAGCCCGAGAGCATAGACAACTCCTCTTTGTCGGATCACCTGGAAGTATACCATGGCGACTATGAGGCTCTCAAGAGTAGCAACATTTAACTGGAAAATATACGTGACTCCTTAAAGTATTAGTTGTAACTGACTTTTGCTTCTTGTAGTGAATAATGATACTATCTTAATGTTTTTGGCTTTACATTTGTCTGAAATAATCGTTACCCTCTGAAGTTAATATTTAATTTAGGAAGGACAGTTTTATTTGTAACCAAGAGCATATGATTTTTCAATATAATTGTTAATTCAACTCAGTTCAGTTATGTTTTTGTAGCTATTGACAAGCTGAATGTATAGACAAAGGATAGACTAATGCAATGCAATGCTGGTTTGAAATGGGTTAAAATTTATAAATTATACTGAATGATATATTAGAAATAAATTATGTGTTTAGTTCGTAGTGTTAAACTAATTATCCAATATTTTTTGAAATGGGTTAAAATGGTTTTACATGTGAAATGATAAATTATAGTGGATAGTGATTAGTATTTATTAAGCAATTTTAGTGGATAAAATATTAGTAAAATAACATTTATTAATAAATTTTAGTTTATAAAAATATAATAAATTATATATATATATATATATATATATATACAATTTTTTTGAAATTGTATTTTATATATATATATTAACATTTTTTTTGAAATTGTATTTTAATAGTGGTATAGGCAAGACATTTTAAAAGAAAATGCTTCTCATTTCTTATTATTATAAAGACACACATTTTCTTGATTAACTAAATTTAAGGAATTATTTCATTGTTTATTTTAATATTCAATTTATAAGAATTTGTTTCTATTTTAGTCATGTTAATTTTTTTCTTTATTGAGTGGAGAGACTTATTCTAAATAAAAATAAAATATTCTCAATGCATATTTAAAGGCAAATATAATTTCATGTAAAGTAATAAGAAAAAAAAGATGTAATATGTTTAAAACTCATATTTTCAAAAATATTTTAACATGCTATATCAACTTTATATATAGAATAAATTGTTAAAAGAAAATATTTTAATGTTGTATAGAATAAAATATCCAATGTGGGATACGAATAAAATATTTTTAATATGAATTAATGGATATATACTTAAAATATATTAATAACAAAAAAAACCAGCTTAATGTGCGCTCATAAAATGGCTCAATGCATAGGTTATATAATATATATAACATTCAAAAATATAATTTAAACAACTAAAAATTACACGTTGTTTTTTGCACTCTAAAATAAGTTTGCACATGAAGGAATTTGATCCCCTCTTGGCTCATGTTAGATGTAGGACTAAGATGGATCTATGTTGGTATTATTTTAAAATAAATATCTATCTTTTTATTTTTTAAATTAAGATCGACTATCTCATTATAATATGTTAGTTTCTTTTATGTTCAAATTTGTTTACACCATAGTTTTACCCTAAAATCATATGTAATGATATTTCTACAATTGTTATCATTCTTGAAAACTGACTTTGACAGATAAAATTATGAAATTGGAAGGTGCTCTTAAAAGTGAATACACACACAATGTGTGTGTGTGTGTATTAATATATGTAATTAGGTTCTGACAAGACATAAATTTGAGAAGTGACATGAAATCTTGTGTAACCACATTATTGATGCTTCAAATGAATGCTAAAAATGGAAACCAAGAACAACATTGAAAACACCTTAGTAGGAACCCACTGGGTGTAGTTCAATTAGTGATCATCGTGTTCTGAAATGATGTGTAAAGAAAGAGATTCAATGTTCAAAGATCAGGTGCTCAGTGTAAAAGCTCAAAAATGAAAGTGCTCGAAATCTAATGGAAAATGAACGGCAACGAAGAGCTCATCGCCAGGAATTTGACACAATTTGTTTCATTGAAAATAGAGTCCAGATGAAGAAGATAGAGCATGTTGTTCATTTTCCTAAATATCTAAAAATTTTGCAGAAATGATAGGTTGGTGACATGGTAACCCAATCAAAAAATTTAAATATATTATAGAAATATTCTTTAGTTTTCCCAATCAGACTATGAAAAGTGTCACTGCAGGGTTCACCAGAGAGTTTTGAAGGTGAATTTTATTTTATGATTGTCTACTAAGGTGAGTTTCAATTTTATTAGTCGAATAAGAAATTTTTTAATGGTTGGAATGGTCCAACCAGAGGAGGACAAGTGGTGTAGCAAGGGGCCGCAACGTGCCCCCTCTGGTAGACCAGTTTTAAAGTTCGAATTCCAATTATCCAAAGTCCGAGTTATATGGTCGAATTTTAATGTTGAAATATCATAATTTTCATATGGTGTTTGAACTATATAATATATGGGTGCATATAATATAGTCGGAGGAATATATATGGCAAGGTTGATTAATATTTAAGTGTTGCACTATATATTAAGGGTTGGAATAATATTTGGAGGAGCAAAATATATTATACACAGGAAGGGCAGAGGTCGAGGCTCGACCCCACGACCTCCCCCAACCAAGCGCACCATACTAGCAACAACCCACAAAGAAGTTCTTACAACATAAGGGCTTCAACATTTATTTGAATTAGAGTGATTCAACTGGTAGGGAATAGGAGGGGGCTAGCCTTGTAGACCATCCCCCACTCAACAAAACCAAATGCATGACCAAAGGTGGCCAAGTTAAATAACAGCGTGGGATTAAGGATTTTAAATATGGTTTAATAACCATACACCATTACTAAACGTGCTTATCCAAACTTTAATGCAGGATTAAAGTAAAACGTGCTTATAGCGCTAATCCAAAAGTTAATCTCCTCTTATGTTTAATTAAATCGAGTTTAGTTCGGCGGGAAATTCAACTCCAAATTTAGTGTAGAATTCCTAGGCCAAACTGTTTCGGCTATAAATTTTACAAAATTTGACCAAATTTGGAGAAAGAAGAGTCATTTCTGAATGATTTGGACATTCTGGACACATTGAAGTAGTTTTCAGGAGCAATAGGTGAATGTAAATAACACTTTTTTTCACATTTGAGCTAATACAGAGGCCCAAGCCATGGAAGTTGGACCAAGGAGATGTAGCCCAAGAGGGGTGAACTCCTTCATCAAAACAGTGTGATAATGATCATTATGATGGTATGTTGTACTTGTTATTCTTTATGTTCAACATTTGTTTTTAATGATTTTATGCTCATGAATTCAACTTAAAACTTGATAAATTTAAATTTTTTAACTCTCACAAACACCAAGGAAACCTATGCACATAAAGCAAGTGATCAACAAAATGTTTATAAATATGAAGATGGAATTATCACAGAAAAACTAACATTTAGATTCAGATCAAGTTGGTATCAGAGCCCAAGGTTGCAAAAGTTGTTTACTTGATTTTCTTGAGTTTTGTGCAAGTAGGGTTTTAATGGTTTCAAATTTTCGATTCTTACAAGGTTAAAGTTGTAGAGAGGAGAATTGAAACTATCGGTTTCAATTCCTAAGATTAGGACCAGAAGAAGGAGAGCCAGAAGGGCACCATCTCCACCCAAAGTTCCACTCATGGCTGCACTTGAGGCACCTCAAGCTTTATCTCTAGAAGCTAAGATTGAAGAGGTAAAAATTGCATCAGAAGCTAAGCTTGAATCCATAACCATCATGTCAGGTTTTGGAGAGCCTGAAGGTATTTCAGAAGAGGAAACATATAAGAAGGCTTTCTATGAACTAACTGAAAGGTTTAGTATCCTCTTTGAAGAGAGGAACACCAAGATGGTTGGAGAGAATTCTAAGTCTCCACATGGAGAGGGAACCTCTGAAGGAAATAAGGATGAAGAGAAGGATTCAAAGGGAAGTGGAGGAAAGCCTCCTCCATATCCACCATCTTCATCATCATCCTCATCATCTTCCACTTCCACCATAAAAACCACCCATCCTCACTCAAAGACCATAAAAGAAAAAGCTCCCTTACTCAAACTTGATGTCAAATTTGAGCTTCCAATTTATAATGGCAAGGTAAATGCAAAGAAATTAGACAATTGTATACGTCAATTGGAGGTGTGTTGCAGAATCTAGAACCTTCATGAAGATGACATAAATATTTAATTGGCTTCCTTGAGGATGGAAGGATCTGCACTTATATGGTGGGAAGAAAGGACTCAAGAAGAAATTAAAAAATATGATAAGATATCAATGTCTTGGTTAATTTTTTTACTGCTACAATTAAAAGGCAATATTATCCTCTAGCTTACATGAAAAAGGCCATTATGGACTGGAAAAATTTTAGACAATTGAAAGGGAAAAGTGTGCAACATTATACTCATGAATTTAGCAGAAGAGCTCTTATTTTGGGTATTAATTTGTATTCTCAAGAAACTTTGTTAAAGTATATTGGGGGTTTGCACAGTTACCTTAGACACACTATTCTCATGTTCAATCCCACAAACTTAGATGAGGTTTATGTTCAAGCCACACATTTATAAGCAAGAGGGAAATAGAACATAGATGAGAAAATTGATAGTGATGGTAAAGGAAAGGGAAAGTTTTATGGAAGAATAAAGAGAAATAGCTCTATCAAAATAGTGAAAGAGAAACTCACATGTAAACATTGTTCGAAGGATGGCCATGATGAAGACCGTTGTTGGAAACTTCATCCAGAGTTGAAGCCAAACAAACTGAAAGCCAAAGAAAAGGGGTAAATTTTTGCTATCATTGAACATGACTTAGGTTCATATTCAGGAGATGAAACAAAGATTACATCAGTGGGTTTGAAAGGTAAGCACATAGCAAGAAAATTATTCCAATTTCATTCAATATGAATATACAGGAATTGAACTTTTCCATATTAGATTAGTGTCTAAATATACCAAGATAGACACACTTTTTGATAGTGGGTCTCAAGCTAACTTGATTTCTGAAGACTTAGTTAAGCATCTAAACTTTGAAATCGTTAAACATTCAAGACCTTATCCTTTAGGGTGGATATGCAACAATGCAAATTTGCAAGTAACAAGGAAGTGCATACTAAGATTTACCATCGATTCAAACTTTATTTATGAAGTTGAACTTGATGTGGTGCTGCTTGAGATATCAGGTATTGTTTTGGGAAGTCCTTATCTTTATGATAGGAAAGAAGTATTTCATTGCCATGAGAATAAGTATCACTTTTTTAAAGGTGGAATTGTGTACATATTTAGAGTGCATAATAAGAAGACAAAATTGTCTTTTATACATGCAGGAGAAATGAAGAGGATAGTGAATGCAAGTTAGAATTTGACATTGTTAATGATCAAACATAGAGATGTTTTGAATCAAACCTTTCAAAAATATGCATCGAATGAACAAGTTGATTTCATTAAAGTTTATTATGCTTTTAATGAGATGTTTCAGGACTCTAACAGGTCTCCTTTGAAAGGACGTAAATAATATGTGACAGATTTGCAGCAGTCAACATCAGTGTTGAGTAGTGTTGGAAACAAGATGTTGGTGCAAGAGAGTGCAAAGTCAAAGAGAAAGAGACAAAGAAATTTTACAAATTAGGCATGGGTTCCACAAGAGCTTGTTTTTTGTTTTCAAAGGGTACATGGAAATGGCCAAAATACTTGGTCAAGAGTCGATGCAGTACAAAGAAAGAGCAGCTAAGAATCGCCATGAAAACATTGTGCGAAGTGAGACAGTTTTTAAGTTTCCTTTGATTTATGACCAAGGTGGGAAAAAGTTTGTTTATGCAAGAATAGTTTGTTTCTCTACAAATTCAAGGAAATTTTAGCATGATGGTGTTAACAACAGCAAGAGAGGGTTGCAAGAGTCAAGGAAAAATCTTAGTTTTTGTGAAAATCTCCAATGATGAAAATGGGAAAATTTCAGTGGATTGAGACGAGAAGGGTGAGGGAAATGTACCCTCATCCACATGATTAGTAATCAAGGAGATTTTTGAGTCCAAAAGGCTTCTAGTGGGGAGGAATGATCAGGTGCTCAGTGTAAAAGCTCAAAAATGAAAGTGCTCGAAATCGAATGGAAACTGAATGACAACAAATATCTCTTCGCCAGGAATTCAACGCAATTTGTTTTGTAAAAAACAGAGTCCAGATGAAGAAGATAGAGGTGTTGTTTGTTTTCCTAAACATCTAAAAAAATTGCAGAAATGACTAGTTGGTGACATGGAAACCCAGTCCGCGAATTTAAATATATTATGGGAATATTCTTTAATTTTCCCAATCACACTGTGACAAGTGTCACTGCAGGATTCGCCAGAGATTTTGGAAGGTGATTTTTTTTTTTTTTTTTTTTTTTTTTAATGATTGTCTCCTAAGGTGAGTTTCAATTTTAAAGGTCGAATGAGAATTTTTTTTAATGGTTGGAATGGTCCAACCAGAGGCAGACACATGGTGTAGCTAGGGGCCACCACATGCGCCCTTTGGTGGACCAGTTCGAAAGTATAAATTCTAGCTATCCAAAGTCTGAGTTATATGGTCAAATTTTGATGTTGAAATATCATATTTTTCATATGGTTTTTGAACTATACATTATATGGGCGCATATAATATAGTCAGAGGACTATATATGGAAAGGTGGATTAATATTTAATAGTTGCAATATATATTAAGGTTTGGAGTAATATTTGGTGGAGAAAAATATATTACACATAAGAAGGGTGGAGGTCGAGGCTCAACCCCATGACCTCCCCCAAGGGAGCGCACCATACTACCAACAACTCGCGGAGAATTCCTTAAAACAGAAGGACTTCAACATTTATTTTAATTATAGTGATTTAACCGGCAAGGAATAGGAGGGGGCCAGCGCCCACGCCACAAAATCATATGCATGACCAAAGGTGGCGGATTTATATAATGGCACGTGATTAAGGATTTTAAATATGGTTTAATTACCATAAACCATTACTAAACATGCTTATCCAAACTTTAATGTGGCATTAAACTAAAATGCGCTTATAGCGCTAATCAAACAATTAATCTCCACTTATGTTTAATTAACTCGAGTTTAGCTCGGTGGAAAATTCGACAGTCCTCCAAATTCAGGGCCAACTCCAAATTTGGTAGCCTTAACTGGAGTCATCTCCAGATTTAGTGGAGAATTCCTAGGCCAAACTGTTTTGGCCATAACTTTTGCAAAATTCAACCAAATTGGGAGAAAGAAGAGTCATTTCTAAATGATTTGGACATTGTTGACACATTGAAGCAGGTTTCAAGAGCATTAGGTGAACGTCAAGAACACTTTTTTCACATTTGAGCTAATACAGAGGCCCGATCCATGGAATCTGGACCAAGGAGATGTAGCCTAGGAGGGGTGAACTCCTTCATCAAAACATTGTATTAATGGATCGTTTTGATGGTTTTCTATACTTATTATTACTGATATTCAACATTTGTTTTTAATGATTTTATGCTCATGAATTCAATGTAAAACTTGATAAATTTACCTATTTTAACACTCACAAACACCAAGGAAACCTCAAGTTTTATCTCCTTTAAGGAATTTCAAGGGGAAAAAGTAGGGATGGAAACCCAAGGTATGTTTGAAGAACTTGATAGCTACATGGTTCTAGAAAAAATAGTTAGACAAGTCAATGAAGCCTTTCTACTTATGGGTATTGATCATCTAAATATATTTGCATGTAATTTTTAATCTTTCTTAAGTTAGTAATTAATTGACTAAAGTTATTGAGTAAAAATGTAGGCCCAATTATAACATCCATCTAAATTAAATTTTAAACTTATAAATGTAGAAAATATTATGACAACTACTTGTTAATTAAAATAAGATCTAAATTTTGAATTAAAAAGGGTAATAAATACAAAATCAAACTGTTAATTTAATGTAAACATGGAGAAATGAACGATGAATGAAACATTGAAATGGTGAGGTCATTAAATTAATCATAATTTTACATATTATAAATATAAACCAACTAATCATAATCAATCAAATGTATGCATATATAGAATTATTAGACAAGTAAAAGAATTGAAAATGCTCGTAAATCAAAGAAGGCCATGGGAGAACAATACGATACATAGAGAGATAAGTGTAGGTATAGACATAGAAAGTTTTATTAATAAATGAGATATCTATGAAACCAATAGTAACTCAAGGATTTTAACAATGGGCATGAATTCCAAATAAACATGATCTTTTGGAGGCAATATGTTGATCACAAAAATTTAAGATAAAATGAGATAAAGTGCCAAACATGATGTCTTTACTAAATCCAAACATAGTTTTTTTGAATCATATTTATGATAATGATAATTTTAGTCATATGGGAATTTGTATAGAAATATATACATGAAATAAATAAACAAAATCTACTTCCATAGAGAAGTGCATTTACTTATTTTGGGTGCTTGACTCTAGATGGTAGCATGCCTTCCATTGATAGCACTATTAGGCTACTGTAGGATTGAGAGGATGAAATGTCATATAATGCAGTAGTATAAAAAAGCTATACATGTTCTCTCTTTTTTCCTCCTTTTGTTTAAGTATCTCTCCTAACTATTAGGCTATAGTAGGATTGAGAGGATGAACTTACATATAATGCAATAGTATAAAAATTCTATAATTGTTCTCTCTTTTTTCCTCCTTTTGTTTAAGTATCTCTCCTATTATTTATAAGACATATGAAAGTAGTTAAATATATGTAATTGTTGCTTCTTGGATTTACCCCAAAAAAATCATAGTTGAGCATTTAATTTTGAATTTAATATAGAAAAAATTATGTGTTCTCTCTGTTTTCCTCCTTTTGTTTAAGTATATCTTCTTTTCTTTATAAGATATATGAAAGTAGTTAGAGAGATGTAATTGTTGATTCTTGGATCTACCCCAAAAAATCATATTTGAGCATTTTATTTTGAATTGAACATAGAAAAAAAAAAAAAAATTCTACAACATTTAAGTAAGTTTGCAATATCCTTTTTACATTGTCCAAGAATGTACATTATTTTATTGGTTGGTCAGCATAGAAATATAATGCAATATTTCAAACCCACTCAAACAAATATATTCCATCTTCATTAACTAATTTTGGAAGTGACTTCTAATTTTTTTATTATTTTCATGAGAAAGTGTGTCAAAGAACTTTATCTTGGGGGAAATTGATTCTATAAAATTCTCACGAGTTTCTATGAAAAACTATGCTCTAGGCTACATAGCACTTTGTCAAATTCTCTTGGCATGGTTATTTAGATCATTCTATTTTCTCTCTTGTTATTCACTAAAGCCCCCCTCACTAAACATCTATGTTAGATACATCTAATATACAAGTCCCAAATTAGTATTACTAGAAAAGGAGATAAATTTATAATCTAAGGAATTAGATAGTAAATGTGGTTACTAATAGTGTTGTCAATAAGCCATAATACACAATAGTATAAAATTATACACACATAAAATGAGGAGAAGTAGAAGAGAAGTAATTATTGAATGAACCAAAAAAATGTAACTTTTTATTAAAATGTATTCTAAAAAAATAACCATTACATGTTAGATTGGTGCCTATTTATATGTTCCAAAATATGAGAGTAGCTACAATTACCATAACCACATCGATTGGTCTAGCAACTCGAATACCTCATAAAATACTTCAACTTAACTACTCATTATGTTACAATTACTAGTTGACTAGTCAACTGCGCTCCTCCAATGGCATATAATTGGATTTTAACATGTATATTATAATGAATACATTATTTTGGATGAAAATATCCAATATTGATGATGAATAATTCTGTAATTATATATAGTGTCAATATAGGATGAGTGATTTCAAAGGAACACTTATTGTTATTGCTAAATTTAAGGGGAGGTGTTAAAATGAGAATATACAATGGAGTGAGTTTGAGGGTCATGTTAAGACTACTTGCGAGCATATTTCATTTCCCATATTTTCATTTTGTTACCTTTGTCATGTTGTTTATGCTCATTCCTCATGGCACACAACCTTGTTATATATCATAAGTATTTAACACATGCATTTTTAAGGTATTTATTAGGGACAATTTGTTTGATATGGCTACTTGCACTAATCCCAATCATAGGTAATGAGGGAAAAGAGGTTACAAATGTGGCTACACATTAGAAGAAAAAGAGGAACTCTCCTTTGGGTTGTTGAATTTTGTAGCTACGATCAGTCTTCATAATTAACAATTTAACTCTTGAGGTATTTTAAATGATAAATAAGGCATGTTCTTCATGACCTTGTTAAAAGAGAAAATTTATGACATGTTCTTTATGTTGGTTTTTAAAGAGATAATTTGAAATTTTTATATTTGAATTTTTGGCTCCAAAGAAACCAATTCAACCCTCTTCATATTCAAGGCATTCCAGTCATAAAGGCATCCCTTCGGTCAACCAGTCTACTATATATATGAGGCATTCAACCTCCTCTTTAAGTAAGCAACTCAGACCTTCTAAGGAAAAATAAAGGCCAAATTTGAGACAAAATAGGAACATGAGTCTGAGGAAGAGAAGAAGATTATCCAATGAAGAAGAAGATTGAATCTCTAAGGAAGGTGTAAGACCAATTTTTTGAGGCAGTGCAATAGACTAAATTTTAGACATGGTACACGATCGAATTTTTGAGGAAAGGTAGCAGACCATATTTTTGAGATGGTACAGTACCGAATTTATGAGGAAAGGAAACAAACCAAATTTATTCCCTAACAAATCAGATCATTCAAAGGATTTTGAGAAGACTTATGACTTGACTAGGAGGTAGTAGAATAAGTTTGACCAAGTATATTTTTCTAAATAGTTTGACCTTATGGTTGAGTAGATGATCTAGGTGTGTCTCTTTTTTAAATAAATAATTTCTCTAAGTAAAATGTTGTTGGGTTTCCCCCAATGTTGGTTTTCCTAGGGAAAATTCTTATGTTCTTGATTTGGATGTTTCTTCATGATCCTAATGTCATATATGTTATATTGTTGATGTCTTACATATTATTTCTTAATGATGGAAAGGAGTATAAAAATAATTAAATCATTAGAAGTAATTATCAGCTTAGGAGACCCTATGAAAAATGAACATGGTATCCAAGATATTGTTGAAGAGACGATTCAAAAGTGTAAGGACAAAGAGAAGCTAAGTTAGCATAGGAAACTATAAGAGAATCCAAGTTCGGCCAAGTTTAAGTGCTATCTAAATACCATGCATAATTTATAGCATAAGAAGGGGTATTCTAGAACATGATAATTTAGATCTTGGAGAGTCCAAAATTATTTGAAGAATATTATATCGGCCCAAGACTGAAAGCCTCAAGAAGTGGACCCCGAGAGATTCACTCAATGAACCTCTTACATATCATGTGTGTTCATTCCATACTAAAAAATACCCTTAATTTGACCACATATTGGAATATAGCTCTAAAAATCACATTATTTAACCCTTTTCCAATACGAACCCAATACACCTTTCCAATTTAAAAAAACCCCTAATTTCACTAGATATTGTAGGTATCCATTTTTCCATTGTCATTTTTTATAACCCTTTATATCTTTTCATTAACTTTGAGCTCCATTTTTTATACCCACCAATATAAAAACCTTTTATCCCCTATTATATGATCAATATATTAAATGTCATTTTTTCCTCAATATATATCCCCCAATATGAATGCATGTGGTATGATTTTTCTCCCTGAGTGAATCCCTTGTGAAGTGGACGAAGAAAACTTGACAATTTAGCATGTTTTGTGCCTAGATATCTATCTTAGGCCAAGCTTCAAGAAGTTCTAATATAAATATCTATAAGGATAAAATGGGTTGAAACCCTAGTTTAGGGTCAAATCCATTGCTAAAGAAAAGTTCGATATTAATTCTTCAAGTTATGTTGGAGGTAGGTCATAAGGCTTCAATATGTTTCAATAGGTTGAGTGATGCCTCAAATTGAATACCTAAAAGCCTCAAGGCTGAATTTTAGAAAGGTTGAGAAGGGATATGAACTCATAAGATATGAAGTGTATCAGACCAAAATATTTTTGTATGTTCTTTGAGGATGAGTTTGTGTAATATTTTTTTTGGATTTATAACGCCTTCATTATGGAAGCCATTTTATATTTTGGTCATGGAAATAAGTCTTCGTAAGAAGTGATTCAATTAATATTTCATGCACTTTCAAGTCATCAAGAAGATCTAAGTCTTTATCACTAAGGCCAAGAAGTCTCAAAATGTATCCAAAAAGAAGTTTGAAATTACTTATATATAAGAATAAGGTTTTATAGAATCAATGGAAAGGTCGAAATGAATAATATTTGTTATGGCCAATAAGCACACATGACTATGTACACACTAAAACGATGAATTATATGAATATAAGGCTCGGAAATAAAATCATATAAAGAAACCAAAAATAGTCTACAAAAGTCTAAATTTTAACTATGAAATGTAAGGTATGTTTTATCAATTTACTTAAAATTTTATTTAGGAAAAAATTATTACTTTGGTAACATTCTTATATACCTTAGCTAGAGGGAATGATAATTAAAAGGTTGTTTGAGAATTATTGTGTCAAAATTGTGATCATAGGATCATATTAAAGCTTTGATTTGTTAGAGATCCTTAAAGATGCCATCAAGGAAACTTATAATGGATATGAATGTTGAAGGAGTCTCTTCACCATACAAATTCATTGATGAATAATCTTCGATCATGTCCAAAAAAAAATTGTTAATATGTGGCATGAAATTTATCTCTGATATGGCAAGAAGAAATGACAACGTTAAAATTTAGTGACCTTTACTCATGTACTGAATGGTTGAAGTTTGGTATATTGAACATGTCACTTTACTTTGGAGATGTTACATTATATCTCAAAATGTTTTCAGAAGCAAGATATTTCATGAAACCTACATTAATATGATTATTGATAAGGTATCTCAGAATGGTATCTATTATGGATGCTCAGTCTTGGAATCTATTTCTTGCACATTAAGGAAGGAAGGAAAAGGATCATTTTCATAGGCTTTGAAGAAAGCACACTTTGATAACAAGAGGAAAAGAGGTAGAGTCCCTCTGCGAGTTTATATATCAAAGTTCTCTTAACAATTTCAAGTCGCATGTATATCTATTATTGTCCTATTATAGTAGGAAAATGATATAAATGATTGAAGACATATTGGATTGAAGGTTTTTGTTGCAAAGATCTAAGTTTCTATAGTGTTGATGCCATATCTAATGTTATGGGAAATTTGGTTTTGAATATAGGGCTTAGCCCAAAATTATGAAATCTATTCTTTGAACATTAAAATAAATAATGGAATCACTACCATTAATTACCAAGTATTTAAGGAAAAAATATTGCTACGATATTTTCGACGAAGCTGAGAATACCAAGGATATTCATTGGAAAAAACATCCTTGATTGATTGAATACAACGATTAAGTTCATCTCATATTGATTCTAGGGTTTTGACATTTGGATATGAAAATTTAAAATATAGGATTTGAAAACCATAGCTAGCTAAAAGGGCTTGGATAAGAAAGCCTTATAAACTATGTACAAAACCCTAGAGCTAAAATTAATGCTTTTGCTGAAAAGAAGAAACCCTAGATCATACCAGGAGGGAATGTTATCATGTTTATGATGTGGACAAGGACGATAAAGTTGCAAGATTGATGCAATAAGGCTAAGATCAAGAGGGAAACACCATTTCCTTATAATCCTCAAAAGATAAGTATTTTATATCTCCCTTCTTTGATTATTATTGTTGTTGTTATTTTTATTCATTAAAGATAAGTATCCTTTTCTTGATTATAATTGTTCTTCCATTGTCTCCGAGTTAGGATTGCAGGTACATCGTAAAGTATTCTTAAACTCTGGTAGCAAATGGAACCAATGGAAGAACAAAACAAAGCGTGTGACAAGAGGACTTTTCCTGAATCAATGATATTCATTTGAAGTATACCTTGCTTGTGTCAAAGACAAGTAAATGGTGAATTCCAAATGAATATATAAGATCCAACATGTATCATATACAAGTAAAAATTAAGAGTTGAGAATAGTAGGCTCTCCCAAAAAGAGGGAGAGAATTATGACAAGGAATTTTCTCTAGTTTTCAGGTACACTTTTGTTAGAATTATTTAAATTGCACCAGGTGGATACAAAGATCATTCAATGGATAAATTGAAGAAGTATAAGTTTAGATAAAGACACCTTAGGTTTTTGAGGTACATGAGAAGAAGTCTCATGATTACATAATTCTTTGTGCGATCATAAGAAGACAAGTTGGGCTTGTTTGATCCTATTTTATTTGAATCTAATGGAAGAAGAAGCACTCATGTGTCAGAGGGATCATTTGTGGCATAAATAATCACCTTTATAAAAAAGGGAGAAGTCAGAGAGACTTGTTTTAGCTTTAGAGGGAGTTGACCTATGAGTTTCAGATAATGGTATATTAGGCTAAGGGAGTAGGTAGAATTACCATGATAGGATATTTTTCAATGTGAGAGAGAGCACCCAGTAAGGGTGATAGGAAAATAGTTTTGGTGTTGAATCCATCGTTGGAAGCAGATCAAATTATGGTTGAGCTAAGACATGTTGCTCAACAAGTGTTGGAGTACCAACATGGTACAATTAGTTATGGAGGAACCAATTATGGTTTGAGATATGTCTCAAATAGTGAAGTACAATTGAAAATTGAAATTGAGTAGAGAGTCTTGAAGATAAAAAGAGTTCATCAGGATATTTCTTTAGTTTGGGCTCCATTATAATTTCTTGGATGAACAGGAAGTAGTTGGAATGGAAAGCTGAGAAGCAGTATGACTTCAGAGCCTACTTGCAGGATTGTCTTACTTAAGTGCAGGTGATGACCATGATGATAGGACAAATCACATCACGATATAGTATCGAGACATGGTATAGAAGGATGTAGTATGGCTCCAGTATTATTCTATAGTATAGAATAATTTTGGAAAATCCTTTGTCTGAGGATGATGACATATAATTCAAGGAAGAGATTGCAGTAATTGATCATGCCTCTCTCAGCAAGAGTGAGTTATGAAATTTCAACGATGAGGACAATCATTCTCTATGGGTCAAATTGACGAGGATTAGGGAAAACGGTCTAGAGTAATAACATAAAGTACATACATTCTTCCCGTGTCATGTATGTCTACTAGAATTAGGAAGAATGGTCCAGCAACATACATTCATTCTTCACATGTCGCGTGTGTTGACCAAAATTAGTAAGAATGGTTGAGTAGAGGACAATCATTCATCATGCGTAACATACGTTGACCAGAATTAGGGAGAATGGTTGAGGAGAGGATAACCATTCTTCCTGTTTCAAGTATGTTGACCAGAATTAGGAAGAATGGTCCTAGAGGCCCAACATCACTCAATTTAGTGGGTGTGTTTCAACATCATTATTCGATTACTCTCTAGATAGGTAGAGTGAGCTCATTTAGCATTAGGCTCATATTACTCTATAGATAGGTAGATTGAGCTCATTTATCATCAGGCTCAAATTACTCTCCAATTAGGTAAAGTAAGCGCATTTAGTATGAGGCCCAAAATTACTCAGGTAGAGTGTGGCCTTCAGAGATTCAAATGTGTCAAATATATTGACCGGAATGATGATGAACCAATGTTATTCAATATACCTTGGGTTAGAGGAACTGACCAAAATAACGGTGACTATATGATCCTAAACATATACCATGTGTTAGGAGTATTGACCAGGATTATGATGAGGATGCACCATAGGTCAGAGGTACTTACCATAATTATGGTAACTTGTTGATGTTGATTATTTACCATGTGTCACAATTGTTGACTAGATTATGGTAATCAAACTATGTTGATATCGATGGATTGTATAACCTTTTCTTAGAGAAATTTGTTAACATGAGAACTTCTAGAGATTCATTATGAATACCTCCCTAGCTAAGAAAGTATGTTGAATTTTGTAGGTACGGTCAATATTCATAATTAATATTTTAACTCTTGATGTATTTAAAATAATAAATAATGCATGTTATTCATGACTTCGGAAAAAAGAGAAAATATATGACATGATCTTCATGTTGGGTTTTAAAGGAGAAAATTTGGAATTTTTTATATTTGAATTTTTGGATCCAAAGAAGTCAAGTAAACCCTCCTCTTAGTCAATTCAAACCAATCATAAAGGCACCCATTCAGCCAACTGGTCTACTATATATACGAGGCATTCAGCCTCCTTTCCAAGCAAGAAACTGAGACCTTCTAAGGTAAAAAAAAGGGATGAATTTGAGGAAAAAATGAAAGTCATATATGAGGTAGAGAATAATATTATTCGATGAAGAATAAAAACAAATCTCTAAGGAAGGTGCCTGAACGAATTTTTGAGGCAAGGTAGCAAACCAAATTTTAGAGATGCTACAGGACCAAATTTCTGAGGAAAGGCAATAAACTCAATTTTTGAGATTATATAGGGCCGAATTTTTGAGGAAAAGAAGCATACCAAATTTATGCCCTAGAAGATCAGATCTGTCAAATATTGTTGGGTAGACTTATGACTTGACAAGGAGGCAATGGACCAGGTTTGACCAAGTCTATTTTGTTGAACAATTTTACCTTATGTTTGAATATATGATCTAGGTGGAGTGTTTCTTGTTGAACTAAATAGTTTCGATATAAGGAAAAGGATGTTGGGGTTTTCCTAGGGTAAATTCATGTGTTCTTAATTTTGTTGTTTCTTCATGATCATAATGGCATATATGTTATATTTTTGATGTCTTATGTGTAGTTTCTTAATGATGGAAACAAATATGAAAATAATTAAACCATTAGAATTAAATATTAGTTGAGAATATTATACGAAATATCGACATGAATCTCAATATTGATGAAATCCCACCTTTTTGTGAATGGTGTCACTAAGTAGGTACTATTTTCTTTTAGCAATAGAAATTTATATCTTAATAGAGTTTATTTCATTAACTAAAAGTATTGAGAATGAGTTGTGTCATGTTTAAGATCATGTTTCATTTTGGACAAGAAGTAGATTGGGACTACACAGATATGTTATTAAAGAATGAATACTATATGATATATGTTTCTTGATGGACTATTAGTTTTGGATCTAAGTGTAGTTTGAAGGACCTTTATTTATGTATTTATGCACCTACATTGATAACCTGATGACACTAGATAACAAAAATTATCTCTCTCTCTCTCTCTCTCTCTCGCTCTCTCTCTCTCTCTCTCTCTCTCTCTCTCTCTCTCGCTCATATATATATATATATATATATATATATATATATATATATAACAAATGAGTAATGTATGGGGTGTTTAAATTTGAAATTGTTTTCAAAGGAATTTTAAAATAATTTACTCATCATCAAAATTATTTGTGTGCATACAAGTTGAGTTGAGAGCTTTAGTTGACGTAAGACCTTAGTTTCCCTTAGCCTATATGACCTTGAATTTTTTTTCTATGTTAAATTCAAAATTAAATGCTCAAAAATGATTTTTTTGGGTAAATCCAAAATCAACAATTACATCTCTTCAACTAATTTCTTATATCTTATAAAAAAGAGGAGGGATACCTAAATAAAATGCAGAAAAAATAAATAACAAGTATAGCTTTGTTATACTACTACATCATATGTAAGTTCATCCTCTCAATCCTACAATAGCATAATAGTGCTATCAAAAGTACTAGACAAAAGTAAATTCACTTCTGTGGGGAAGTAAAATATGTTTATTTATTTCATTTATGTAATTATATACAAATGACCATATGACTAACATTGTCATTATCATAAACATTTTTCAAAAATTCTAAGTGTGGATTTAGTAAGGACTTCACGTTGTTTGTCACTTCATCCAATTCTATTTTAAATTGTTGTGAACAACATATTGTCTCCAAAACTTCATGTTTAATTGGAATTCATGCCCATTGTTAAAACCTTTGGATTATTATTGGTTGCACATAGATCTCATTTATGAACTATCATAGATCCATCTTTACCACGAATCTAACATGAGCAGAAAGGCATCAAATTCCTTCTTCTACAAACTTATTTTAGAGTGCAAAAAAACAATCATTGGATATTTTATTCTATACAACATTAAATTATTTTCTTTTCAAAAAAATTTCTCTCTCTCTATATATATACATGAAGTTGATATCACATGCTAAAATATTTTTGAAAAGTATGAGGTTTAAATATCTTACATTTTTTTCTAATTACTTCATATGAAATTACATTAGCCTCATATGGACAAGTAATTAAATATGCATAGCATAGCTGACATTGCATTTCTATTTTGAGAATATTTTACTTTTATTTTTATTTTAAAAAGCACAGACATACTTACACATCACCTTCACATTGGGCTGTAGAATGAGCCTATCGACTAAAGCATCACCTTCACACTCGGCTATATAATAAGCATCTAGCATCAATAAAAATTTCTATAACTATACCTACACTTATCTCTCTCTATGTATAGTATTTTTCTCCGATGGATTTCTTTGATTTACTAGTATTTTCAATTTTCTTTTACTTGTTTAATAATTTTATATTTTTTTTCACAAAGAAAAAACTATGGCTTATATGATGTGCCACTCAAAAGTCTTGAAAAAATAAACTGTCATACAAAGATCAGCATTAATTTTTGATATAGTTTGAAGTGGCTCAGAAATACAAGCAAGCAAAAACTATACATTCCATATAAAATGATTTCCAGCATTCAGCAAACGAAATGATAAAAACCTGGAAACTACAGCAAAGGTCCCTGCAGTTTCCCCAATAGTGAGCAAATGAACAACAGTGAGGCTCCAAATCATAGCATAAAGTCACCCAACCTATAAAATACAAAAGACATCACGTTCTCATAGTAACTGGAGAGAGAGAACCTCCATAATCAGAAAATTTAACACCGATCACTTCCAAAATGTAAGGATAAGAAACCTCCATAATCCTCACAGAAGATACTTAGGCATGATGACCTGGAAAAATCAAAAAAAAAAAGTGAGCAAATATAAATCAAGAAAAATGCACTGAGCCAACTACTCCTTGTCCCTCTGCAGCCACCAATTCATACTGCATGATACAAAACACCCCTGTTAGACCTTTCTTTGAAATCCTGTCAGCCTGGGCATTCTTTTCCCAGAATATATTATTAAAGTTGATATTAGAAAAAGAGGCCCTTAATATATTGATGCACTCCAACCATTTCACCAGATAGCCAGGGGCTAAGTTGTAATCCTTGTTTAGGTACTCAATGAGAACCTTTGAATCACCGAACACCAAGAGATTGTCTAAGTACAACTCCGACACAAACCATAATAAGCCCCATAATGCCAGGACTTCTGCCCTCATGTTCGTTCCTTCACCTTCGGACCAGTGAATCTGATAGTATATTATGTGTTAGGTCTCTATATTACTAGTATAGTCCCTTATTATTGTTAGTGTAACCCCCTTATTGTTATTATTGTACCCCTGTAACCCTCATATTGTTATTATTGTGCCCTTAAATTATTATTGTTAGGTCGGCTAGGATTACATTGTGGCCCCACTAGGATTACATTATGGCCCCATGGAGATATATAGAAAGGAGGTTTTGTAATTTGTATCATCCAAGAATTTTTCATTAATGTAATGTATTGGAGGTTGCCCCCTCAAAGTGGCTTATTTCTAAGGCGTTGATATCTCTTTTCTTCTATTTTTGGAGCTGGTTTCACAACACTGTGGTGAAATCAACAACCATGCACCACATCCACAAATAGAAAGTTGTGAAGCCCCATCAAAGAAACCGACTGGATATTATATCTCAAAAGGCCACAGACGCTTGGAAAGATCCACCGGAGGCTTCTGTTCAATTTTCAACTTTTCACACAAGCTGATTATGTTATTAGTAGTCCCCTCAGGGCTACACTCCAGTTCTTCAAAAATAAACTTATTCCTACTAGACCATATAAACCAGTGGAACAAAACTGGCAATAATCTGATATTTTATATGCATACATTTCACTGATTATGATTAGTCAATTTATACTTATAATATGTAAATTTATATGATTAATTTAATGACTTCACCATTTCAATGTTTCATTCTATCATTCATTTCTAAATGTTTACATTAAATTAACAATTTGATTTTGTATTTATGACCCCTTTTAATTCAAAATTTAGATCCATAATATTTTCTACATTTATAAATCTATAATTTGACCTATAGGGATGTTGAAATTAGGTCTACATTTTTATTCTATAATTTAAGTCAATTAATTACTAAATTAAAGACACATTAAAACATACATAAAAATATAATTAGATGATCAATACCTTTAAGTGAAAAGACTTCATTGACTTGTATAACTAATTTTCTATGGAATTTATTCAAATATACCTTGGGTTTCCATCCCTAATTCCCCCCTTGAGATACCTACAAAGGTGTTTTCAATGTTGTGTTTGGTTTCCATTTTGAGCATTTATTTGAAGCACCAATAATGTGGTTACACAAGATTTCATATCACTTCAAGGTTTTGTGCCTTGGTTGCACCTAATTACAAATATTAGTACACAAGAACATTGTGTGTGTATTCACTTTTAAGAGCACCTTCCAATTGCATAATTTTATTTGTCAAGGTCCCTTTGCAAGAATAATAACAATTTTAGAGATGTTATTACATATGAATTTAGGGTAAAACTATGGTGCAATAACCAATTAAAAAATAAAAAAAATTAATAGATTATAAAGAAATGGTCTATCTTAATTTAACAAAACAAAAGTATAGATATTTATTTTAAATAATATAAAGAAAGAAATTAGCATGGCTAAAATAAAAACAAATTCTTATACTTTGCATATTGAAGAATAAGATAATTCCTAAAATTTAGTTAATCAAGAAAACTTGTGTCTTTGTAATAGTAAAAAGATTAAAAATGAGAAACATTTTCATTTAGAATGTCTTGTATACAGCCATATTAAACCATATTAAAATACACTTTAAAAATATTTATTATAATTTTAATTTGACATTTTAAATCATTCATATTATATATATATATATATATATATATATATATATATATATATATATATATATCAAATAATTTATTACTCTTTTCTAATATTTTATAAACTAAAATTTATTAATAAATGTTAATTATAATTTATAAATTTAAAACAGACAAAAAAAACAATTTATTATCTTTTGCTAATATTTTATACACTAAAATTTATTAATAAATACTAATCATCATTTATCCAATCTGCAAACTCTGAATGAGTCTGGAAAAAGGAGGCTAAACCTGTGAAGAAACGGAGTGATGTGACCCACCCTCGTGCGTTAATTTATGTCTCTGGCGTCAAACTACTTCCCTGGCATTCTACTCTGTCTCCTCCCACCGTCAGGCTCAGCCTGCACCACCCTCCAACGCTAGTGCATTCCCCAATGCCTACACTGTTGATTAAGTAGGAAAACAATTCAAAACCTACATCCCGCCCAACATTTCAAACTGGAGTTGTATGCTTAATTTTTGAAATTGAATCCTCCTCCGTTCGACCTTCAATCTCTGTTGAGACAATTACAAAACACTTTCCTGTCGTTCCATTCCAAATGTTAGCTGAGAGAAACCTTGTGGGTGTGAGCAACACTACCAAGCTTAGGCAACTACTATTTACTTCTTTTATATATATATTCCTGATTTGTAATTTATTCTTTTATATCATATTATAGGTATACGTTATAGGTGTGGGTTTTGTGGAGGTTATTTTCTTCTGGATGAGAAAATATTTTGTATTTTTTATTAATTCATTCTTAAGTCATTTAGGAAATAAATGGTCATTTTAAAGTTCTAGTATATTATTTGAATGAGTTAATAAGATTCTTATAGACATGATTGGATTTCAGAGTCACGGTTTGTCTGTTTCACGGTTGTTTCAGGGTTATTTAGGAATCTCATTGTTTGTTATTGTAGAGACTATTTTAAACCAGATGTGTGAAAATATGCTCTATCTTTCTTTTAGGTTGGTTAATGATAATAGACAATCCATGTTAATCCTCATTGACCAAATATCTCCAACATAATCAGTTTGTGAAATCGAATGGTCTGGTGTGATTTTACGAAATTAAAATGAAGTTAACTGTTAATCCAGATCTTGAGAGGATGATGCATTGGCCACGTAAGTGTGCTTTTTGTTTGCATGTGTGAAAGGTGACATATTCCAGACTTATATTAAGTTGAATATGTTGAAATCTAGTAAAGATATTTCAAAACGATAAGTTTAAATGGTGTAAATTATATAATTTAAGTGTTTTAATTTTATTAAATTTATTCATTTATTAAAAATATATTCTAAATTAAGAAAATTCACAATATCATTAAAATTAATAAATAAAGAAAGTGCCACTTATGAAGCTATGTTTTAAATTGTTGAATAATTAAGGTGTGCCTTTTAACCAGCCATGGATTTATGGTTTACCTACTGAATATCGCTCCTAATTGAAAAAACTTAGGAATTGCGGCATGTTTTGTGAGGACAAACCATCAAATCTGATGATTTTCTCCTTGATTAAGCCACCGTCGTAAGTAACTGAAACTATGCATGTAAACCAAAATAGGCAGTATCACGTATCGTTACCCTAAAATTAGTGCTAAAAGTGAAGTTCAAGGAAAAAATAAGCAACAGCTTTGTCTAATCACCCTAAACTTCAATGTTAGCTAACAAAGAAAAAATAAGAAACAACGTTGTTTAATCACCCTAAACTTCAATGTTAACTAACAAAGGGTGCATGATACCAATCATTCACCACTTCCTCTACACCGCGGGTGTTAACCCATAAGACACCCACATTTATTTAAAGTTCATGCAAACCGGAGTTGGGGGTCCGGAGGGGGGAAATCCCCTCCCATATGTCCAAAGCGTGAAGACCAGGAGCTACACTGTTCAATGGCGAGAAAAATCACAGAATTTAATCCATGTTTAATGTGACTCTAATATGGCATTAGCACCATAACCCATGATTAACGTTAAAAATGTGCTTTGCACTAAACCATTCATTAACTCCACCTAAATCCACGCTTATCTTAACTTAAGTGTGTGGTTAAACTCGCAGAGGACTTGGCGGAGCTCGCCAAATGCAATGGAAGCTCCACTTTTAGTGGAGTTATCTGGTGAACTTCCAGTTTTAATGGAGAAATAGTAGGAAATTTTGGTTTTTCCATAATTAAGGCAATGTTTGACCAATTTTGGCTCAGGAAGAGTCATTGTTGGTAAATTTTGATGTTTTGGAGCCATTGGAGCAGGTTGCAGAGGAAACAAGAGACTGTAAACAACACTTTTTCACAATTTAAGCTAATACAAAGGCCCATGCCATGGAAGCTGGACTAAGGAGATGTAGCCCGGGAGGGGTGAAATCCTTCATCAAAACCAAGTTATTTGACTCAATTGTCTATGTTTTCTGTGTTTTTATATGATTTTTTTTCAACATTTAGTTTCCATGCTTTTATGTTCATAAATTACACTTAATCTCATCAAGTTTGTTGAATTATCAATCATAAGCACATGTATAAAACCTTGTACAAGTAGCAAACTAAACACTTTCATATTAAATTTGAAATTGATATTAGCACAACATTAAATAACAATCAATTTTAGATGAAGTTGGTATCAAAGAAAAGGTTATTTTCTTGCTTTTCTTGAGATTGTACAAGAAGGGTTTTAATAGTTTCAATTTTGTGATGCTTACAAGGTTGAATTTGCAGAGAGGAGAAGGGAAGTTATTGGTTGTTAGTCCTGCGATTAGGACAAGAAGAAAGAGAGCTGAGAAAGCATCATCTTCACCCAAATTTCCACTCAAATTTGCACTTGAAGCACTTCAAGTTCTATCTCTAGCAGTTGAGATTGAAGAGGTACAAATTGCACAAGACGCTAAGGCGATTGAAAATGTACAAGCATCAGAAGTTGAGCTTGAATCCTTAGCCATTATGTCAGGTGTTGGAGAGACTCAAGGACATCAAGAAGAAGAAGATGTCAAGAGAGACTTCAAGGACATTTAGAGAATGGTTAAAATCATGTATGATGCATTCACTACAGAAAGATCATGAGAAGGTTCTAAGCCTCCACATGGAGAGGGAACTTCAGATGACAAGAAGGATGAAGAGAAGAGTTTGAAAGGTAGTTGAGGAAATCCACCTCCATATCCACCATCCTCATCCTCATCACCTTCATTAGCATCTTCATCTTCCACTTCCACCACAAAAACCACCCACACTCATTCAAAAATCCCAAAAGGAAAAACTCCATTACTCAAGTTGGACATCAAGTTTGAACTTTCCATGTACAATGGTGAGGTAAATGCAAATAAGTTAGACAATTGGATCCGTCAATTGGAAGTATACTGCAGAATTCAGAATCTACAAGAGGATGACAAAAAGATCCAGTTTGCTTCATTAAGGCTAGAAGGAGCAGCACTAGATTGGTGGGAGGCAAAGACTCAAGAGAAAATGCGAATTCATGTTAAGATATCCATTTCTTGGGTTGAATTAATTTTTCCATTAAAAGACAGTTTTATCCATTAGCCTATATGCAAAAAACAATTATGAGTTGGAAAAAATTTAGGCAACTCAAAGGCCAAACAGTTCAAGAGTACACCGAGGAGTTTAGAAACAGGGCTTTGTTGTTAGGAGTAAACTAGAATTCCTAAGACACACTCTTGAAATACATTGGGGGTTTACATTCCTACTTGTAACATACTATCCTTATGTTTAACCCAAACAACTTAGATGAAGTATGTATGCAAGCCACGCATCTTGAAGCAAGGGGAAAGAAAATTCAGGAAGAGGGTAGTAAGAAGAAGCCATTCAAGGGCAACGGAAAAGAGAAGGGAGGAAAATGGAAGGGAAAGAAGAATGCAAGAATCAAGAAAGAAGGGGACAAAAATACATGCAAACATTGTTCCAAAGAGGGGAATGATGAAGCCCATTGTTGGAAACTACATCTCGAACTAAGGCTAAAGAAACCAAATAACAAGGGGAAACAAAAGATGAATGTCACCACACAAAAAGATCTTCGATCTGATTCCAGAGATGAGACCAAGATCGTAGCCATGGTTAACAAAGGAAAGGAAGCCATAGCAAGTACTAGTTCCTCAAATAGTCACAACAACACTCCAAATGAAGACACATGGATATAATTGTTCCATGTTAGAGTGATTTCAAATCATACAAAGATTGATGCATTGTTTGATAGTGGGTCATAAGCAAACTTGATTTTAGAAGACTTGGTCAAAAAACTTAACCTTGAAATTATACCACATCATAAACCATACCCTTTAGGTTGGATAGTTAAGAATGCAAATTTACAGGTTACAAGGAAATGCATATTTCGATTTTCTATTACTGCAAACTTTGTTAATGAAGTCGAGTTTGATGTGGTTCCACTTGACATTTCCAGGTTTATCTTGGGAAGTCCATATTTGTATGACAAGAAAGTGGTGTTTTTCGCCATGAGAACAAATATCGTTTTCTTAAGGATGGGGTGGAGTATATTGTGAGAGCTCATCACAAAAATCTGAATATTTCTTTAGTTAATGTAGGGAAAATGAAGAGGCTAGTTAATGCAACTAAAAATTTTGTGATTCTCATGATCAAGAAAAAGGATGATGTTGACTATGAATCTTTGTAAGGATGTGATGAAAAATTAAAATGTGATTTGTTTGATGTGGCAAGTCAGCATGGAGTGATGTTTCAAGAAACAAGTGGGTTACATCTCAAGAGGGGAATTCAGCATGAGATTCAGCTGCATCAGGATGTTCCAATTCTAAACTTTGGTATGTATCACATGTCAATTATGGAGAGTTTGGAAATCAAGAAGCAAATCCAAGAATGTCTAAACAAAGGTATCATATGCCCATCTACTTTGCCATGTGGTTCACCAATTGTTTTTTTACCAAAGAAGGATGAGACTTGGCACATGTGCATATATTTCCATGCATTGAATAAAATCACCGTAAAGAATCGCTATCCACTCCCACACATTGATCATTTGCTAGATCAGTTAAAATATGCAAGATATTGCACTAAGCTAGACTTACGAAGTGGTTATCATCAAGTTAGAATAGCTGAGAAGGACATTTGGAAAACTTCTTTTAAAACTAGACAAGGATTGTTTGAGTGGCTAGTTATGCCATTCAGTCTAACAAATGCTCCAACTACTTTCATGAGAGTCATGAATGATGTACTAAGACCATTTCTAGATGACTTCGTCATTGTTTAATTAGATGATATTGTTGAAATTTGCAACAAGAAACAGTGAAATTGGCATCCAAAAACAAAATTCAGAAAATGGCACCAAGAAATGGATACCATGTGAGGATTTTGATTTAATTATTCCTTAATTCAATTGAAAGAAATTTGTGTCAAATTTATTTATCCCTTAAATAATTTGGACAATAAATTGTAATCTTATCTCATAATCACTTGTAATAGTTAATTGATTGTAATAGACTCAGTTAGCTCATGAAATTTGAGTTGAGGGTGGTTGGTGAGGCATGTAAAGTGATTCTATTTGTTTTAGAGTCCAAGTTGCAGTTAGTGTATTAGTTTAATGCATGAGAAATCAATTAACTCAATTAAGTGAGTTAAACTCAGTCTAATTAGTTGTAACTAATTATTGAACTAGTGAAAGGTCAAGTGAATTAAATCAGATTTAATTCACATGCAGTGATCTGTCAAGTGACTGATGATTTACTATTAATAGCTGCATGCATGTTAGTTCTGATGAAGACCTAGTTGAGACAGAGGTTAAATGGATGTTATCTATCACTTTTATTATTAGTAAATTGTCGGTGCGCAATTAAACAACCATAGGATTTCCCATGATGTATTGCGCATTTTATGCACTTAAGGGAAGTTATAATCATATCACATGGAAAGACAGAATGGAGGTATTTCTAGAGAAAAATGGGTTGAAACAATTCATTGATAATGATATTCCCAAACCCACAGCAGCAAACGTTGCTCTTCTTGATGCTTGGAAAACAAGGTAGCAAGGGTGGGGAGGATCTTATTAGAGGGAGTTAGAGATCACCTTGTCTCGATTCTCCATGGCAAGGTGACTCCATATGCTATGTGGAAGGCCTTGACGAATCTGTTTCAGAACACCAACAAACAAAGGAAGTTGGCACTAAAGGACAAGCTCTTGAAAATCAAGGAGGAGGAGGGTGAGACGGTACCAACATACTTGGTGAAGTTCACTCAATGCCAAGATGAGCTTGGAATTGTTGGTGTGGCCATAGCAGATGATGAATTGGTGAGCCTAACACTTCTAGGCCTTCCCAAGAGCTGGCAAAGTTACCAGGACTAAACAATGGAAGGAAGAAGTTACCAGATTGGGAGTGACTTTGGTGGGATTTGGTACAAGAAGAATTTAGGCAGAATACCAGAGTAAACCTATGAACATTCAAGTGACCTTTCGAAACCCCTCCAAGTTGGGAGAGCGAAATGAATTATAAGGTGGGGCGAACAGTAATAATGCGAGAAGTGGATGCAATGAGCAAGGTTATGTAAAGGATATTGTGGTCTTTATAATCACCGATCAATTGGAAATATCTAAAGCGTTGACCATCACGAGTATAACCCTTCTCAATAAGCTTAATGTCCAGGACCCGACAACAGTTGAAGAACTAACTGCAATAGTTGGCCCCACTGAGGTAAGGAGTAACAAATTTGTGTAATTTAGAGATAATTAGGGTTTATAAAGTACGTGATATCAATAACTGAACTATGAATTTCAGGAACTGGAGCTTCTATGGGCCTCTCTTGCTCCAACTTCAGCACTTAATGATGTTTTTGGGCCGCGAGTTTTCAACACACCTCGCTGCAAGCGGAGTTTCAGGAACTTATGACGAAGTAGCAGTACTTTAAATTAAAAGGATTTCCTATCTAAGAATGTTATTTTCTCTTCTTAGCATTATAATTGTATTTGGCATTGCAGGTTACCTATTAGTCTGTTAGCCTGAATCCACAAGGGCATTGGGGAGTGCAAGTTTATTGTAAGGTGCATAATAGATTTATGGAAAAAATTTCGCACTTATGTTATGTTTGATGGCTCTTTGACAAGGAGGTGTTTTCTCTTAAATTTTGCAAAGGTTTTAGTTACCACATCACCAGACGAGGCTTTGTCTATGTGCGTGATGGAAAACATATGGTTTCTCTTGATGCTCTCTTGATCGATGTATTATCAGGCCATAATTTTTATACAATTTGTCGTATATCACATTAAGCTTTCTGATATGTACATTCTATATTTTAAATTGCCAATATGTTATGGAATTGAATATATATTAGCACATCCACAGAGTGGAGTTTACATTATCGAGTTGTTATTTCAAATAGTCATGTTATGCAATTCAATATATACTAGAACTGCATATCAAAGTTTACATAATCGACTTATCGTTTTAGATAATAGTGTTATGCATTTAAATATATGGTTACACAGTCACAATTAAGTGGGAGACAACCATAGAAAGGTGATCACAGTGAGAATGAACTCAGTCTCCCCCGTATGCTTTCATCCATGTCATATGATCAGATAGCGAGAGTGTTAAAATATGTAATTACCTCCCGCATGCATTGTTAGACAATAAATTAAGTGAGTTAGTTGGGTTGAGTGATACATATATTTGGTGAGTGAGTTAGAGAGTGAGTTAAGTGAGATTTGATCAAGTTGAGTTATGTGAGAGTGTGTGCATGTCAATTTACCTTAAATGCCCTTTACTGGGTTCATTGTATTCATTGTGATTTAGAGTGATTGAAGATTAATTGAAGATTAATTGAAGAGTCGCAGCTGATTGTTTCGTGTGTGAAATATTTGTGTTTATTGTGCCTTTACTCTTATTCCATTCCATCAAATTGGTATCAGAGTAAGGTTACAAAGAACAAGAGAAAAACGGATCAGCAATCATCCATGTGTGTGAGCGAGAAATTTTTTTTCCGCTTATTTCTGCTATAACACAGCTATTACGTTATAGACAGAGCGTTATAATGCTGGATCTCACAACAGAGAACTGCGTTACTCATCAAAAACTTATCGAATTTTGCATGCACGTGAACAAATTTATCTTTTGTTGTGTTAAGGATCTAACGCGAAAGATTAGTTCACGGCTTGTGTTAGCACGCTACCCTATTGATGAGTGGACGCGTTAGTGTTCTAAAAGGCACGAAGGTCCAATACGAAAATTTTGAAAGTCAATAAAGTTTCAAAGGTTCCAAACGTGTTCAGGTTTGAAGTATTTCAAAAGAAGGATCCTTTTAATTTTATACGAGTGATTTTTTAAAAGGAGTTTCTCATAAAAGCGCGTGAGTAGATTTTTGAAAAGGAGTATTACAAAGGGGTTTTTTGAAAAGTGAATTTATGAAAATATTTAAAAGTGGGGAGATTATAATATTTTTTTTTTTAAAGGGACTTATTATATAAGATTTTTTTTGTATAAAGAAATTTTTTATATAAAAAATAATAAAACCTAGGGTTTTATTATAAGGTTTTTTTTTTTTGAGCTTTGCAAAGCATATCAAGAAAAATTTTAGGGTTTCAGAAGTGAATTTTTTGTTTGAAGAAAGATGGCTACAAGCAGCTTCTAGCCACAACTTCCTTCTTTCACAAGGAAGGATTATGATGTGTGGGCCATTAAGATGGAGATCATGCTAAAAGTGCATGATGTTTGGGATCATGTCAAGTTTGGGTTTGCAGAACCTCAAGATGATGCAGAAGAACGAGCCCTCAGTAATGCAAAAAGGGAACAATGGAAGAAAGACAAGAGGAATATTGCACAAGAATTACTTCTTATCTAGCAAGAGTGGACCGATAAGTGTTCTAGAAGATAATGATCACGTCTTCAGCAAAGGAGGCATGGGAAACCTTGGCGAAAAGCTATTAAGGTATGGAAAAAGTTAATATTGTTAAATTGCATAATACTAGGAGATATTTCAAAATTATGCAAATGAAGAAGACAGAGGACATTGATTCCTTAATGAATAGGGTCATTTTGTTGTCAATCAGTTAAAAATCTATGGTGAAGACATTAAAAATTGAATTTTTATTGAGAAGGTCCTTAGATCTTTCTCTACCAAGTTTGATGTTGTGGTAGCAGCCATAGAAGAAGCAAAGGATTTGGAAAAACTGGCAGTTGATGAGTTGATGGGATCACTTCTATCGCATGAGGCAAGGATACACAAAAATAAGGATTCCGGTTTAGAAACTGCTTTCAAAAGTCAAGTTTCTATTTCAAGAGGTCGAGGAAGAGGTCGATCGAGAGGCAGAGGACAAGGCAGAAGCTATGGTGGTTAGAGAGATGACCGAGAAGAGCATGAACATGAAAGTGGAAGCAACAGTAGCAGAAGCTTCAACAATAATCAAAGGTTTGACAAATCAAAGGTGAAATTTTATTATTGCAATAAATTTGGTCATTATGCTCGTGATTGTAGGAAGAAGATAGTTGATCAAGGAAATTAGAGAGGTAATGTTAGTACAGAGAATACTAACTCCATGTTCCTAGCATGCAACACCATGCATGAACCGTCTGATAAGGTCTGGCTATTAGACAGTGATTTTAGTCACCACATGACAGGAAACAAGAATTTGGTTTCAAATTTGGATGAATCTATGAAGATAGAGGTAAAGTTGGGGACTAACAAGACTATGGATGTAGATGGAAAAGGAGTGGTCAACATTGTGACCAAGCAGGGGGAGCCAAAGACCATATCAGAGGTATATTATGTCCTTGGACTCAAACACAATTTGATAAGTGTTGGTCAATTGACGCAAAAAAGATACAAAGTTATCTTTCAGGGGCAACAGTGTGTTATTTATGACAAATCCCAAAGCAAGCAGCTGATTGTAAAGGTGCAGATGACGAGGAAAAGACTCATTCCTCTAATTATGAACTACAATGATAGGGTTAGTTCTTTTACAACTCCATGTTCTAATGATTACTGGTTATGGCACTTTCGGTTTGGACACTTGCACTTTTCTGGTTTAAGATTGTTGCAGCAGAAACAGATGGTCAGAGGTTTACCTCCCATCAAAGAACCTGCTAACACTTGTGAGTGTTGCATCTTGGCAAAGAAACACCATAAAATTTTTTCGAAAGGAGTTTCTTACAAAGCAAAGAAACCACTTGAGTTGGTGCATATCGACTTATGTGGACCTATGAGGACACAGTAGATTGGTGGAAGTTTTTACTTCCTCACTTTTATTGATGACTATAGCAGAAAGACTTGGGTTTACTTTTTGAAGTAGAAGTTTGAAAATTTTACAAAGTTCAAAGAGTTCAAAGTCTTAGTAGAGAACCAAAGTGATCGACGGATCAAGGTATTGAGATCTGATCGTGGTGGAGAATATGATTCGAAGGCATTCCATGAGTACTGCAAACGACATGAAATCAGAAGACAGTTTACAACCAGATACATACCGCAGCAGAATGGTGTAGCAAAGAGAAAAAACTAAACAATCATGAACATGACAAGGAGCATGTTGAAAGCAAGACACTTGTCTAATGAGTATTGGGTAGAAGCAGTTGCATGTGTTGTTTATATGATAAACGGATCTCCTACAAAGAGTGTGATGAACAAAGTTCTAGAAGAAGCATGGTCAGGTATTTCATGCAGTATATCTCATTTTAGATTTTTTGGATGTGTAGCCTATGCACATGGGCCTAAGCAAATAAGAGGAAAATTAGATGATCAAAGTGAAAAATGCATATTTACTAGTTATAGTGAGAAGTCAAAAGCTTACAAATTGTATAACCCTATCACCAAGAAGGCAATCATTAGCAAAGATGTTATGTTAAAAGAACAAGAGTCATGGAATGGGACTGTAGACAAACCAACCGATGCACAAGCATCATTGATGGAAGAGGTTGATGTAGCAGAAAAGAAGAAGCAAGAATCAAGAGAGCATAAACCAAACAGAGTCACACTAGCAAGAACTCCAAGATTTTCAGAGCAGCATGGATCTTCAAGCAGATCAACAGACCGAAATTCTCCAAGCAGTGAATAAGGTAATAAATCAAGCAATGGTAAGAAAAAGATGAGAAGTCTGAAAGATATTTATGATGATTTGGATGTTAGTTCAAATTTTGCATTGTTGGCATTCCAACCTTCTTTGTGTGAAGAAGCAATCAGAGATGAAAATTGGGTGCAAGCCATAGATGAATAGATTAATTCAATTGAAATAATGATACATGGGATTTGGTTTATTTACCAAATGATAAAAACCTCATTGGTGTTAAGTGGGTGTAGAAGAAAAAGGTGAATGAGAAAGGTGAAATTGGCAGATTTAAAGAAAGACTTGTAGCAAAAGGATTCTCGCAGCAACCAAGAGTAGAATTTGGGGAAACATTTTCTCCGGGAGCTCAGAACAAGTGATAGCATGGGCATCTAAGAAGTAACCCATTGTGACGTTGTCATCAGCAGAAGCAGAATATGTAGCAAAAACTTCAGCAACATGTCAAGCAGTATGGTTAAGAAGAGTATTGGATGGACTCAAGCAACAAGAGCAAGGATCAACAACGATATACTATGACAACACATTAGCGATTGCACTATCCAAGAATAATGTGTTTCATCAAAAGAGCAAGCATATTGATACTAGATATCACTTTATTTGAGAACTTGTGAGCTATGGAGAAGTTCACTTGAAGCCTTCTAAATCGAGTGATCAATTGGCTGATATATTTACAAAGCCATTAACAGTAGATTTGTTAGAGTTTCACAAAAGAAACTTGGGTGTTGTAAGTCTAGCTGAGACAAAGACCATCAGACGTGTTCGAGTTGTCATGAGTTATGTTTTAGTTTAGCGGTAGTAGTTAAGGGGGAGTGTTAAAATATGTAATTACCTCCCACATGCATTGTTATAAAATCAGTTAAGTGAGTTAGTTGAGTTGAGTGATAGATATATTTGATGAGTGAGTTAGAGAGTGAGTTAAGTGAGATTTGATCAAGTTGAGTTATGTGAGAGTATGTGCATGTCAATTTAGGTTAAATACCCTTCACCAGGTTCATTGTACTCATTGTGATTTAAAGTGATTGAAGATTAATTGAAGAGCTGCAACTCATTGTTTCATGTGTGAAATATTTGTGTTTATTGTGCCTTTACTCTTCTGCCATTCCATCAAAGAGTACCCTTGTATTGAACTTCTCATGCAACAAGATCTCGTACTGAATTTATCATGCGCTTTTGAGAGTGATTAGGGCTTCTGATCAAGTGTATTTTATCACGTTTCAGTATAACACCACCTTTTCTAGGTAATAAACAACCTTACACATAATAGGTTTTCAATTTTTTTTAGCTACCAATTCAGAAGAATATAAAGAAGCATTGAACTCCAAAATATAAGATCAAATTTATATTGTCTTAAATGTTAAGAGGAGAATAGAGGAGAATATGGGGTTGAGTTGATTTACCTATGTGTATATAAGAATTATAACTTCTTTGGGTGAAACTACACTTTAGACTACTACCATTCATAGTACTTATAAACTTCTTCAAGATTAAAAAAAAATCAAAATACAAGAGGCATACTTATAAGTGAAAAAAATAAATTATTATTTAAAGTTACATTTGAAATTATTTTATAAATATTTTAAAACTTCTATATATTGCATATATTTAATATCTTTTAAATATTTTCCTAATAGGTTTCTTAATTCCATTAATTTTTTTTTTATCAAGTGGTGTGAGTTTATTAGAGATTACATGAGGCTAGCTCTCAAAACCACTAGGGGATTGCACCAGGCCTAGGGCACATCACCACTAAGCTAATTGGGTTTAACTTATTTTATAAATATTTTTAACTTCTACATATTTCATATATCTAATATATTTTACATATTTTTCTAATAGATTTTCTATTTTTATTTTTATTTTAATCAAGTGGTCTGAGTTCATCATTGATTACGCTTGATCTATGGCTTAATAAATATCACATATTACACCAAGCTTAATCTATGTCTTAAGAAAAAGTGACCTAGGGCATTTGAGTCGTCAAAATCACACGGAGATTACATCGACACCAGCACTAAGCTGGGGATTGCATGAGCCGTAAAAATCACCCAGGGATTGCACCGACACTAGCACTAAGCTAGGGATTGCACGCGGCCACAGGGATTGCACCGACACCAGCACTAAGATGAGGATTGCACCTAGCCACAACAGCACTAAGCTAACTCGGTTAAACTTGTCTCCTCTCTATAGCACGAACAATCTATGGCTTAAGAAACATCACATATTACATCAATACTAATCTATGGCTTAAGAAAAAGCGACCGAGGGCATCTGAGCCATCAAAATCACCCAGGGATTGCACTGACACCAACAGTAAGCTAGGGATTGCACCCGTCCATAGCAACACTAAGCTACCTTGGTTAAACTTGTCTCCTCTCTCTAGCACGAACTCAACAGCCTTCACGAGGTTTGATCGGATGCAATAGCCCCCGTGAGGTTTGATCCTCGGTCACCCTTCGAACGAGCCCCATCCTCAACAGATTGTGCTAGTGGGACTTAACTTCTTAATTCTACTTTCAATATTATATCTAATAATTATAAATATGTAAAATACTTATTAAAAAAAAAATTGGAACTTAGATTATTTTTAATTCAAAGTGAGGTGTAATGTGAAGAGTAAAGTGTTTCTTCCTAAAAAAAAATTATGTTCAAATGTAGAAGGAAATAGAATATATACATATATATCTCCATAAACTTCAAAAGTCAAATCATTCGACGGAAAATTGTTTTTTAGCACATAAAAATATATTACATACACCAATTTAATGTTTAATTTAATCTTAAATTAGATTATTACATATGAATTTAGAGTAAAACTATGGTGCAATAATAAATTAAAAATTAAATAAATTAACAAATTATAAAGTGATGGTCGATCTTAATTTAACAAAATAAAAATATAGATATCTATTTTAAATAATGTAAAAAAAAAAATTAGCATAACTAAAATAAAAACAAACTCTTATGTTTTGCATATTGATGAATATGGTAATTACTAAAATTTAGTTAATCAAAAAAACTTGTCTTTGTAATAATAGTAAACAGATTAAAAATGAGAAGCATAAAAATTTTAAAAATACTAAACATTTTCATTTAGAATGTCTTGTTTACAACCATATTAAAACACACTTTGAAAATATTTGCTATAATATTAATTTAATATTTTAAATAATTATATATATATATATATAATAATTTGCTACTGCCAAAATTTATTAATAAATATTAATTATAATTTATAAATTTAAAACAAACAAACAAAATTTATTATCTTTTACTAATATTTTATACACTTAAATTTATTAATAAATACAGACCACCATTTATCGAGTCTGCAAAGTCTTAATGAGTCTGAATCCTGTGGATTGGGTTCGCTGTAAATGACATCATTTCACCCATTCCAAAATCGAAAATCAAATCTTGCACACGAGAGAAACTACACACTGCATTGGCGAATCTGGAATACGGTCAAATCTAATTTTTATCTCACACTCTTCTAAAAAGTGTCTTTTCCACTTCTCGGATAAAGATAAAATCGCAAATCAATGTTGTGATCTTTCCGCGTTCTGAGTGTTCATTATAGTGTTTTAGCGAGTTAACAATTTGGCTCCTTTTGGGTAGGTTTTCGAAAAAAAGAGGTTTTCGAAAAAAAGAAATTTTAAATGATTAAATAATTATAATTAATTGTTTTAAAAAATGATAATTTTAAATTGATTTTTATATTTGAATATATTGTGTGTAAAAATTTTTAGGTGAAAATCACATAAAAGAAATTTGTGTCGACGCTTTTCGAACCAGCCAGTGTGATTCATCATAGGACAAGATGAGAAATTTGATAGGAAACCAGTTTAAGTAGAATAAGACCGCTCCAACTAACCGTTGGAAAAACAACTAGTTTGACTAGAATAGGAAAATTATAATAATTATTATTATTTATTTGTTTAATTTAATTTTGATTATGTTTTTACTATAAATTCTATATAAATAAAAATAAAATATAAAGCCAAATCAAATATAAAATCAAATCAAATAAATAAATAAATAATAATAATAACATTAATAGTACTAATTAATCAAATAATTTAATTTAAGATTCAAACAAAAAGAAAAAAATAAATAAATAAATATAAATATAAATAAAATAAAATAAAATAAATAAATAACTAAAAAATATAAATATAAATTTTTAAAAATTAAAAATTAAAAAAAAAAATAATAATAATAATAATAATAATAAAATAAAATTCAAATTCAAATTCAAATAAAAAAATAAAAATAAATAAATTAATAAATAATAGTAAAAATAAAAATAAAATATAATAAATAAATCAAAAAATAAAACAAAAATATAAATATAAATAAATAAATATAAATATAAATAAATAAATAATGTATATAATATATATAATAAAATAAAAACAAAACAAAAATCCTAATCAAAACCAAATTAGAAAAATAAAAGGAGCACCTCTGGAAAGAGGAATAAAGATCGACTAAGAGTGAAGAGTAGGAATCCAGCGTCTGCTAACATTCCACCCATCATCCCTATTAAGGTTAACCGGCCTCTTTTCTATTTCCAAGGCTTCCCTTAACTTTCGGTGGTGGAAGTGGTCAAGAGTTGCAATAACCTTAGTCTCTTCAATACAAATATGGTGATTTGTTTTTTCAGCATGCTCTACCAAGGCAAAGGACCGAGATCTACCATGTCTAAGGTCAGCGACATGTTCATGAATTCTTTGGTTAATAGATCGACCAGTTTCACCAATGTAAGGGGTCCCACAGGAACATGGAATCAAATAAACACCCTTACCATCCATCGGGCAAATCGGGTCTTTAACCGATTTAAGAGAACCACGGATAGTGCGAAGAGGCTTGAAAGTTGAAGAGACATTGTGTTTCTTCAAAACCCTTGCGATTTTATCAGTAGTACCTTGGATAAAAGGAAGGTGAACTCCAGATAACCGATCGTAAGGATCTTTCTTAACCTTTGGAACTTTCTCATCTTTTTGAAAAGCTCTAAGACACTGAGCCCTGCTATAACCGTTCTTACAGAAGACATTAAGGAGATGTGATTTTTCACCTTCAAAGTGGTTCACATCTTTCCTGATGATGAACCACACTCACTGGTTCGAAACGCGTCGACACAAATTTCTTTTATGTCATTTTCACCGAAAAATTTTTACACACATTTTATGGATCACAGAAGCCAAATTCCTAATATTTGAATATATTGTTTAAATAAAAAATAAAATATAATTTAAATAATAAAATTTTGTATATGAGGTAAAATAGAAAATTAAAAATTCGTGTAAGTAGATAAACAAAAATTAATTTTTACTTATCAATTATTTGTAGTAAAATTTAACTTTCTATTACTGATAATTTCCCAAAAAATACTCTATGAATATTACTCACAAAAGCTCAATTTTACTATGCTTTTATTAATTATTAATAATTAAATTAAAATTATTAAAAATCTTTCAAAATATTTAATTAGTTAATTAAGTTTATAGGGTATATTAATTTTTTTTAAATTCAAATCTTTAATTTATGATCTTTAATCTTTCTTTTCATTCAAATTTTTAATTTATGATTCTAAATGAAATATGTTCATATATTTTTGTAATCTCTTTTATATTAGTAGATAGAATTTCAAATATTAACTAGCTTTTATTGAATTTTTGAAATCTAAGCTTCTGTGATCCATAATATAAATTAGTAGAAATTCTTTCGGTAATAATCACATGCAAAAGAACGTGGTCGACGCGTTTCGAACCAACCAATGTGGGTCATTATCAGAACACTTTTATTGATTAATATATGTTCACTTCTTTACATTTACCTAATATATTTGTCAAATTAACATATAAATTATCAAATAACAAATTTTATCATGTAATATATCCTTAATAAACATAAACATATTTAATTAGTTAATTAAACTTATAAGATATATTAATATTTCTTTAAATTCAAATCTTTAATTTATGACCTTTAATGTTTCTTTTAATTGAAATTTTTAATCTTTAATTTATGACTTTTAATCTTTCTTTTAATTAAAATTATTAATAAACTTTCAAATACTAATTAGTTTATATTTTGTAATTTATGACTTTTAATCTTTCTTTTAATTCAATTTTTAATTTATAATTATAAATAAAATTTCAAATACTAACTAGCTTATATTTTTTAATATAGATTTACTACTTTACATTGACTTAATATAATTACCCAATTAAAATGTAAATTATTAAACAACAAATTACATCATATAATATATCTTTTGCTTTACCCATTTATTCACTATAATTATTAAATTACCATAAAAATCACTTTCCACTTTTTTTTTAAATAAAATTATGAAATTATATGATAAAATAATAAAACTAACCATTACAATATAACTATTAATCTTAAAAAATAATAAATCAAACCATAAATAATGAAACAAACCATTATAATATAACTATTAATCTTTAAAAATAATATAACTAATAATTATAGTATAACCTTTAATCTTAAGAAGTGAAAAAAATATAATATAACTATTAATCTTCAAAAATAATAGAACTAATAATTATAGTATAATTAAGAAGGGAAAAAATATAATATAACTATTAATCTTCAAAAATAATAGAACTAATAATTATAGTATAACTATTAATCTTAGGAAGGGAAAAAATATAATATAACTATTAATCTTTAAAAATAATAGAACTAATAATTATAGTATAACTATTAATCTTAGGAAGGGAAAAAATATAATATAACTATTAATCTTCAAAAATAATAAAACTAGTAATTATTGTATAACTATTAATCTTAAGAAGGAAAAAAAATATAATATGACCTATAATATGGTTGTTGTGCCTTTGGCAAACATGGCCGATTAAGTGAATCCGAGGCCCTGGTCCACATGGAGAGGATTTGTTCGCTCCAGTTCTGCATTAAGATTAATGAAAGTATGCAGCGTTAAAAGAAATGTTTTTCGGTCAAGATTTATCATTGTCTTGAGTTTAGTGTAATTATAAATTTTAAAATATATTAAAAACCAAACATAGGCCCTTGGTCCAACCGCTATGTGTGGGGTTAATTCCCCATAGTCTTAAATCTGGCAAAATCTGATCTTCTATGTCCTTTTGCCAAACTGGCTTTAAGTACAAAGTACAGATGCCATTTGAAATTGTTGCAATCATTATTCTATAAAACATTAATAATTAATCATGGAAAAATCGCAAAATGAATGCCGGGATCTTTTCGCGTCCTCATCTATATGTCCGTCGTTCCCTATAAATCAATTGTCTGCTCCTCGTTGTAACTAACATTCCTTATCCATTGTCCAAGCATGTTGAAGGTAAAGAACGCGAAGTTGAGGCTCCTGATCAACAATGAAACTGAGAAAATCTTATGTGCTGAAGCAGAAAGGGATTTTGTGGACCTTCTCCTAGGCTTTTTAACATTGCCAGCTGGTTCTATTATAAAATTACTTTCAACGCTGGATCGTCCAAAAAAGGTTGCTTGTCTCAGGAATCTTTACCAGAGTGTAGAGATGCTCCAGCCTGTTTTCTTGAACGCGGATAAAAAATCCCTTCTTCTGGATCCAAGAGTTAAAGATTACCATTCTTCTGACCATGTACGAACAGAGGCGGTCCCTGCTATCTTGTATGGTTGCCCAAACACTTATACCTTGTGCAGAGGGAAGCACAATGTCACTACTCAGAGCGGTGGGATTTGTGCGTGCGGTAAATCTATGAACGTTCAAGTGACCTTTCTGAACCCCTCCAAGGAGGAGCGAAATGAATTACAAGGTGGGGCGAAAAGTAATAATGCGGGAAGTGGAGGCAGTGAGGAAGGTTATGTGAAAGAGCCGGTGGTCTTTATGATTACCGATCAATTGGAAATCTCTCAAGCGTCAACCATCACGAGTATCACTCTTCTCAATAAACTTAATGTCAAGGACCTGACGGAGGTTGAAGAACGGATTGCAATAGTTGGCCCCACTGAGGTAAGGAGTAGCTTATTTTTGTAATTCAGAGATAATTAGGGTTTATAAAGTACGTGATATTAGTAATTGAACTATGGCTTTCAGGCACTGGAGCTTCTACGGGCCTCTCTTGCTTCAACTTCGGCACTTAACGATGTTTTCGGGCCGCGAGTTTTCAACACACCTCGCCGCAAGCGGAGTTTCACGCACTTTGACGATGTAACAGTACTTTAAACTAAAAGGCTTTCCTGTCTGAGAATGCTACTTTCTTTACATAGCATTATAATTATAATGTTAGTTTCTCTGGTAGCGTGAATCCACAAGGGCATTAGGGAGTGCAAGTTTATTGTAAGGTACCTTAATAGATTTATGTAAAAAGTTTGCCCAGCTATGTTATTTTGGATGGCTCTTTGACGTGGAGGTGTTTTTATTTTGGATGGCTCTTTGACGAGGAGGTGTTTTGTCTTAAATTTTGCAAAGAAGGTTTTAGTTACCACATCACCAGACGACGCTTTCTCTATGTGCGTGATGGAAAACATATGGTTTCTCTTGATGCTCTCTTGATCGATGTATTCTCAGGCCATATTTTGATACAATTTGTCGTATATAGCCTTGAGCTTTCTGATATGTACATTCTATATATCAAATTGCCAATACGTTATGGAATTATTGGAGTTTACATTATCGAGTTGTTATTTGAAATAGTAGTGTTATGCAATTCGATATATAGTAGCACAACTGCATATTGGAGTTTATCGTTTCAGATAGTAGTGTTATGCATTTAAATTTATGGTTACAGTCGCAAATTAGGTGGCAGACGGCCACAGAAGGTGATCACAGTGAGAATGAACTCAATCTCCCCGTACGCTTTCATCCATGTCATATGATCGGATAGTGAGAGTACCCTCGTATTGAATTTCTCACGCAACAAGATCTCGCACTGAATTCCTCATGGGCTCATGAGAGTACCAGATTAGAGCTTCTGATCAAGAGTATTTTATCACGTTTCAGTACAACACCACCTTTTCTATGTAATAGACAACCTTACCCGTAATAGTCAATTCAGAAGAATATAAAGAAGTGCTGAACTCCAAAATAGAAGATCAAATTTCTATTTGTCTTAAATGTTAAGAGGAGAATATGGGGTTGAGTTTGTTCCACCAATGTGTATACAAGAATCATAATTTCGTTGGGTGAAACTACAGGTTAGATCACTACCATTCATAGTACCTATAAACTTTTTCGAGATAAAAATCAAAACACAAGAGACGACATATTTATAAGTGAAAAAAATTAATTATTATTTAAAGTTAAATTTGAAATTATTTTATAAATATTTTTAAACTTTCACATATTTTATCTATTTAATATTTTTTAAATATTTTCTTAATAGGTTTTTTTAATTCAATTTTTTATTTTTAATTAAGTGGTGTGAGTTCATCAAAGATTACATTACACTAGCTCTCAAAATCACTTGAGATTGCAAAAGGCCTTGGCCACACCACCACTAAACTAATTAGGTTTAATTTATTTTATAAATATTTTTAACTTCTACATATTTCATATATTTCATATTCTGTACATATTTTCCTAAAATGTTTTCTTAATTCTATATATATATATATATATATATATATATATATATATTCAATCAAGTGGTTTGAGTTCATTATAGATTACACTTGATCTATGGCTTAAGAAATATGAGAGATTACGTCAAAATCATTTGGGGATTGCACTCGCACAAGCACTAAGCCGGGGATTGTACCCAACATTGGCACTAAGTGGGGGATCGCACTGGGTAGCACTAAGCCGAGGATTGCACCCACCACTAGCACTACGCCGGGGATTGCACTCAACAAAACTAAGTCGAGGATTCCACTCAGCACAAGCACTGCGCGGGGGATTGCACCAGGTCACACCAGCTCTAACCTAACTGGGTTAAACTTGTCCCCTCTCTCTAACATGAACGCAACAACCTTTGTGAGGTTTGATCTTAGTCACCTTTTGACGAGCCCCATCCTCAACAACTTCTGCTAGTGGGACTTGATTTCTTAATTCTAGTTTCAATATTATATCTAATAATTATTAAAAAAAATTGAAAATTAGATTATTTTAAATTCAAAGTGAGGTACTCTTTGAGTAGCAGTAGCATAATGCGAAGAGTAAGGACTAAAAAGTTTTATGTTGAAATGTAGAAGGAAATAGTGTATATACATCTATCTATTGATAAACTTAGTCAAATCATTACATGGAAAAATATTTTTTTTCACACATACAAAGATATTTCATACACCAATTTAATTTTTAGTTTAACCATAAATTAGTTTATTATTATTATTATCATTTTGGTTGCACTCAATCGTGAATTTTATGGTTCACACAATACTTAACACCCCCAACACCAATTGGACTTAGATTATTTATTTTTTTCTGAATACGCTTAATCTATTAATATACAAAAAAGTTACAGTTACATGGAGGCCAAAGCCTCATAGTTTCTGGCTCGCAAGATGAGCATTCTGGTGCAACCAATTCTGAAGTTCAAAATATCAGCATACAATGCCAGGAGGCAGTTACAACAATGGAGCATGGGTTGATATCTAAACACAAAAACACCGTTCACACAACATATCAAACCCCCACAGTAAGCTACAGACCTGTAGACATGAACAGACTTATACATGATATACTGCCGCCCGTTTGGGGGAAACCGGCTTTCAAAAAAACAGTGGAGATAGAACCAAATGAACCGAAACAGCATATAATTGCCAGTCTGAACCTGGCACCACGAACAACCAAAAACAAACCAATGAGATGAGAGACCATTAATCACCTTGAGTGGAAGGAGGAGACTCAACCACGCGGAAAGCATAAGCATCTGGAGCATCCTCGTCCTGCACAACAACAATAGCTTTCGGATTCTCCTGAATGAGAGTGTTCTCTTGCTTCTTGTCAGACGGGGCCAGAGTATCACCATTCTTGAAGCCATCCTCCACAGAATTCGAATTGGGAACCAGCGAGGAGCAGCCCTCATCCAGCTTCCGCTTCTGGCCAGCAGATGAAGGAGAAAAGGGCCTGTCAGTGGCTAAATGCTCCGGAGGAGTGTCAAGAAGCTCGACATTCACATCTGGAGGCGCTTCTTTGAAATAAATCGTGAGTGTGGCGATAACCATTGGCATGTTGAGTAGACAGGGGAAGCGGAATTGTGCCCTGTGCTGCTGACTCGGGAGGAGATTGGAAAGTCTACGAGCGAGCAGAGCAGTCCAACGGCCAGCCGAAGCACCCCTACCATTGCGGGTCTCAGTATACCGCCCTCTCATAGTATCAGACTGCGGAGAGGAGGAACTGGGCGAAGAGGGAGGAGGGTGTCGAGAGAGGCCACCACGGCTCAAGCCGCGCTTGCTCCTCATTCTATGGCGCAAACGAGGCATGATAGACAGGTGCTGAGAGTTGAACGCGAAGGTGCTGGGAGTAGCAGAGTGAATCAGGTCAGGCGTGCCCAAACTGAAGACCCAGTGCGGATGGGAATGAATTTCTGCAGCGCTGAAGCCCAGACTCTAAGAGGAGAAGGAGGTTTGCGAAATATGCAGCCCAGGAGCGAGATTGATACAGCAGGAGATCGAGCACCTCCGACCAGTGATAGTCCGAGTGCTAGTCTCAAAATTCTTCAAGGAGCAGCAGGAGCGAAAGGGCAAAGGAGCCGAAGTGAAGCGTTCCGGAGAAGCCATAGCGCAGTTAATCGAGTTGGTGTATGGGCAATTGTGCAGTGTAAATGTCCAGGACAGAGGATCGTTAATGCAATTTATTGCATACAGGACGCAAAGGAGGGTAGCGGTGGTAGAACCCCACGCACCAACCCCACGCCGATGCCACCTATTCAGCTTGCCGACCACCTGCATCCGGGAAATTGAACTTAGATTATTATTATTATTAAAATAATTTAATAATTCTATATATTTACAATAACTATTAAACAATATATCTATCGATCATTAAAAAAAGTTGAACCAATCTG